>SADC01001327.1:0-80702 GCA_004194705.1 Ditylenchus dipsaci | reverse complement strand
ATTTTTAGCTAATTTTTTCAAACTTGGCAAAATATCACCGAACTCTCGAGTACAACATCTTATCTATTCTTTAAAACACAAACAGGTATAATTAAACTTCCTTCTAAACATATTTTTCTTCTTCTTCCGAATTGGGAGTTTGGATTTTAGCCTGGTTAAATGGGCGTTTTGTGTTCAAGCCCGATTTTCTGCCATTTATGCAGACTAATGTCAAATATTTCTCCGGAACACACAAGTATAATATCTAAGCTTCTTTTTAAGCACAAACACTATAGTGGAAGTAGCTTTTATAATTTTTGTTGCCTTCAAATTTGAGATGGTGGAGTTTGAGCCTGGATTTTGGGTAGATTTTTGTGTGCAAGCCCAATTTCCAATTATTAAAATCACAAAGATAATGTAGGTGTCAATTGTCGCCTAAGGTCTCTCTTGTTTTAAATAACAAAGACAAAATCCTGACTTGTTCACCTTACTTGCTGTTAAATTAATTGCCTTTTTCAAACTAGTGGAAATGTCGCAATGAGTGGAAGGTCACATATCCTCTCTGGAAATTTAACACAGTAGGTGGAAAGCCCTGGCTTGATTTATTGCATCACTGCCGCGGCTACTACTACTATTCTTTTCACTAAAATGTTTAAGAAAATGTGAAACTTTCTGCCAGAATTTATTTATTTATCACTTTTTATGTGCCCCGCTTGTGTCCGAAAGTCGAGATCGAGATCTTTCAAAATGCTGAGACAAAAGTTAAAACAAAGCAAAAAGTACAAAAATTTAGCAGATCGAAATGAATCGAAATTGAAATGACCTCCAATTTTTGAGCAATCTGAAAATAACTTCTTGATTGCGAAACTTACTTTTCTCAACTATATCCACTCGCATAGATCAAAACCAAGTTGAGCGGCTATTAGCCACAATGTTTTCTCATCCTAGCCTTCCAGCCAATCTGTGCCAATAAAAAAGCCCTCACTATTCTCATTGCTCAATTCCCACTGCTTTTTGTTGACCATTGACGAGGAGGAGGTGGGAATTGTCACTAACCCTTTAGCGTCCACTTCATAATCCATTTAGGGAGAGAGCACAAAAATCGGCTTATTCCCCCTCCCTCACACCACCACCATTTGCCGCATAATCTGTATTGTTTCTCTGCTCTTCTCTAAATAATTGTTTTTTGTATGTTCTTGCATCCAGACGTTGTTAAACTGACCCACAAAGCAGGGTGAAGACGTGTTAAAAGACCATAATTATAATTTCGTAAATTCAAACTCACGTGAAATTTTTTACTCCAAAAATACTTTTTTAGATTGGTAATGTTGTATCAGGAAGTTATTAGACTGTATAAAGAATGGCTGCGAAATTGATCGTATTTTCAAGCTAGTCAATCGACTAGTTAACTCACTTTCTTGTAATTTTTTTTACAAAATTTTAAATGAAATTGTCCGATGGATGAAAGTTTGAATTTTTTTCAAACTTTTATTTTGACATCCATTAATTTTTTGAACTTATTAGAATGAATTTGAATTTTGTTTGCTTTAAACTGTTAAACTTTAGGTGTACAATGTATTAATTCACTTAGAAAAGCAATAAGTTGAGGGTTTACAAAATGTGGAAAATATTGGAAAAAGTTTCGGTCCTTTTCTGAGCTCCGTAAATTTCTCGTTAGTAATATTTTGCGTTGAGGACTTTTTGGTAATCTGAAATGTCTTTCCTCAAAGGACCATCCCGGAGCTTCTTTGCAGACTCCATTTTAAAACTACTGCTCTAAATTGGCCAAACTATTGGAAACCAACACATCTGCTTACCCTGACCATTTAGAAGTGGCCCATGGGCATTCCCATTTCCCTCTTTTACCAGTCCCGCTGCTAAGAGTGTTAGGATTTATGGCTGTGGTCACTCACTTAGTAAGGGCTCCTTCTTCTTGCCTCTAAATTGTGCATTTGCTGCCAAGATGGATGAATTGTCTATGTGGCATCCCCCCTCCCACCCCAACTATTTGTGCCTGTTTTGAGGACTTCTTATGCCCGATCAATAAAGTTGTTGATAGATAGGCAGTGCGCAATCTTCTTTGAGACAGAGAGGCAGTCAGAGAGACCAAAGCTTTGTTGTGCAAGGTCTAAGATTTCTTGGTGTATTTTGCATTAGTTGATTTGCCAGCCATAATGCAATAAGAGTGTGTGCCTAAAAAAGCCAGTGTTCGTTAGCATCTGACCCTTGTTTTCCCTTTTGGTGGTTCGGGCATATCTTTCTTTCCTTCCTTGTTTCCCATCTGGCCGGCTGGCCACCAGCTTATTAGTTCAATTAATTTGGGCTGGAGTGCAAAGGTTTTATTCTATCAGTTTTATTAGTTTGAGGTTTAAGCGTCGTGAATTTTGGTTATGCGGGTGTTTGCGATAAATTTGTGCATTTTTCTAACAGAAGTCATATCTATTTTTTACAACCCCTCGACTCCTGTATTTTTAAGTTTTTTTAAATGCATTTCTTCTAAGCAAATATGATTCTAGGCAAATTTTAATTCCGGGCAAATTTCTACGCTTTTAGGCCAGTGCAATTATGTCTGAAATATACATTAGAAATCCTTTAGCTAAGCATTTTAAAGTTTAAACCACTTCTAGAGCAATTTTTTGCAGGCTTACTATTAGCTACATTTGTGCCAAAAAAAAATAACAGTATTTGTGAATCAAGCCTGCACCATTTTTTAGTTTTTCTTTCAGTCGACCCTTAATTGCTTTTTGATGCCTCCTTTAGTTATGGAATTGATTGCGTATGAAGTGTGTTGTGTAATAAACATTTTCTGTTGTTGTTCTAGCTGTGCTCAAGGTTGGAAGGTTAGTAGTTAAAGAATAGTTAGGTAGGCAAGAATGGCGCATGATTGATTGCAAGAGCATTCGGTAACAAATTGTGTGTAGAAAAATACTGCTACTTCTTTTGGCTGTTTTTTGAAACGGTTTTTTGAAAAGAGAAAATAAGATATTGTTATTAGTTTTTCTCTTTGTTTTATCCTCCACAATTTCTTCTCTTTATTGATTGGTTTGGTGATGACGAAGTGTGTGGGTAATTAAATTTTTGAATATATTTTGTTATGTTAAGAACATTTTGCGTAAAGTGAATGGCATTTTTGACAAAATTGAGTGTGCACCCCATAACTATTTTTTTGTATTTTGGAACTTAAAGATAACATCATACAGCAGTGGGATAGACATGATGTTGTCAGCACAAAAACCAACCAAACACCTGGCGTAGACTCCAATATATTAGAAAAAAGTTACGGAGCTGGTGGGGTGGTGTATGTCCATAGCAGAGAAAAAATCAGCTTATGGACCAGGCATAGGTTTTGCCAAATGTGATTTGTCCGTCTAGTTCACGAAATTGCGAGAGTTCCTTTTCATCTGGCTTTGGCAAATGACGTAAGTTTTACTATAAAGACCCGTAGCTCTAGAATAGTGCACATCTAATTAAAAAAACACTAGGCACTTATCGATATTCGACTGTACGAATAGGATACCGTTGCAACCCATTAACAAGCAAACCTACAAAAATTGGTTGATTTGTAAAGTTGCCAGATAACCTAGTAGAAATACAATTTTTGCAAAGTTTATACAATTTCTACCTTTTTCTGCAAAACAAACCATTTACTTGTATCCATTCGCCATGTTTTGACGGAATGTCTTGCAAATATAAAATACAGGAGGAAGGGGAGAGCGCAAAGAAACCATCCAACCGCCACTTTCCCAAAAAAAGTAAATGTACAAAACAGAGCAAATATCGTGATATCTTTCACCATAAAGTTGATTGGAGCAAATACCTCAATTTGCTGCCTTTTGATCTAAACATTAAAATCTTTTTGTAAATTATGATCTAAATTTTTTCACTTACGCTAGTTTATTTGCAGGACTTGCCGCCTACTGCTACATGTATTTGAGTTGCTGCAGAAACGGCAGTGTGTATTGATGCGGCAGCCGACCAGCTAGCTATTGAGATCCCACAGTTGGCGGACACTGTCCATTTGCGTGTTTAGCAGTAGGCAGAGCCATGGAGCAGTTAAGAATTAAGCAGCAGGAGAACGATCTAAATGAAACGGGCAAACCTAAACGTGGTGAGTTCCTAAATATAAAACCGTATTTACTCTAATAAGAGACCACCCTCAACTTGAGTCTGTAACTCGGGGCCATTATATTTTGCAAAGCTGTTAATTGCGTTTGTTTTGCTACTACAAGCTCTACAGTCCTTATTTTTCGATTTTGGTTCATTATTGGCGATATAAAAAAATCTAGACATCGATTCAAATTTTTCCTGATTAATAGACCATGGCCTGCAGTTATTTTACACACGGTCTGTACATATTACGCTATCAAACGGGAGCTTTATATAAACTTCTGTAGATCCATATTTAATGGTTTTTACAAGCACAGAGACCACAGGCACAATGTGTTCAGTTTCGAAAGGTCGTAATTTTTTTATAAACCGTATTCGAATATCTGTTTTACAGATTTACTCAGTATTTTATGACAACTTTTCTTGGCATAAAGCTGAAACTTATAAATTTTCCTAGTCTCTCCTGTAGTTTAGAAAATAGCCGTTTGCAGGTGAACCACAAAACTCGCAGTCATGAAAGAAAATATTTTTTATGCATCCAGAGTCATTTTGAGGGATTAAGTCGGACTTATACATTAATCCAAGCAAACTCAGACTTAAGTTAAAAATTAATAGTAGATTTTATGCACTCCTGAACCATCCACAATGGTTAAACCATCTTTAGTAATCATAAACCACTCTCAATAGTTAAGGTGACGAATACCCGAAATTTTGCGTAAAGTATTTGAATGTTAACAACTTTTAGTTGGATCACAATATTAATTGTTTATAGGCGCATAATCATTCAGGGTCGATGATTATATTACGCTTTTTCAAACGCCGCATTCCTGCATAGGCAGCAACGAACTTTTAGAGGATACTAACCAGAGTCGACTGTACTTGCATTAAATTTCAATCAAGTATTATATCTCATTCAACCACGTAAGGTTTTTAAGCCCTTAGCTGTATTGCTGGGGTTCTAGTGGACTATCCGGTGCCATTTTGTCTTAGTCCCCACTGTTGATTTTTTGTTGTAAAATGCCTTGGTCCCCCTTTTTTTAATGTGATCATGCGATTAATGATCCTATCCAGGAATTGAAAGAACTGAAAAGAAAGTATCGAATCATTTTTAAAAATCATTAGGGGACCAAGCAAAATGGCACCGGATAGTCCACTAGAACCGTGTTGCTGGCTACACCGAATTGTGGGGGCATTTTAGCTGCATCTCAATTTTTCGATTTTTGCACATTTCACAGGCAGAAATCGTGTAGATTACGGTAATAAAATTAGAAGATTAAGATCTGGTCAAAATCGAGCACAGACGGGTTTTGGTTTCAACGCAGGATTTTTATGTCAAATTTGGTTAGTGAATTTAGTTTGAACTAATCGCGGTTGGTCTCTCACAAAATTCGAAAAGACTTTTAATATTACTATTGTATATAAAATCGTACGAACGTTTGTGTTTGTTTAGACCAAAACTGCGATTTCCCCATGAAAATCCAAAACTCTGGGTCGGTATTACCTGACCAGTTGGATATCCAGCTTGAATTTCTGTTGAGTTTTGCGTTACATCCCAATTTTCTGCCATTTCTTAACAAAATTATGTCAGATATCTACCAGCCATTGAAATGGGTTCCAAAATGCTTAGGTTTTCATGGCCTACCCTATAGGTGATATTAGATAGGTAACTGATAGATTTCGGCCATCAAAATAAATTATTCTCTAATTAGCTGATTTTATTAGTGTGATTTTATAATTTAGTGTATAAATAAGAAGTTATTGCAGATGAAGGGAGCAAAGAGAGTCGACACCAGTATTCAGCACTACCTGCTCAATTCCGCAAATGGTTGCAGTGTTCAGAGCAAGATTTGGAGAGCATCAAGGAGCAGATTGCTGGTGCCCGCACAGACTTACAGCTACTCCATCGACTCAGGGCTAACCAACAGGCTAGTGACTATTCATTTAAGACGTATTATTACTGACGGACAATTCATACCCGGGACAATTCCGGCGATATATTGTCCTGGGGAAGAATTGTCGCGTACCCACTGTGTGAGTCACGAAAACTGGTGCAATTTTTAAGTTGGTTGTTTTTGCTCCAATTGGGTTTTTATCTATATTTACAGATGGCACTAGCTTTGTTTTATACTCTGATGCAGCTGAGAGTTTGGCTACATTTTGATGTTTAATATAGTTATGCGCCGTTTGTAATATATCGAAAACACAATTAATGCAAAGAATTTTAAAATTGCACCAGTTTTTGTGATTTACCCTGTATGATATGGTTGTATAATTAAAATCGATTTTGGAAATTTCTGTGGAATAAAGGTTGTATGATTGCACTATAGCAAGGTCATTACAGAAAGTCGGATAAAAATTAATTTACCGTATTTCCTCTAATAGCCCCCCTCCTATTATAAGCCCCCCTCTAATATAAGCCCCCTCTGAGGTCATCCAAAATATAAAAGCCCCCCCTCTAATATAAGCCCCCCTCTAGTGGGTATCCTGAAAATATAAGCCCCTTTTTATATAAACCCCTTAATCAAATATTTTTTAGATAAACAGGTGCTGCTAAACGTGGTAAAAGATACAAAGAGTGCCTTTATGTATTTGCCTATCACATCTTTCGAAGTGGATCGCTGGAATACTTGTGAATGAGTGAATTTCAAAGCAAAAAACTACATCGAGTGCTATTTTAGCGGGCATTTTGTTGGTTTAAAAAAATTGCTTTACGCAGTAATCATCGGCAGAAAATCAGCAACAAACGATACAAAGTGACGTCGGTTTACGTTGAGGAACAAGAAAATAAGTCGGCAGCATAGGTCAGATAAAAAGAAGGCATAACGATATTTCGCAGAAAATTATCTTAATTTCGCAGCAAATTTTTGTCTCGCTTTTTTATTTTTGATTTTCTACCTTTTTGAAAATTACAGGGTGAGTCGAGGCCCCCCTCTAATACAAGCCCCCCCTCTAATATAAGCCCCCCCTGGAGGCCATCCATAAAATAGAAGCCCGGGGCTTCTAATAGAGGAAATACGGTAATAAACTCTTAAAAAAGTTGTAGTCTACTCTTGATATAAGGCCACTGTTTTTGAGATAAGATGGTCTTACATTGAGAGTAAACTGTACCTTGTTTTTATCTTATTCAAAGTTCTCAAACCCTATTAAAAAGATGTTTATAGAAAGTTTATAGACGTGAAATCGTTTCAAATTTTCAAATTCTTGTTCAAATAAGAGAGAAGATTTTGCTTTTGACATATTGTGTGAGTCCTGCTTATCACAGTGGAGTCGCACTACCCACAAGTTCGATCCCCAGCTTCAACCTAAATTTTTGAAATGTTCTGCCAGTTTTATTTTGTCAGTCCAGTCCGAAATAATAGCAAGGATTCAGATTTTGCGAGTCGTTTCTTTAAATGACCACATTTTTGACAAAAAAACCAGTTCTTTGTTATAACTTGGCGGCTTTGTTTTTATCTTTTTGTCGCGTGGCAATGGCGGAAATGACGGAACTTGAGGTAAAACTTGAGGGAGCCCGGGTTACTTAGACTCATTTCTAGTAGAACATGTTGCTATTTTTCCTGTCTTTCCCTGTTTCCAGTCAACTTTTAGTGAGTAATCGTGTCAAATCAAATGTAAAAAGCCTATCGTTAATTGTGTTTGTTTGACACGAAAATTACTGTCTGCTGCACACATTTTCTCAATCATTAGTTGATTTTGTCAGAGTTAACCTTTTATACTAAATGACTACCTAAAAGTATTCCATTAGTTTTGCTAACCCTTTTTATGCCTGTTCAGTAAATGGACTAGAGAATAGTAGTTACACTTGATGCTATAAGTGGACGGCGGTCACTTTCATTCAATTTGTTCACCACTAAATTGCTGCTTTGTTTTGAGTGAGCCAAAAAATAGGCTTGGGGTTCTTTTTCCATTTCTTTGCCCGTAAACCTTGGCGGTGTTTGTGGTGGGCGAACACTGGACCCTGCATTTATAGGTGTATTACCAGCTAGACCACAAAGTGTTTTCAGTTCTCTTGGCTATATTTGTAAGTTCCTCCCTTTGGCCTAATAGTGATGCTCTACTTTTTTTGATGTATATACTATTTTCAATAATTTTTTTTAGAGTTGTATAATATTAATTAGCTTGCGTATTATAGCAATTTTTTAAATTTTTTGTACATTGTGTACTATATTAAAAAATCACAAAGTTTTTATTGGAGATGATCAAAAATGATTGTTCAAAATTATTATTTTGGACTTGTTGCCTTACAGTGACGACAGCTCGACGCGAATCTCGATTTATTGTAAAAAGAGGTAGTTGCTCAAAAATTACAAAAGAAACCAAAAAAAACATGTGAAATTTTTTGAACCAGACACCAGATACTTCGTGTAATTTTGGAGCATCCTATATTAGCGACTAAAGGACAATTGTATATCTGTGCCGAAAATGGCGGTTGCAGTCAATGCTCGTAAAACGTCTCTCTTAACCCGTTAATCCTCGTAAGATTTTATACCAGAAAACAGCAAGGGAGGGGAAGGTTTAACATGCTTCTTTTTTAGTTTCATAAAAAAATACTTCAAAACAATCTTTTAGGCTTTTTTATTGGTTTTTTATATGTTTAGTTTTGGTGACCATATTCAATGCTTAACCTGCAAAGTAAGACTAAATTTTTCTTATCTTTGACATAAAAAATTAATACGATAAACTTTTGGCCGAAAAATTTGCAGAAGTAACAAAGGGTCGGATTAAGACAATCCGGCCGGAAATGTGTTAAAAGTTCGATCCCATGTTGGGTCCGACATTTTTACCCTGATTTTTTAAGGCTTTTACCAGTTCTGTTTTGACAGTCTGGTCGAAAATATAAGGATTACAATTTGCAAATCACTTTTCAGAAACTTAATAAATTTTTTTATCGAAATATTTGGACTTTTTATAACGGATCAGCTTTGTAAAAGTGTCTGCTGATCGAGACTGAACGGTATATTGTTATTGTATCCAACATTTTCCTTCAGTGTTTTACCTGTCCTTGATTAGAAGTTGTAAGTTTCCCAGCAGTCTTCAACGGATCCTTGACCATATTTTATTAACATATCCAACCAATAAATCTTTTTCCAATACCAACCTAAGAGGTTTAACTTGCCTTTTATCTGCAGTTTATCCAATAAGCACTGCTAAACTCTGTTATATATAGAGGTAAGGCGATTGTTGATGAAAAGGAGCAGCGGGATAAGGTGTGTTTTTGGAGGTCATATCTAGGCTCATTCTCGCCACAACACCCAGTAGTAATCTTATTATTTCTTCAATAATTAGATTAAACGAATTAGTCACATTAATCCAATTATTGCTCTACGCCTTTTAATCTTCGCAGTTTTCTCTTAATTTCAGACGATCTCGTTATTCATTAGTAAATTATTTGTAAAAAAAAAGTATGACCCCAGTGGGAATCGAATCAGCAATTTCTTACGGGAAAAAACAGTACCTCGACTTTTGCAATTTTCCTGAATCCTGAACGGAATTCGATTTTTATGAGAATTGGGGAGAGGGGCTAGCCTTTAGGTTGGGCAAAAAAAAGTCCAAAACCTACTCCAATAATGGCTGTACGAACTTTCGTAAAAGACAATTTCGTAAGAGCGAACTTTCGTAAGAAACATTTTCGTAAGAGCGAATTTTCGTAAGAAACTTTTCGTAACAGCGAATTTTCGTAACGAATTTCTTTCGTAAGAGGAAATAATCGAAATTTTTTTCAGTTTTAATCAATTCTTCTAATTCAGGATTTCATCTATTTCATTTGTTTTGCCTTTCTGTCACTGTTTGACACTTAGAACAGTTAATTATATGACTATCAACTGTATGAGCACAAAAGTCGGTAAGCATAAGTCATATGACTGAAAATTTTGATAATTAGTTGACCCCCAGATTTTTCATCCATTAGGAGACCAGCAGAATTACCCAAAGCATGGTGAAAAACTCCGAGCTAGAATTCATATATTATATACTACACATAGCTATTTCCCAATAGAGCATGTATGGTGCAGTAGGTAAGTTGATGGGATGAATTTTTTTTCACCAGTGTTCGATTCCACCCTCTGACTGTGACAGATACCCAAGTGCACCCCCCCCCCTCGAAAAATTTCTTGTACTTTTAAAGAAAAGTACCCATTTTTAGCTGAAAATTTTTATTCTGATGCACGTTAGTATGCGAAAATTCCTCAGCAATCCGAATAACAAAGCAGAATTTGAAAAAAAACACTTTCTTGCTGAGATATGATCTTAAGTTGGAGTAAAGTTAAGTGGTCATTTTTAAAAATATTGACACTTCAACTTTAGGTCATATCTCAGCAAGTAAGTATTTTTTTCGAATTCTGCTTTGTCATTCGGATTGCTGAAGAATTTTTGCATACTAGGATGCCTCGGAATAAAAATTTTCAGTTAAAAATGGGTACTTTTCTTCAAAGTACAAGAAATTTTCGAGGGGGGGGTGCACTTGGGCTTTACGCTGACTGTTTCATTTTTTCTTGACTATTTTTGGTCAAAACATCACAGAAGCTATAAGAAACATCAAAGGAGGATCAAAAAGCAGAAAAAGCAACTTAACATATCATTAATGTTACTGAAAACCGCGTTACGAAAGAGCTTGTTACGAAAATTCGCTGTTACGAAAAAGTTTCTTACGAATTTTCGCCCTTACGAAAAAAATTCTTACGAAAATTCGCTTTTACAAAAAAAAATTCTTACGAAAATTCGCTTTTACGAAAATTCGCTCTTACGAAATTGTCTTGTTACGAAAGTTCCTACAGCCCCAATAATAGCAAATTGGCATTTATTGGGCTACGATCCACAACTGTCCTGTCTTCCAATCACAAATATCGCCACGCCGACGTTAAATCGAGCGCCAGGAGGCGCCGCCACCTTACTAGTCGGACCAGCCAAAGTGTGTCGTTAAACCGAGCGTCGTTGTATAGAACGTCGGTACTGCATTAATTAGATCAGACCAACAAATATATTAAAGTGCGTCGTTAAATCGAGCTGTCGTTGTATAGAGCGTCATTTAATCGAGCTTCGACTGTAGGCGATATTATGGATTTTGTCTCAAGAACCAAAATTATTTTCGGCAAATCTCGTATATTTTTTATACGACTTATTTTCTTGTAGCGAAAAAAAGTTGGCGCTACTGTAATATAACCACCCCCCCCCCTCCAAAAAAAACCCTCCTGTAATATACCCCCCCCCCGCCAATAATTTTTAAGTTTAGGAATTAGGCTTAGCCCTTAGGCTTCGGGCCGTAGGCATTAGGCTTAGGGACAACACGTAATAATTTCACCATTTTTCCAAAAAAAAATGTTTTTTGGGTACCTGAAAAATTATTGGGGGGGGGGGAGGAGTGTTATATTACAGTAGTTTTGGGGGGGGGGGGGGGATTTATATGACAGTAGCGTCAAAAATTTTCTATGAAAGGAGCAATGGCTTGCTATCGTATTTCCTCTAATAAGGCGGCCCCCTCGACATTGAAGACCTATATCTCAGCCCATAGTAAATATTTCGCAAAATTTTTTTGCCTTTTTTTAAATCCCACGAGTTCTACCGATTCCGCTTTTTGAATTTTAGATTTTCACCCAAAAATTTTGAGATCGACCACAAATTTTCTAATTTCTGGGCATCCAAAAAATCAAACGGCTGGCCGCCTTATTAAACGAAATACGGTGAGTAGCAATATGCTAATAACAACGTATATTTTGATGAGATCATTTTACATTGTCTTATGCCTCTAACTTGAACTATAATACAACCCCTTTAACACAAGCTTACAACTGAGCTGTCTGATGATTGTCATAACTTACCCAATTACAATCCTATAGCTGTACATATAAACTTAGCCTACGATGATCACTTTTTTCTGCGAGTTCTAAAATTCAGCCATCTGAACATCTGTTACTTAGAGCTCCTCTACAATAGAAACTAAGAAATACAGTTGTTGTTCATCTATTTCCAGCCCAAAAGCTGTGTGCAGGTGGCAAACCCTTTGCTATGTTGATCCCCATCCCTTCATTCAAGTGCGCCAAGTTTCGCTTTGTCTGCTGTTTGCGCAAGGAATAAAAGCGGCCAAAATAATTTCTTCGGCAGTGAATAATCTGTTATGTTTTCCTTTTTTCTACAGCTCTATCTTTGGTCTGTTCCCAATACTTCCTCACATTAGAGCAGTGTCTTCACCATTGTATTGTAACGGAGATAGCTTGGGAAGAAAAGCATCTTTTTTGATTGCAAAAAAGGACTTTTGGCCTTTCTTTTCTTTTTCATTACCACTTTCACCACTTTCTCATTTCTAAAATGTAGATGCTAGGTGGATGGTCAGTGGATTTTAGCTTTTTTGTATGCGACAAATATATTTTAGGGTTATTATTTTTTCTTTTTATTCTTTTTATTTGTCTTTTTAATCACATAAGTCTTGCTCGAAACCATGTCTCAGGTATGTCTGTGCGCATCCAAGCTCCAAGCCTTAAAGCCCTCTTAGGAGCTAGAGGGACTCAAAGGGTTACGGATGCGCGCACAGACTTATCTTAAACACGACGGTTCAGAGAAAGACTTCTGCTCAAAAATCATATATAGACTCTTTTTTGCCTAGTTTCAGCGACAAAAACGGGGTAAAATACCTTTAAAATATCAAAGTTTCGATCAAATTTTCAAACACCCTGTTATCGTTTTCAGTGTATAAAAATTACTTAAAGTTAATTTGGAGAGGGGGGTTGGTTTAGGCCTCAAACACAATGAGGAGTCTGTTTGCGGATGCTAAATCAGATTTGTCGCACGGAAACGGCCATAACTTTTTTTTCAATTTTTCGAAAATTATTCTGTTATTACCATTTTGTAGCTAAGATTCAGGGCTACCAAATGATCATTTTATGAAGTAGATGTCTTTTGAAAAATTGAGATAAAAATGAAAGACTTCGCCCAAGACTCCTGACTAGAATTTGAGTCAGGAGTCTTGGGCGGAGTCTTTCATTTTTCTCTCAATTTTTCAAAAGACATCTACTTCATAAAATGCTCATCTGGTAGCCCTGAATCTTAGCTACAAAATGGTAATAACAGAATAATTTTTGAAAAATTGAAAAAAAAAGTTATGGCCATTTCCGTCCGACAAATCTGATTTAGCATCCGCAAACAGACTCCTCATTGTGTTTGAGGCCTTAGAGTGGTTTTGATGGGATAAGGCTATTCGCCAACAGGGTCCATTTTCTTAATCAAATAGAAAATGTTTTGAAAAATGTAATAGCGAGCAAAATATATATCAAATAAGTTGACTGTGATTCAGTCATTGAAACCTCCTTTTTCCAAAAGTCCTCAATATTTTTTATGTTCACAAAAATTGTGAAAAAGCATTTGTAAGGTTGAAACTAGGCTTTTTTCCTCCTTCTCTCCCTCACGGGCCGATGATCTAGAGTGGTGACCTTGGTTGAAGTAATTAGTCAAGGATTATTTTCTAATACGACTGTTGTTGCTGCTGCTCATCTTTGCCTCAAAACAACAACCAAACAAACTGACATTATTGAGCACTAACCATAACTACAATAAAGTTTTTTGGGGTATTTTTTATTATAGCTGAAAATATAAGCCTAAGAAATTGACTTTAGAGGATATAATTAAATAAAAATCCCGAATATAGAATTAAAAGGGTCAAATCTCAGAATTTTTAAAGAAAGTTGTGATTTTTTTAAAGTGTTTTCTGAAAAAAGTAATATCCACGTTAAATTGATTTTGTGACGGATAGATTGATAGAATCTTTTTTGTGTCTACTTTTTATTTATTTCATACACAATATGTCAATACACAATTTTTTAACCATTTAAAATGTAGCCCTAAGTTTCAGCTACAAAATGAGTTCACGTGTCTGTGGGGATTAATAAAAATTAGCCTTTTTGTCCCTTCAATATGACTAAACTATTACAGGGTGTCCTAAAAGTATTGGGTATTTTGTAATTTTTTTGAATAAGCGCTTCTTTAATGATCACATTGTCGTATTATTTCTGGCTTTGGTTTTGTGAATTTCTATCTAATAAATTTTTTTTGAGGAGTGTAAGAATCCTTGTGATTGAATTTTTTTTTGAACCTTTGGTTGAAACTCTCAAAAAAAAAATTGGGATTTCACCGGTGTGCGAAAGCCCTCGACAAATGAATACCCAACAATTTTGAGACACCTTGTATTTTTACCTGTAATTTAGTCATTGCCTCATAAAGTACATGTGGGAAAAAGAAGAATCGGACTTCACGAAGGCTTTGATCTTTCCTTCTGTAAGCTCTCTTTCCCTGAGGTGATTCCAAGAAGTCTAGGGTGAGTAAGGCATAGATATTCCCATCCTATCTCTTCTAGTCTATTTTGTGGCCGTTTGAGTAGTGTGGTTGTTGTGGAGAAGTAGAGCTTGACTTCCGGAGCATGTTGTTCCGCAGCCTTTCGGAGCCGAGTTGCTTTTACTCTTCCGCAGCAACTCCCAATAAATGACGCTCTCGCTGCCCCAAACTAGCCTTCATCGGATGAAGTCTCGGTTCGAATGAAATCCAAGAGTACTTTTCAAACCTTCAGATATTATCATACAATTTGTAAAAGTAATAGTCATTGAGTCACTAATTCCAATATCTATGCAACCACACAATAATAACAGTTAACTAAGTGTGTGTTCACGGCTATTTAATTGCTATTTTGGTATCTTCCTGCCCCCACCTACTCCGGACTACCACCTCCGACAAAAGAGGAAGGGGTAATTATCCCCTTCCAAATCTCGGTTGATCTAGCAATACATTAGTAGTGCAGGTGGTTGCATGGGGCTTGCCACCCTTTTACAGGATGTGTGTGTGCCCTGAACCAGCCTACCCAAATAAATTTACTGGTCAGCAATTGTTGTGTGACTGGACCATTTGAGGCGTTTGTGTTTGTAATTGGTGTGAGCCTATGTGGGTCACCTGTTTGGATATTCATTGAATGTGAGTATGAGTCTCGGAGTCTATTTCTTTTTTTATTTTCATTTGAAGCATTGTTCACCTATTGTTTTTGAGTATTACCTTTTTCAAACAGTGTTTTATCAAAAAATTCTATTGCTTCTCCAGATACCTTATAGAATGTTAAAAACATTAAAATCTGGATTCAATTTGTATTTTTGTATAATAATTGATAAATTTTTCAGGTACTCCAACTACAAATAGAGACAGAAGGTCGTGCATTGTACAACTCTGCCCGCCAACAACTCGTGCTACAGAGGTGAATGATTTTTTTGACCATAAAATAGTTTTAAAAAGCCAAACAAATGTTATCTGAATAAAATGCTCAAATTTATGCGCGTTTTCCCACCAAATTTGTGAACATTTTTTGTTTATGTTAATTTTTTAAATATTTTGAACCTTGTTCAACTGCTGTGCTTAAGAAAAAGTGATATTATTTGTTTTTAAAATCAAATTTTCTTTACATTTTCCTGACCACACTAGGTGAGTTGCTACCTGATTAGAAACTAGGGCTAGATGGTAGACAGACAAATAAATTTTAGGGGTGTTTTACCTACAGCTGACAAAAAAATTACCTTAATAAAACTCATGTTTATTTTCGTTGTTTTTAGCAAATCCTTGGCTCATAATCCTGCTAAAAAGAAGAACTCGAGCAGTGAAGAGAAGCGACTAGAGCGTTCCCGCTGCTTATTTAGTGCTCTAGAACATCGGTAATGGTTTTTCACACCCTTATACCGTGTTTCCTTATCCTTAATTGAAAAATGTGTCTCGACACCACTCTTTGGCAAATTACCACCTTTGCTATAGCTTATCCCATTTTCTACAATTCGTAACTTGCCTTACAGCGATCTGCAAAAACGGGTCTAAACGTGTGCCCAAAAAAGTAATGTGGTTTTCAGAAATGACCGGCAAAATTCAAATCCTTTCGGCTTTTAGGGCTAGACTGACGAATTCAAAAATCAGGTTAAAACAGGGCCATACCTTAGATAAGGACAAATTCTTGAGAGTACATCAAATCGAGCTTGAACTGTACTAGAAATTAGTCAAATTTTGAAGTAAAAAATGATTTTTGAAAGCTAGCTTCAGCTTTTAGACATTTTTACAAAAAAAATCTGTGTCATCATAATTTTGTGTATTTGCAGTTGGTGGGCCATCTGGTTGGCCAGTTTGGAAAACTTAGAACTCATCGGGCATTTCATCCAGCAGCTTAGGGTGAGTCCATTTATCAGGAAACTAAAAAAAGAAATAAACTGCTCGTATGATCGAGTGGGTTGTCAAACTTTTGTGCTGTCTTTTTGTTGAAATTTGTTTCCTTCAAAAAGACGGATTAAAATCTCTCGAGGGAATCGTCCCGCAAGGTCAGTGGTCAACTTGTCCACCCCTCTACACAAAACTGACCTCTGACCAGCATTTCGAGTGTATGTCAAACCAAATATATTTTAAAGCTTGATATTTTGGGCTCTTTAGAGTCTTTCAATATTTTTAATTTAAAAATTTCCAGTTTATATAGGTGGTTATCAGCTATGAGGTACTACACGAGGACACCTAATTACTGCACCATTTTTTGCAAAATTTGCGTAAGTAGCTTATTGCCCCACCGTTTTTACACGAAAATCGATGACAGTAGTGAAGCTATCTGGTAGAAATACAAAAAATTCGATTAGAAATACAATCAGTTTTTAGTAAACGCAGCTAAAAATACGACCACAAATTCCAATTCAAAATTTCAAAACAAAACTTTTCAAAAAACGATGCAGTAATTTGTTTCGCGCTGTAGACCTGTCGAAATTCAGTTAAACCGTTAAAAAACCGACCCGACTTACGATTAAAATTTTTCCTCAACTTTCGACTTTTGGATTTTACAGCTATTTTTGACTAAAATATGTAAATTTGGACTTCGAGGCGCTGAAATTGAAAATGGTATTTTTAATTTTATGCCTGTTTCATCAGCTTCCACCCCATATATGCATTTTACGAGTGAAGTGTAATATTGGTTGTGGGTTGACCCACAAAAGAGCCTACCGAAATGGTTATTTATTTATGTGTGTGCGCATGCACAGGCAATCCTACCCAAAATTATTACACCCCAAGGAGTCTGAGATGCGAAAGCAAGATTTGCGCACGGCTTTCATGATATTGACTGGCTGCAAAAAAATTTTGGTCTTGGCTAAAATTTTTAATTTCATACTACTATTCTGCTCTATTCAATAAAACTCTCCCTGTTTTCTGGTGGTCTATTTGTTAAAATGATAACAAAAACTGATAAAAATGTGCTATAATAATAAAATTTCTTGGGTACATTTTTTTCATCGTACTTAAAAATATATTTTTAATTTTAAGTTAATTTTTGGCTAACAAAAAAATTCAAATAAAATTTTCAAAAATCCCAGAGAATCGAAATTGAATTTTTTTTGAAAAATAGTTCAAAACTTTGCCGATTTAACCAAATATAACCGAAGTCCATATAAAAAAATTTTTGGTAGTCATACAGTATTTTCTAATGCCCTTACACTAATACCCTCATAATTCGAAAATTTTTTCGTGGCATTGGATTCCAAGTCAATTTTTCCGAATTTACGCTTCAAATCGTAGCTTGTCTTTCTAGCTACAATTAGGCTACTTTATTGTCGGAGAACGGTCTGCGAAAAATAGGTAAAAATACAAGTCCAAAAACACGATTATTTAGGGCTTTTATTGAAGAAAATATAATAACTCGAAAGAATTTCAAAGGCAAAAAAATTCAACAACGTTTTTCACAAAACGAAAAATCCCTCTACAAAACATTCATTAGCAATCATAAAAAAAAATTAGTTATATTTCCGTTTTCCCATGCTTTAAGTTTTTTTATTCCGGTCATCATAAATGTTTTTGCTTAATTATTTTAGTTTGTTTTCTGCGATGGTTAGGGCGAAAAAATGATTGTCCTATCTTGCTGATTATTGAACAGCATATGAGTTGGCATGTCATTGACATCAATCCAGCAAAGTTACAAGTGGGTGGGTTGGATCAATAGTTTTAGCTGAAATATGCGTGTCTATTGCTAGTAGCAGCTATGGATAATAATAATGGATCATCGTCACCTTGGCTTAACTACCCTATTATGACACCTTGGTCCACATTTTCTGCTAAATACATACTTTTTATTTGGCTGATGTATGTTTTATATAGTTCGCTTACCGTATTTTCTGTAATTTATTCCTCTTCTGATTCAAAGTCATGTTTTTGGTATTGCAATTTGACCCACTTTTTCAAGACTTCTTTAAATGGGCATATCAGCAGAACAAGGTTTTTTCGGGGCAGATTCGCTTTTTTGGTGCAAATTTTTATTTTGCATGATTTTATTACAACTTTTTATCTTTTTTCCAGATTGATAGCACCATCATGTAGCCCTAGTCTTCTAGTTTCTAACGAGCTATTTTTTATCACAAAATCTTTTCAAAATGTAGCACAAAAAAGGGAAAGTATCAAGCAAGTAGCAAAAAATATTTGATTCCTACTTTCACTTTTTTGTGCTACATTTTGAAAAGATGTTGTGATAAAAATACCACGCTAGAAACTAAAAGAGAAGGGCTACATGATGGTGCTATCAATCTGAAAAAAGATAAGAAATTGTAATGAAATCACGCAAAATAAAAAATTGCACCCAAAAAAGCAAATTCTGCTATAAAAAAAGCTTTGTCTATACCAGCTCGTTACACTACTATTAAGGCGGGACCTTTAAAATGAAACGAGTGAAAACAAGGACGATTTAATTTTAGCTCGCCTGAATTTTCAGAGCAGAGCTTTAAGGCAGAGCTTAATTCAGAGCTTTAAGGCAAGTAACCGCTTAGTTTATAGCTCATCTCACTAGCTACAAATTGAGTGGTAGCTTGCTTGAGCGAACTATTCAAGGTTTAGGTCAAGGGTCTGGATTTAAGTCTGGTTTGGGAAAAAGCTGAAATATGCCACGAAAAATTGTGCTATAAAAATCTTTTAAGTTTTTCGTCTTAACTTTTCACTTTTAATTTTTAAGCTTTACAGTTTTAGTTTAAAAGGCCAACGTTTTGTTTAAATTTTTTTAAATTTTATCAGTATCGTGCAGTCCAGAATATCAGCTTTCCATCAAGCTATCAAATTTCATCGAATATTTTCAGAAATGTAGAGATTTGGGGGTTTCAATGAAATAACAAAGGCATAAAAGTTAATATATTGAAACGCCTAATTATCTAATTTTTTGATATCATTCAATTGAGTTTGATATCTAATTAGAAAGCTGAGATCCTGGGACACGATACTGAAAATTTTAAAAAATTAACACAACAGCTTATAGAAAATATCAATTTAATGTCAATTTGTTTGGCAGATGTCAGCTTTTACGCGGCGCATTCCAGCTTTTTCATAAACCAAATCGTTATGAGCCTCAAGGATTCGCCTTTTGAGAGTCGAACTTTTGCAATCAAACTTCGAAATAACAGTATTCCCTCAAGTTCATTCCTGTCTATGGTCCGATACCTTTTCATACTTTTATGTAGATTCAAAAATCCTGATTCCTTCCAAAACCACCCAAATATTCACTTTTTCAGTAACCAATTTTCTCTACTGATTGTTTGTTTAAGCACCATAAATAAATATTTGAGAAGCAGCAGAGGTAGGATGATGGGAATTTAGCTATCCATCCAGCTGGCCCATGACCTTTTGGGCATGCTCCCCACCTAAATGGCTCCAATGTCCAGCACTCACTGGTCACCAAATCCTCCTGGCCAGTGTTGCTAAAACCTATCCATCTTAATTCGTCTAATAAATCTGGGATTTCAGACAGGCTTATCACAACGCAACATTATTGAATTATCCGGTGAAAGTAGCAGAAAGGGGAAATTTTGATTGATTACATTTGTTTGAGAAATGTGAAGTAATAATCCAGCTGGTTGGCTATTAAGATGCTCAGAAGTGCTTTAAACTTTAGAGCAGCAGATTTTTAAACTCCAATCTGGTTGCTGGATAGACGACATCTTATTCATGTTCTGCTGGATAAAACACATTTTCAGTCAATTTTATTTTCATGTTTTATTGCGAACATATTTAATGGGCTGCTGCTCTATGGATTTAGTAGATGACTTAAGTTTGCTGTGGATGCTAGACGTTTTGTTCTTTTAGTTTTGCTTTTTACAATCATATTGTACGGTTTGAAAGTTGAGGATATGATACGCCTCAAAATAGACTTGTATTTTTTGTGTACAGTGAATTTCTGCAGTGCTTGTTGCCGTAGTATCGTGTCCATGGAATTGGTTGCCAGGATGCACGTTTCTTGCTCTTCTCAGACTATTCGATAAAAAAACTGCGACCATTAATCGCATGATTCTCTTTAGAAAAACACTGACTTTTTTTATTTTGTGAATAGCTTCTTCTTTCTCTTCTGCTTGGCTAAAATATAGAAAAGTTTCAAATTTTCGAAACATCATTGCACCCTAATAAAAGTAGCTGCCCTTATCAAGTAGCATCTTATTTCTTACTCCCACTTATTGCATATTGGAATATTGTGTTGTAGTATATAGCACTTGCCTCTTGTCATGACTGGAGTGTTTGACGGAAATTGAGGCTGCTGCTGCTGGATCTAACTATTTGTTTGAGATATAACAGCAGGAGGACCCAACCTGCTTCCTTCCCTTCAATCCACACTGTCCACCACATGCTGGCTGTCATGATTGACTCGAGCAAATATTGCGCAGTACCAGCACTGAAATTTGATGTGAGGATAGGAGAAAAAAGGATCTCTTTTTCTGTTTGTCTTTTGTCTCACCCGCTTTTTGGGAGTTTTGTAAGCAAGAGGAAGACAGGTAAATCACAAGCTGCTGCTGCTACATCAAAAAGATCGGAGAAACACAAGGGAAAGCAAAATTGGGAGAGAGGGTTTTGGTAAGAAAAAGCAGATTAGGGTGACCATGACTGGCGATTGCAATTTTGTTCACTTTGCTGCTGTTACTTCTGATGATTGAAATTTCGTGCAATTATTATTTGTTAGTTTTGACTGCCGAAAATATTGATTTGTCGTATTGGAGTATTCTGAGTGGGACATTAAAATTTATTGGTATACAATTACCTGAAATTCTGTCTTTTATTTGGTTGGAAAAAGAAAATTTCAAAGCGTAGTAGCTGTCTGTAATAAAAGTCGAGGAAAGATTACATGCCTAGGGTGGAAATCGAACCCACAATCAACTTTCACCTGCTTCCGCTGCTCTAACGTTGAGCTAGAGACGTTATTTAACCCTCTTTATGTTTTTAATTAGTTAGTGCTGGAAGGACGCCCAACCATCAGATAAGAGTCTAAGCTATCTATTGGTATACCAAATTTTACAAATTGTTTTTGTTAAATTTCTTAAGCCTGTTCAACCAAACTTACCATCGAATATAATTTAGTCCTGAGTGGGGTTGTTGACACGAAATATTGATTTCGACATTTCTTCGATATGTCGACATTCGACTCGACACGACATGTCGAAATTTTCGGCTCAACATTTCGACTTGACTAAATTTTCCTTACATTAAGCGTTCCTTCTTTGTCATTATAAGATGCATTCTAGTTTTTTACAGTTCTAAGATTCGTTTAAAAATATTAATAAAATTTCGACATGTCGAAAAATTGTCGACTCGACATGTCGAAAATTTCGACATGTCGACAACCCTAGTCCTGAGCATGACTATGAAAAATTGCTAAACATGTTAATTACTGTCTGAAAACTATCATCTCCTAACAAAAAAATTGCAGCATTACAACGACCAGTGCGATCAGCCCGACGAAAGCGACCTAGAACAAGGCGAGCCACTGAAAAAAAGACGGAGAACCACAAGCAATCATTCTTCAACCACCCTATCACCTGAATCATCACCCAGTTCAGCCAGAAAAAACAAAAAGAATGGCGCTAAGCCCTCACATTCCAAGGTCAATTTGAGCCAATCAGCTGAAGAGTCGGACACCATTCCTTTTGCTGCATCTGAATATGAGTCCATCCGGTCTCCATCTTCCTCACCTCGTCTGAGAAAGCACCAGAGAAGCAAGATGGGTCAAGTGGCTGATTTGGGAAGTGAATTGGAAGGGAAGTTGTGCACCAAGAAAGTTCTTCCGCTTCATCTTCTTCCATGAACAGTGAACAGGGCATAAAGAATATGTAATTTTTTTTGGCGAAAATCATAATATTAAGGATGATTTTACGATCATGTTTAGTGAAAGCAGTCAAGAACAGCTGATAATCACAGGTGCAATCACAACAGAAGATGGATGGTCATCCAACACTAGCAGCAGGCAATTGCATGATGTCGGCTATTCCAGTGGCGAGAACTCTGTCTATGAAGCATTAAACAATGCCGCAAAGTAGGTATTTTGTGTATTCATATTCGTGTTTCTCGACCCCGATTTCATGAGAAAGCGCGCGTTTTTTTGATTCTGAGAAAAAAAAATTTCGAACCACAGGGGGGGGGGGGGTTATAATGGTTTTTTAGTCAAAATTTGAAAAATTTAAATTGGCGCCTTTTGAATTTTAAATAGAATAAGGGCTGTATTGGGAGGGAAAGGAGATAAAAGGGGCCACTTTTATGGCAGAACGTTAAAAAGGGGAATTTTTGCTTTCTTCCACTGTCTTACCATGTTTTTCAACTGAACCGTGGTAAAAATAGACTCTATATGCATTTTATGATCAAGAGTACTTCTCGGAATCGTGTCTAAGGTATGTGGTGTGCGCATCTCAACTCTCAAGCCCCCTGCGCCCCTTTGGGGGCGAAGGGGCTTGGAGTTTTACAACTATGTTCAACATCTTCTTATTAGTCGGCTCTGTGTAATTAATGGTCCCCTTTTATTCCCTTCCCCTCCCTATACAGCCCTTATTCCCTTTAAAATTCAAAAGGCGCCAATTTAAAATTTTCAAATTTTGATTAAAAATCAATATTACACCCCCCCTGTGGTTCGAATTTTTTCTCAGATTAAAAAAAAACGCGCGGCTTTCTTATGAAATCGGGGTCGAGAAACACGAATATGAGGTTATCTCCTCCACCTGATCACACCCCGTGGGGGGGGGGGATTCTGAACTCAAGCCGAAGTTCCTTCAAAGTTTATTGATATGAAGGTTTTTCGGAGTCATAACTTTCCGAAAACTTTTACTGTCAAAATTGTTGATTTTTAATTAAAAGTATCAAAACTTAGATCAGAAAGTGTCGCGAATTGATATTTTACCCTATAGAAGACACAAGTTTCAAAAGACAAAAATAATATTTTTTGCCTATCATTTTTTTCAAAGCAGCTTTAAACAGCCAAAGCCTAGTGTTTAGACGCCTCAATCTGCATAAAGACGAAATTTTGTACGAGTGAAGGCAAAAATAAACAAAAATGTACAATAATGCAAGCTGTTACACTTTCACCGCCCTTAATAAATAATAAACCATTTGAAGCACTTTTCTTTATCTGGAGCTGCGTAAACCATGGCTAATCAAAAAATTAGCTTTTCAGTGAAACACCTTTTAATCATAAAAATGCAACAGCATTAAATAGTTTTTGTACTAATCGATTTCCTAACATCTCAGCTTCCAGATGAAAAAGGTTCTGAAAAGGTTTCGAAATATTAAAAATTAAAAAAGGTAATGGGCGAAATTTATTCACCCAACAAAATTGCGCTACCTTGTATTTCTGGTAATGCAATGTTTGTTGTTCAGTGATCGTGTCAATCCTAAAATAGACCAGCAAATTGTAAAGACTGGAGATGCCGGTTCATTGGTTCGAAGCTACTACTACAAGACTGTCCCTTTGGATGACGCAGGCTAGTTTTTGCCAATATATTTTTGACCTATAATACTCCGACCAACATTAAGAAACATTTTTTTCTAGGCGTGACAGACACAGAAAGTGGTCGACTATTGCCAGATATTCTGCTTTCTTCCATGCCTGCCGATGGTAATAGCAATCCTAACCTGACGGACTCTTTAATTGTGCAAGTGGAGCAGCCCAGCGTCACTAATGACAGAACCTTGGATGATTTTGAGGTGAGAACGTTCTAAAATAGAGTGGAGACAGGGTAGGCCATGCAAAAAACGTACCCGCTTCTCATACAGCTCCATTTTAGGCTAAAAATTTTGTTTGCAGGAAGTGATGGGCATAATGGATGAGCAACTATTTGAAGAGCAACTCAAAGTAACATTTTTACTTTGATACCTTCCTGACGTAAGATTTTTTTTATCTGTTTTTAGCTTCTCCGACAAGGCACTCAATGGCGTGAATTGAGAGCCAATACATCCAATTCGAGTAGTCGACGCATGTCAAGTTCGTGTTATGTTCCTCATCGACCGTCACCACTTTTGCGACGATCTTTTATTGGGTCTAATGTGCTTGATAAGGTGAGAAGTTTTTGAACAAAAAGCCGTACTTACCGTACAGTCGAAGCTCGATTTAACATACCGTATTCTCTCTAATAGAACCACACCCCTCTGATTCAAAACCGTGTTTGTGGCATTGCATTTTTGACCCACTTTTTTAAAACTTTCTTATACAAGTTACCCCTCAATCTGTAGCCAGTAAGATGAGCTACAATTTGACGGGTAACTTGTATGAGAGCAGTCTTTAAAAAGTGGGCCAAAAACACAACGCCAAAAAGACGATTTTGAATTAGGGGGGGGGTGTGGTTCTATTAGAGAGAATACGGTACACCTGGACTCGGTCCTCAGGGTGTATGTTAAATCGAGCTTTTATATTATTTATTGAAACCATGATCTTTTATTAAAGAACACAACTCCCCAAGCAATTTGTGGCACTGTTTTTTAGCCATGAAAAATCTTTTAGCCATGAAAAATCTAACATTTTCAGGCACACGATCCCTCAAAAAATAGCCCTGTTTCTTAGCTACATCTTGAATATTCGTGTGCCTTAAAATATTAGATCTTTCATAGCTAAAAACGCAGTGTGCCACAAAGTGCTTGGAGAGTTGTGTTATTTAATAAACGACCATGATCTTTTAATAAAGAATATACGGTACTTCATTTTTCATATAAATCCGCAAAGTTTCTAACTCAGCAATGCTGAGATACATCCGGACTAGGCTATTAACTTAGTGATCAGTCTTGCTGATCCTTCTAGGCGCAAAATTTGATGAAAAACACAATTTAAATTTTTTTATCTGCTAACATATCCAAAATAAGTTATTTTCGGAATAATTCACCCCAAACTCCGTGGTATTTGTTCACCTTCAAGTGGGCAGAACATTTTTTGGTGATATCAAATGGAATTTTCTCCACGCAAGACTCCCTCGATAATTTTCCGGAAAAATTTCAAAAAGGCACAATAAGCTAACCCCATTTTTCACTCTTCATTCTCATAAAGTTTTTTTTACAATTTACAATTTTTAGACTTCTTGTGATGCGAGCAGCGAAGAAAGCGACGAGCATCGCCAGTCGATTGCAGATGCTCTAACTGGTGGAGACAGCATGAGTTCGTCAGTGAATGGCGCCAGTTCATTGTCTTCGACCCTGCAGCGCAAGAGGCGTTTCCGAAAAGCTACAGCTGGTCTGGCCAACAACGGTGCACAATTCAATGATGCGGCTGTTGCTTCTAAACTTCAAAATGCTCGAATGGTTAGCCATAATATGAAACACCATCAATATTGACCCATTTCCATGTTTAGGACCAGTCTATCTATTTGCTTGGTGGTTCAGACCTGAATTCTAGCAATTATTTAGAGGTCTCCAGCGCTAACAATAACAGTGATTTTATGAGTCGCTCTTTGAATCTGAGTGGTTCTGGTGCCAAGGCTATAATCGGCCGAAGGAAAGTGTTGAGACGAAGAATGCATAGGAGTGCTTCTGACAATGCTGGCTTGAGTTTAGGTTCGTAAAGTATTTTTAAATAGTATTCAGCTAAAAAAGGGACAAAACTTTTTATTGTCGCCGAATGACTTTTTTCTCTCGCCGAAAAAACTTGTCGCCGAAAGACTTTTTATTGTCACCGAAAATCTTTTTCTTGTCGCCGAAAGTTGTTCTCGACACGAAATCAGCGATTTTTGAATTTTTTGTGTAAAATTCAGGGGTGGGGAAAGACCAGATGGCTCGGGCCCACTCCAGAATGGCCAAAAGGCCAAAATTATTGCTTTTTGGGGGTTTACTAAAGGGGGGGGGTTGACGTTTTGAGAAAAATCGATTGAGCGGATCAGATTTCGGGTCCGATGGGCTTAATCACCCAAGAAAAAGATTTTCGGCGACAAAAAAAAAGATTTTCGGCGACAATAAAAAGTCTTTCGGCGACAATAAAAAGTTTTGCCACTAAAAAATGGCAAAAAACATGCAAAATTTCCTCTATTATTAAAATAATTGAAAAAAAACGATTTTTCAAAAATTCTATAATGAAATAATTGAAAAATTATAAATTTACATAAAAGTACCGAAAATTACGGAGAACCCACTATAAACTGTATTTTTAACACAAAAAGCAGTTTTAAAAAGTCCACATTTTCTTCAGCCATCAACAATTCCTTCCAAGCGCACTTACAGTCACAATCAGAGCAATCCCATCAAAACCAGCAAAGACAGAAAAAGTTATCAGAGATGAATGAAAGTCCAGTCAACACTCTTCGTCGTCGCTCCAACCTGCGTTTGTGGCCAGCCTCGCCAAAAGAGCAGATGTTGAGGAAAGATATGCTTTTGGTTCCAGCTGAAAAATATTATCAGCGAAGAGCATCCATTGAAAGCAGTGATTCAGCCACTTCAACTACCATACAAGAGTCGGGAGACGCTCACTTTGAGTGGGATGAATACAAGGTAGACTCTTTTTAATGTTGATTACTCTTTCTTTTAAAATGAGAAATCTTTCATTTTTTGGTTCTTTTCCATTATCGGGACCACTCTTCTGAAAGAATTTATTCACAGTTATCCGGAGAAAATTACATTACATTACCCAGGGTGGGGCTAGCCGGGCTGTAGCACCACCCGTCAAATATTTTTAATAAGGATTAGCCCCTGCTGTAAGGAATGTTTTGCGATCCTATGTACGCCTCTGTAACCTTATTATAAAGGTGACAATGGTGATACAGTTGATACAACAACACCATCGATATAACGTCATCCGAAAATTGACTAATTTGGCTAAATTGAAATTAGCCCCACCGCTCAGTTGAACTTGAACCCCCCGGTCAATTCTGCTTGATGGACCAAGGCAATTTTTTTTTAATTTTCAAATACCAATAACTATTTTGCATAAAAATCACTGAAAAGACTCAAAAACAATTTATTTTACTCTTTTTGGGCAAAAAGTCATTGGTATTAAAAAATATAAAAAAATTTGCCTTGGTACCCCCAAGATGAATGACTTGGGGTTGAGTTCAAGTGTGCCACTAATATGGTCAGCTTTGACTGAAATTCAGTCAAATAAACCCTCGATATAACGACACCCCTAGGTCGGTCCCTTAGGATGTCGTTACATCGAGGTTTGACTGTAGTAGTCGAGGTGATAATGGTGACCATAATCACCTCAATCACCACCCTAAACATTAAAAAAAACCTGTTAAATAACTGTGAATTTTTTTCTCGAAAACGTGGTCCCGATAACGGAAAAGAACCCATTTTTTTCATAACCCACCCAGTATTTTACAGTCCACAATGTCCAATATGATTCAATAAGACGTAAATTATATAACTAAAAGGCCCAAACCGATTCCGATATGATGCACTCCACTGAAAAAATTTGAAAAATTTAGACTGAAAAAGTTTTTTAGATCGCCATATAGTGATAATCTTGAACGAATACAATTTTTTCGCCAAAACCATGACTCAACTAAAAAGAGGGGGCTATTTTCCTACCCTAATATTTATGCTAGGCCAGCAATTCCTCATTTGGCATTTCCTTGGAGTCTTTCCATTTTCAAATGTGTTGGAAGTGAGGAATAGTATGATTAATTTTCTTCCCTCTCGCTGTTTTATTTATTTCGCAAATTTTCTTCTGGTTTGCCCTCGCCTCTATTTTGTTTCTATTTGGCGGAATTTTCAAACCAAACAATTTGCCTTCGCCTCTATTTTGTTTGACTTGGAAATTCCGCCTCTGGTATCCTTTATTACTCGCACTATCCGGCTTCAAATTCATTAGTCAAATACTCCACTGATGGCCTGAAATTTAGCGTGAAAATATTGGAAAAAGGAGTAAATATTTACCCTTTCTGTTTCTTTTTTCAGTAGTTTTTGTGTTCCTGCAAGGGGGTTGACTCCAGCCAGTCGTTTTCACCAGTTAAAAAGGTGATGGGAGAATCCCTCTCTTGTTTCTTTACAAACACACCCACCTTTACCACATCTATTTAAAACCGGATTGTAGCCCTAACACTACTACTCCTCTTCCCCTCACTGCCTTCAGAAAAGAGAGGTGAAAAAGAAGAAGAGAGAAAAGTGGAGTACGCAGAGAAAAAAGTTGTACATGCATGTGATTCTCATCTGAGGCGACACAAAACGCAATTTTAGCTTTTATGGCTTTTATGTATTTTTTCACTCTTATGGTTTGTATTTGTGCAACACACAAGCAATCCAACCCTTTTAATCATTAAAAAAAATTCTACGTGCAATCATTTTTTACCTGTGACACAACAAAATGATTGATCAACTTGATTTCGTGAAAGAGTGCAAGAAGATAGTTAAGTCTTTCTCCTAAAAACAAAAAAGTGGAAAAAAAACACTAGCAAGGGCCTAAAAATAAAAAAATGGCTCGAGGTTATATTAGAGTCTGAGGGCATAATAGTTTCGCAGTCAGTGTCCTTCTTTCTTCCTTTACTAGGTAAAATTTTCTATGTCTTCCCTAAGCGACATAATAACTACAAACAACTTGAAAATACCACCCATGAGTCGAGAGTCTCGACTCGAGACCCAACACAATTTGACGATATTAAAGTTCTAAAAATAAACTACCGTATTTCATCTAATAAGCCGACAGTCGCCTTATTTTTCAACCTCCCTCCAGGGTGTCGGCTAATTAGAGCATGTCGGCTCATATTTTGACCCTTGGGCGACAAAGTTGCCTAAGAAAATTTCAAGCGAAAGCTAAACAACCAAGGCTATTTTTTTGCCTAAGGGCAGTTTTGTTTCGACACTTGCCTTCATATCTTTTGCCGCTCTTCTTATTTCACAAAAAATACGGCTAACACCTTGATTTTAAAGGCACTCTAAAAGGTATTGTACCTTCTTTAGTCACTGAAGTAAGGCAAAACGGCTCTTTAAGACATGTTCTCGGTCAATAGACTTGCTCGGTTTGATTTTGTAGCTAGAAAGGGCAGGGGGCTTAAAGGGTTGGGGTTCAAAATGAGCAAACATCTTAAACACTCAAAAGTGACTCTGGATACATAAAAAAGCATACCATGCATACAGAGTTTCTTTATGATGTATGTTCTATTTTCAAAAAATATTTTCAACCAATGTTTTTAATACTCGTAAGTTAGAATGAATCGTCTGAGTGTAGTCAAGACAACATTAAAAAGAGCGGTTAAAAATAAATGCAAACTGTTCAAGGCAAACTGTCTCTTTAAAAATCAACGCAAAGTGCTATTTCACCCAGAAAGTCAAAAAAAAATTAATTAAAGTTACACGATTTGGGATGTCGGTTCATTAGAGCATGTCGGCTCATTTTTCGACCTATCTCTAGAGTGTCGGCTTATTAGAGCATGTCGGCTCAATGGGTCATGTCGGCTTATTGGAGGAAATACGGTAACTTGATTGTTTGCACTGAATTGAAATTTGGCCAAAATCACTAGGGATATCAGGCATTTTTCAAACTTTTTTTTCCAATAATAGCCTAAAAGTCAGAAGCAGAGGGATAGCCAGGTCAATACAGCCCATGGAAAATATTTACCTCGAATTTCGTATAAAATTCACCGTGCTCCCAATTGTATCGCAGTATCGTCAAACCAGCCCGCATTTTATTTTGTGCAGCGAATTGCGCAGTTTCCAATGGTAACAGTTCAAAAACCGTTGGGCTGCCTGGTTTTATGTTGTGAAATACCACATTAATAATGTATGACCTCAGCAACAACACTTGCCTCGCTGCCACCCGCCTGGATACTAACTAAGGCTTAGGCTCACATTTTCTCTTTTTCTTCTAGTAGAGTGCAGTAAGTATTGTATGTGGAGTTGCTTTTACTGCTATTTTTCTCTCACACTCTGTTTGTCTCAATCTCCAAGTATTCTGCTGCATACCCACAGAAAATCATAGACTAAACTCTAGTCTATTTCCCCATTCTCTGTTTGATGGAGAATGCCCTCTTTTTCTGTTTTCCTTCCTGCCAACCGCCTGGCTGAGGGTTGAGGAGGAGGAAGCAGGGCCGTGTGTCCTCCCTCTTTTTTGCTCCCCTTCCCCGTTTAGATGCTGTTGTTGTTGTTTTCCATTATTTTTTATTTGCTTCTACTGCCGCCGCTGCTGCTGAGGAAACATACAGAGGACAGCCGTTTCCCATCTCCTTTTTTCTTTCTATTGCTCACATTTTTTATATTATGCATCCTGCTCCACGAAATTTATGGAATAAATGTTTGGTTTGATTGTTGAAAAGTCTTTTTTAGAAAATGTGATCGCAGAATATTTTTGGCTAACCTACCGAATTTTCGTTAGGTTCGGCACGATGAAATACTCTCTGCGGACCATTAAGAAATGTTTAAAATTTTTAATAAGTATTTTACTTATTTTCCTACTTCACAAAAACCTTATGACTATCATACTCTTATTCCGATGTGGCATCGTATTCTTTACGTAGTCAAGTAACATTACAGGGTTACTGGCAAAATCTTTTCATAAATCGATTCAGTTTCAGGTGATTCTAGATATATTCATAGGGTTTTTATTTTTCTTTAATAATAGACTGTACATCTGAAGTGCTGGTACAGCCAATAAGTTATTAGAAATTAAGTCATTGGCGATTTCGAAAAAAATCCCCTGAGCAATACTGGCACCCGAAATCGCCCAAATTGTCGGGTCGGCGCCTTAAGCCGGCGCCCGTTTCGACAAGGGTCGCCGGCGCTCGTGCAACTATGAATATATTCATTATGTTAGCTGTACTGTAAAACTTATGTTTATATAATTTCACCCATATTGATGGACTCTATTCTGCAAATAATTCTAATATAACTACTTTTAGGATCCTTGCGATGTGCTGATGTCACCGAGTATTGAACAACTGGACACCCCAACTTCCTACTCTTCCAACTCAACCACTGCCAGTGCAGATCACACATTCAATAACAACAACAATTTCATTAACAGCAAAGAGCTGTTTGCGCACTCGTTGATCGATGAGGACTTCCAGAGCCAACTTTCTGCACAACATAGCTTCTCAATTGATCTGGTGGATGTGATGCTTAGTGAGTCAAAGAAGTTGCTCAACGCAACCAACCAACAATTCCAGAAGTGCAGACCATCGCAGATGAACCAAAAGCAATTGGTGAGTTTTTTCGACTACTTTCTAGATAACAGTCCTGAAAAAAAAGCGCAAAACTCAAATTAAGTTTTCACTGATATACCAGGTTGACCGGTTAGTCCTTGAACCAACCTATTTCAAGGCTCAACTTTCCGATGGGTTGCAGAAAATTTTGTATGTATAAAAGTTTCAAAACATTTTGTCAACGTCAATAATGGCTCAATCCTTGTGCTGTTGATTTTACAGTAATTTGTGTTAATATAGGAGGACTAAAGCAGACAGAAAATTGACTTACTAATGCTTCATAAAACAAAATAAGCAGTGATAAAAGTGTTTCATATTTTTTAATTTTTTTAAGAGAAGCAATTTTATTGGAATAAATAATAATAAAATTGTAATGGAAAAGAACCCATTTATGCGCAAACAAAATGCAATTAACAAAATGCTACCTAAAAAAAGATAAGCACTTTATCTGTTTTTAAAAGTTATTAGCAAATCAAAAACATGGGAAAAAATTGCCGCACCTTGTACAACGCATGGACGAAAATGCATGCACTCTAATGAACAAAAAATTTGATGGGCTATACGCTGAATGATTAAGATACACCGGTATAAACACCCAATCACAACCCGTTTTACGGAGCTGATAAGTCCGCTGAGCGCACTATAACGCATTCACTAATATATTGAAAAAAAATTAGTATGCTAAGCAAACAGATACCTTATTCTCTCTAATAGACATCCCCCCCCCTCAATTCAAAATCGTGTTTTTGACCCACTTGGGCCACTACTTGTGTCGAAATTCCCCATCCCTTTTTGGTTAAAAAACACATTCTTTTGTTTTGCTCGCCCTGCGAAAATGGTTCATTCGGCAAAATATATATATTTAAATTCTAATATCTGCTTTCCAGGCTTCCATCCAGGATATAACTCATGAAAATCTAAAACAACTGAGTGCAATTATTCAAACTGGAAATCATGAGGATTCCCACATGGGCATGGTCAGTCTAAATCTTTTAAGCCGACCATTTCAGTGATTATGACACTAATTCAGGACCAAATCACACAAGTGGAGAAGCTGCGCATTAAATGGACCAAAGTGCAGGCAAAGGTGTCCCCTTTTATCTCCCAACCTCACCCTCCTGCATCACTGATGACGAGGAGCACCAAATGAAAAGTCAGCCAAGCAGTCAAGATGGTCAAATTGCTTCCACTTCTAATGGTCATGTGGACGAAGGAGCAGAGCCTGTTAGTTTGCATATGATTTTGGAAGAGATGAAAGCTCAACTCAATTTGCTGAAGTTGAACGGATCCACTTGTCTGTCTATTGATGAAATTCAGACTGTGATTGCAACCAGAAAGGTAGTTGATAAACTTAATTTAAAAAAGGGCAGGGTGAAAGGTGGTGTATATCTTTTGGAGCACTTATGTAAGTGGATGGACATTTCGACCTTTAAAATTGGCAAGAGACAGCTAAATTTTCAGTTGTACGTTAAAGACACAACTCGCATAAGGTCTTAATTTTTTGGATTGGGCTAAGGCTCAGGGTAGGCCAGCGTACTTTAGGAAGGGCTAAAACATGTTTTTTGATTTCGATTTCCGATACATTAACTTTCGAAGCAGGGACGACTATCAACTCTCGACGTTATCAACTAGCTAATATACATATATTTGCCTCAAGTATAAGGTTTTAACCAAAATTTAAACATTTGCCTGAGGAACCAAGGTAAATGTTTTGCTAAAAGCTATTCTACCCTGTCTTAGTCCTTGGAGCTGAAAAATCTAAACACAAAATTTATGGATACCGTATTTTCTCTAATTAAGCACCCCCTCTAATAAACGTGCCCCCTCTAATTAAAGCAGCCCCTGAAGGGTGGTTGAAAAAAAAACGTGCCCCCTCTAACCAACGCACGCCCTTCAATTTTTGACTAGAATTTCAAACTTAAGGCCGTTTTCGATTGAAAATTTCATACTTTTCGGGGTTGAAAAATAAACGGGGACGACTATCGGGTTAAAAAGGTTAAATAGGTTAAAAAATAAACGCACCGCTTGTTCCAATTATCCGGTAAACGTCCGTATAGGAAAACTGTCTGACGGTTTGGAATCGAAAAATTTTTTTGGCCTAGATGTATAGTTTAAGTTCATAAGGAATCTAAAAAAGCAATGTTTTCGCCAAACTAGAGTTGCCCACTCATAATTTTTTTGGATTATCCTAAAGTTGATCAAAATTGAATTTCAAAAACTTACATTTTTTCCTAATTTTAAGCAAATACTTCAAACCCTGCTTACCTATCGTGACGATCTCCAACAATTTGCGGCGGAAGCTCAGCGCCAAGGTATAGCAAAAGATGCCAAAGTGGAGGCTGAAATTGTAGATCTGCTGACCTTGGTGGATTTGGTGGAGAAGTCACTGTCCTCAATCGAGTCTCCACAGTCTCCCTGGAGAAGCTGAGGCTTGGCTTTGAGTGTCTTTGTGTCTCATTCAAGGCTCTGGAAGCCAAAATTGACAAATTGGCAGCTGAAAGTGATGAAGTTGTGGAAGGACCGGCTGGTGCAGATATCTCTGCTCAATATATCTTTGTTAAGGTTAATATTTTTTATCGAAAAAATTATAATACTAAACCATTTGAACCTTTCCAGGCAATTGAATCAGAACTGGAGTTGTGTCAAGAACGTATGAATGCCCTAGAAACTATGTGCAATATGCTGTCCAGTCAATTAAGGCTGGGCATGCATGTCTCAACCAATGATCTAGAATGTGCAGATGAGAACAAGGCACCCAATATACAGGAGGAGAAATGCACCAACAAACAGCACGACGAGTTCTTCTCCGAGTTCACTCGTTTTAGGGATGAACTGGGAAGACTCAAGTCGAAGTGAGTTTGAAGACACTTTATAAATACAGTCTATTCTCGATAAGCCGACACATAAAGGTTGTTCCCTAATAAGTCCTGCACGAGTTTCGGAAATTGGCCAACCCGATTGGCCAGTGTGGTCCTAAAACACCTCGGATTCTAACTCTGCCGGTCGTTTCTGAAAAATCAATTTGACATTGAGACTCGCGGGTTTCAATAGCCCGATAGCCTTTTTTAAAATACAGGGTGTCCACGAATTTCCGAATTTTGTTTTTGATTTTTAGGTCACTTATTCTTAACATTTTTTACCGATCAATAGCTCATTTTGAAGCCTGAGTTATAAGAATTTTTTCTGTCAAAACAGATTTTCGAAATGTTTCTTGTATCTCGGTAAAAATAGTCTTGAAGTTATGGTCCGGTTTTCATATTTTTCGTTATCATTCATATCTAAATCTGGATCGGCAAGCAAGGCGTGGTCGGTCCTTTTTTCTTTGATGGCAATGTTGGATGGGAATCCTATCTGGAAATGCTCAAGCGCTTTGTCCAAGCAGTTCGGAGAAAGAGGAATTTCAAAAACTTCATTATGCAACAAGATGGAGCGCCACCACACATCAAAAGGGAAGTGATTGATTATTTGAACCAGCAATTCCCGGATCGATGGATTGGGCGCAATTCTCCATGTCAGCAAAATGGAGTCGGAATGACTTGGCCTCCTCGCTCCCCGGATTTGACGCCTTGCGACTTCTTTCTCTGGGGTTACATCAAGTCGAAAGTCTACACAAGTCCGGTGCCTAATCTCCAAGAGCTCCAAAGAAGGATTGAAGTGGCTTTCGAGAAATGCCTCAGGATATGGTCAATAGGAGCATAGACAGCTATGAGAGGCGTCTTCAATGGATATCTACGAATGAAGGACAACACGTAGAAACTTATTAAATGTTAGCATTTATTATTATTTTGTTACTTATGGATCAATAAAAAATTTCATCAAAAATAATTTTTGTAAATTTTTTTTACGAAAACCGGACCATAACTTCAAGACTATTTTTACCAAGATACAAGAAGCATTTCGAAAATCTGTTTTGACAGAAAAATTCTTATAACTCAGGCTTCAAAATGAGCTATTGATCGGTAAAAAATGTTAAGAATAAGTGACCTAAAAATCAAAAACAAAAATTCGGAAATTCGTGGGACACCCTGTATAATGTCGTGTTACTGTGTTAATTTTAGTTTTTCCGAAAAATTTAAAAAAAACTTTTGAGACACCCTGTATTATAATTATAAAAAATTCAGATTCAATAACGTGATCTCAGTGCGCATTAACCTGACCGCCGCCCACACCTTGCCAACAGTAACAGGAAAAGGAGGAGGAGTCCACCCACTGCCACTACTGGAACTCAGTCCGATATCAGTGCTGCTGCATTTGCTAACAAGGCCAAATCCAATGGTCAGGCACTAAAATCTGCTCTCAAAAGCTCTGCTTCCAATGGAACCTCTTCTGAGCCAAGTCTAGAGTTGAGATGAGGAGAAGGCAATCGGCGATCAACGAAGAAGAACTGGAACTGCCTTCCTTGTCCATGAGACTAAGAACGGCACTTAGAAACAGTCGAATGGCCCAAGTATTTCTTGGATGTGCATTACTAATGAGTTTTGGTGTTTTGCTGGTGTCCTGGCTGGTGGATGACTCTCAAACTATGGTCAACAACTGGAACTGGCAGTTTGGACCACAGCTTAAGTATGTGCGAGGTCCTCCACCTACTTGAAGTTTTGGCTATTTGGAGAGATCAAAAGTGCTTTATATAACTGAATTTGGTATTTGTTTGTTAAAGAATGTATGAGTGCAATTTATTTGGTCTTGCTTGAGCAAGTATTTCGCCAACTGTATTTTGAAACTGTTTATGGTCTGACCGTAACTCTTGTCTAGCAGTGGTTTCGCACCACACCGTGAATTTCTAAAATGATTTTTAACATTTAACAATTTTATGGTGCGAAAAAACGTTTTCTGGCTAAAATTTAGCCAAAACTACAGAAGGTACCAATCAGTTTTAATTTTTCGATAATGGTCTTTTGCTCTGATTTTTAGAGACAGAAACCGGGATTACCGGGATTTTGCATAAAACGCATTTTTGACCCACTTTTCAAGTGAAAGTGCTGACTAAAAATTTTAGGTCTATATTCTACTTTTTATTCCTCTATCGACTGGCTCTTTTACTTTTTGCTTTTTATACGAAAAATTTCGACCTCCGACCTTGAATCCCGGTACTGACGAAAACGGGATCCCGGTTTGTCAATACCGGGATTCAGGGTCGGAGGTCGAAATTTTTCGTATAAAAAGCAAAAAGTAAAAGAGCCAGTCGATAGAGAATAAAAAGTAGCATACAGACCTAAAATTTTTAGTCAGCACTTTTACTTGAAAAGTGGGTCAAAAATGCATTTTATGCAAAATCCCGGTAATCCCGGTTTCTGTCTCTACTGATTTTTTTTGCCTTTTTTGTATCATTTAAAAAAAAAGAGTTTTTCGTAAAAAAAAAATTGGGGGACTAAGTTACGCCGAACAAGTTACGCCGCAACCTAAATGTAAAATTGATCCCGCTCTCCAAGACAAATGTTTTGCAAAAATAGCAAAACAGGGTAGAAAGACCATATAGAAATCAGGACAAGACTTTTGGACAGACCTGGCAGTTTCCTCTACCCCACTTCCGCCATACATATATTCTCTTTTCACATTATTGTTGTTATTGTTTTGTTGCAGAATCCACTGACACCTCCTCCTCACCTTCTTGCAGGTCAACCCGTTTTATATTTAATTATTAAAAACAATTTTGTACTAATGTGCGATAGTATTAATCCTCTTTCTAATATTTCCGAAAAGTGCCTAAGTTTTGTTTTGATGATTGAAAAATGTCCCTATTCTATAATCAGAAGTTTTTTCATTGGTCCCCCTATTAATTTTTTCGGTAGTGCCTAATATGAGGATAAGGTGAAAATGGAGAAAAAATGCCACGAGGATCGAACCTTTTCTTAACCACTTAGCTATCGAGCCTATTATTCCACAACATGGTTATCCCTCACTTATTTCTAAAAGGCGATCAATCAGCATTTATACACTAGGCCGGCATAATTTGAAACGTGTTTTCCGAACTTAAAAATAAGATAAAAACATATTTTTACCCTGTGCCTAGCCTCAAGCTAAAAAAAGCCAGAGGAACCAAGGCAAAACTCTCCTTATTACAGAATAGGGCAGCAAAAAAAATTCAAAATTGCTGTATTGGTCTCTTGCGAGCAAATCGGCTTATGCTATTTGCCTATTATTCATAGAATCTTGAAATAAATATTCAACTTAATCCATAGATGTAGCCCAATAATAATACATTGATGTTTGAGTGAAAAAGCGTCTATGAAGTTCACAATATTTTTAGAAAAGAAATTTGAAAATTAGTGATTTCTGTGAAATTGTCATTGCATATATTTTGACCAATCTACTCATTGCACACTTAGCCTACACTATACTTCAGAAAAATAAAAATTTTAAAATTGATTCACACACAATAGATCCACAATGATCTGAAAAAAAAATAGAAAAAGCTGGTGCTATACAATTGCATGATTAATGCCAGTGCCCTGATTCAAGTCTCTGGCTCCGGCTTGCTCCAGGAATGAAGAATTCAAAACGGGTAAAACGGAATTTTGCAGCTAATTCTAGTAATTTTGCAGCTAATTACGCTTGCAGCTAATTCTCATAATCTTTCAACAAATATTAGTAAATTTTGCGGGAATTCAAATTTCCTAGTCAAAAAATGAATTGGATGGCTCAGAATCTCACCTCGGAGTGGCCAGAAGCTCTTGAAAGTTGGTTTTTCTGGGGGGTAATCTGGGGGAGGTGAACTTTTTGCGAAAATTTGATTGGGCGGATCAGAATTGCAGTCCGATGGGCTTAATCGCTCAGAATTCCACCCTAGACCACTCAAAACCACCCAAAACCTGAAATTCTGAGCAATTAAGCCATCGGACTGGAATTCTGATCCGCCTAATCGAATTTTTGCAAGAAGTTTACCCCCACCTCTTTAGTGAACCCCCGAAAAACCAACTTTCAGGGCTTCTGGCCACTCCGGGCTAGGATTCTGAGCGATCCAAGTCATTTTATGAAAAATTTGCTGCAAAATTCCGAAAATTTGCTGCAAAATTACGAGAATTTGCTGCAAACGAAATTAGCTGCAAAATTACGAGAATTAGCTGAGAATTACGAGAATTTGCTGCAATCTAAATTAGCTGCGAAATTCCGTTATGCCATTCAAAACTTCAGAGCGAGAACAGACATGTTGAAAGTTTAATAACTATAGCCGAATTTTTTTCAGAAATGTTGTTTACAAAAAAGCTACGACCTATGTAATCTTTGTAGCTATTGTATGCCTTCACTGAATCGAAAACTGTCAATACAATGGAATAGGTCCTACTTTGGGGGGGGGGGGTGGAATAGCGGCGAAATTTGAAGTTTGACAGTGAGTTATAAAGCTTAAAGGTAATTTTTAAGCGGAATTTGAAAATTTCACAATAAGTTATTATTTTCAAGGGCGTTTGATAGGAACATAAACCATTCTAAACACGGACCCAAATTGAAGTTTCATTAGTAAAAAAAGTTTCACATCAAAACCTTTTTAAGATTTTTGCCAAACACTCCAAAAGCCTGTTTTTACTCTACTTCAACGCTTTTTCTGGTGTAGATTTTTTTGGCTCTGTCAAATGGTTTACATGGATAACTAAAAGTATGACATTATCGCACTTTTTTGCATATTTAATTATCAACAGTGTTTCGAAAAATGACACTGTTTTTTTCTTTGAACTAAAATTTTACATTCATTTGCCATTATAATCTTGATGATATCTCATGCAGAGGCCCGTCATCTGCGCTTTCTGTTTGATCATAAATCACTAAAATTTTTTGACTATCATGTTCAGCGTGAGAATCCTGCACCAGAATGCGCTCTGAAGACAGTGAGGAAATCCAGTGTTAATGTTTGGTAAGTTTTTTGCTAGACCGAAAAATGTCTAAAGATCCTCTCTATAGCATTTATCCTAGGGAACTAGGAGGAAACATGAACAATCGATAATTTAAAGAAATGTCAAATTTACGAATTTTTTACTTCGGAGGCCATTACCTTCAAACAGAGTGAGAAAATCGGTAATTCAGCGTATCGTAAATAGAGTATAAATGCAATAATCTGGCATGCCTAAATCGCTGTCAGAATCTTAGTACGGGTTTAGGTCCAAAATTATAAAAATTGCTCTTAATCAGGGTTGGGATCTCAAAATTTTGTAAATAAGGACATTTATCGTATTCCCTCCATTAACTCCCCATGGGGAGTTATTTTTCAACCCTGGAAAATTTTGAAATCATTGAAATCATTGAAATCTTAGTAGACAAATGAGGGGTGGGGAGTTATTAGAGAAAATACGGTGAGGTGTTTTGGCGAAACATGCTATTTTATCCTGTGCTTATTGTTCTTTTTTTTGTAAAAATAATATTTTAAAATCTTTAAAAAAAGTAAGATTTGAAGTCCCAAAATAATAACGAATCTTATTAATTAGGACAGATTGCATCTCTGCTCTTAAGTAATGTCCACCTTCAAAGACTCATTAATTCACGAATTTTAATCAAAATGGCAAATTAATCTTTGTAACCGCGCCCAAAAAACCTGTTTTACATAAAAACTGAGTCAAAATTATATGGCAACAATTGGCGGTACAATTTTTTTACTAATATTTGAAAAGTTGCTGGAATTAATTAATTAAATGCGGATTTCAGTGGGTTGGTGCTGCACTTCCGTGATTGCCATAACCAGACTTAATCATAATCTAATTTAAACCATGCAAATAACTTTCTTCCTGCAAAAGAGCAATCGAAATATAATTTTGCCATTTCCATATCTTTCCCAACAACAAAAAAACAGGCTGCACTTCTCTTGCCTCTGTCCCACCATCTGTCAATCGAACAGTAATCGCTTGTGCTTATCACTGCATTTACGGTTGGCCAACCAGCCGACCATTTCTTATGCACTTACCTAGTTGGTGCTCCAGTCTCCAGCTGTCAATCAGTATTGGCATTTGGCTTGAACACCCTGCCCAATCACATAGAACCATGCCAAAGGTTGGTGCTCAACTCCACAAAAATCTGGCTATAAAAGCACCTGGTCTACTGCTTTTCCATTCATTTCTTTGGCAGTTTCCTCTTGTTGTTACTCCAGCTCCCCATTCCGAACATTTAACCACCCACAATGGGCTTTTCCAGCTTTTTGCTGGCTCTTTTGTTGCCTTTTGTGGCACTCAGCTATGGTTTACCACCTTCAGCCACTTCTTTTGAAGCGGGCCGCTCTTACACCTACAGCTATGACAGTCAGACAGCCACCGGCATGATCCTCCAACCAGATGCCCACCATAGCTTTGGACTCTCTAATCCATCCAACAGCAGCTCCCAACGATCTTTGCTCCGCATCAAGGCAGTGGTCAACCTGCAATTCAAATCCTCAGACAAGCACCAGGCCATTCTACAGTTGAGTGGAGTGCGCATTGGGGCAGCCCGTCGAGAGGTGGATTCTCCAGCCAGGTGAGTTCTTCTAGTCAAAGAAAAATGACCAGCAAACAGTTTGGTCCCAAAATAATGTGTTGTATTTGCAGTAGACTGCAGCCATGGAGCAGCTTTGAACCCAAAGACAACCACGCAGACCAGGAAAAGAGAGACCAATTGCAGCTGCCTGTTGGATTTCGCTACGAGAAGGGACTAGTTAGCACTATTGTCTTTGACGGCAGAGACATGCCTTGGTCCAAGAATTTTAAAAAGGCAATATTGACACTGCTACAGATAAATTTGGAAAAAGAACACGATGAAGACGAAGACATCAAGCAAGGCAAATATGCTTCTGACAGACAACACCAAAGCACCTTCACTCTCCCTGAGGTGGATTTAGACTTGCATTTTATAATGGACGTCATTTTAGGCCCTCCCACTCGGAATTGTCCTAGTAGTCGAAATATCCTCAGAAATTTAAAAAGATCGCTTAGATGCGACCAAAAGTTAAATAAACCAAACTTTAATTGGCGACCACCCTATTTTCGGTTATACCTCAACTTAAATTCTACAGTGAAATTCGGATTTTTGAGGACATTTTGACTGCTAGGAAGCCTCAAATTGAAAAAAGTGTCCGAAAATTACTTGTTTATACAAAAACATTGAGAAAAATCGACGCTGCTCGTTTTCAACTGCTGTTTAGCGCCAAAAAATCTATATCTACATTCGGCAGCACAGACTTTTAGCTATAAAATAAGAAGTTTTATCATGAAAATATAATTATAAGATGCTTTCAAGTCTTCCTAGATGCAAATTTTCCAGTCACTTTCTTCAAAATCTTGCAATAAAATTTTTTCACATTTCGAAAATACTATCAACCCTTTTAGACCACCGTTGAAGGCAAATGTCCAGTGACCTACTCCATCGACCACACCCATGGAGGCATGAATGTGAGCAAACATGTGCATCTACGCCACTGTTCCCTCACCTCTGACATCTCTTTTGGCTTCGACTCCATCAAAGATGACGTGCTCCAGCGATCCACCACCATCCGCTACAAACTGGCCGGCCAGGACCCAACCCAATACGGGATCCAACGAGTCAAGGCCTACTCCCATTACTTGTTCACCAGTCCTGAGTGGTCTTACAGCTCTACCGAGCAGCCAAAAGATGCTATTCAGCCATTGCTCCAAACCAATGTGGTCAGCGAGTTGCACTTCCGAGGCAGCCAGCCATCAAGCACCAACTTTAACCAGCCGCCAGGTGGAGAAGAAGAATCGGAGACTCTCTTGCTCAACACTGCCGAGTCCATAAAGGAGAAGCGTTTGTTCATGTACGGAGATGCAGACCAGCAGTTGGGAAAAAGAGGCAGACAGTGGAGAGGTTAGTTTTGACTTCAACCTTGGAAATTTACGCAACTGTCAAATTTGTCGGCCATGATTTTTTTATTGTTTAAAACCTTTATTCTGTGCAAATTTTAAGTTTGAAGCCAGTTAGTAGCAAAAATTTCATCAGAAATCTGAATCACATGGCATAATTTCAAAAAGATGCTCGATTGCCGAGATATGTCCCAAAGTAGGATGGCTCTTCTGTGAAATTTCGGCATTCCAACTTTTGGTCATATCTCGACAACCAAGCACCTTTTAAAATTCTGCATTGTACAAAATTTCAGGAAAAAAGACGAAAAATTTTCGTCTAAAATTACCAAAAGCTTCAAAAAAACGGGACATACTCGCTAGTCCATCTAAAACTCAATGCCCTTAAAAATTGTGAAATTGAATTTTGAAGGTGGCAACACCAACGAGACGCCCCACTATGCTCACCCTGCCTTCTTCAAGGAGAAAGAGAGAGTGGACCAAGCTAGAATAGTCATCAACAAAATACTATCACAGTCCGCTTTTGAGCAGACCAAAGGCATCTCTACCCAAGCTGTGGTTTACATTGGCCAGCTGGTCGAGTTGTTGAGAAAGTGCAGTGTCAAAGAGATCGAAGCCATCTATGTAAAGTACTCTGGAGATGAAACTACTGCCGAGTCACTGACCAACACACCTGCTTATGGAAGACAAAACGAGAAGGCCAGACAAATCGTGGACGACTGTTTGGCTGCTGCTGGCACCAGGTAGATTTGATAGTTTTTAAAAACTAATTTTACGGCTAGTTTGATGACTAATAACTCTTGGAGAAATATTTTTTTTGTCCATAGAATATTTGTTTTGCCCATAGATTTTGAATGCTCATAGAATACTCGTTTTTGACCATAGCTTCATTTTTTTGCCCATATATTTCAAAATTTTTGCGGAAATTCAAATTTTATAATTGAAAATGACTTGGACTTCTCAGAATCCGGTATCAGAGTGGCCAAAAGCCACCGAAAGTTGATTTTTTGGGGGTTTACCAAAGGGGAGTAAACTATTTGCGAAAATTCGATTGCGCGCATCAGAATTCCACTTTGATCGGCTCAGTCGCTCAGAATCCACCCTGAACTATTCAGAACCACTTTAAACCACTCCCAACCAGTATTTAAGTACCCTGAAACAGTGTTTAAGATGGTAAAATATCAGAAAAAAGCAATTTTCGAAATTTCACCAGAATCATTTGTCTTCTTCGTGGTTTCTTATACTTCCTTATACTTTTAACTGGCTATAACTTTTTAAGACCTACTCTTTATTATTAGTTACAGACTGAAAAAACAATTTGGTGCAATAATAAAATAATAAATACAAGAAAAAAAGATTTTTTAAATATTTTCTTCTACTGCTGATGAACACAAATTACAAATTCTTTTAAGAAATGCCTTGTTTGTGCTCTCTCAAAGAATCCAAAACAAGATATAAGCATTGTCAGAGCTGCCTTCGTCCTAAAAGCAGTGATGGGCTCGATCCACTCCAGTCCTTCTGACGACCAAGCCAAGATCATGGTTGAGCTGTGCCAAAGCTCCGTAGTAAATGGTGACTCTATCGCCAAGCAAAGCTGTTGGTTGACCACTGGTGCTCTAATTGGTAGCATTTTAGCTGTCACTGGTTATACCTTTTATCTATTTTTAGAAGAAGTGTGTCGTCCTAGACCTGAAGCCATGCGAAAACAGTTAGGCAATGGCAATGACAAGATGTGCTCTTCAGCCAAGAAAGAGTTTTATGTTCAGGTTAGTATTTTATCTTTTATTTTTCCTTTGCTTATCCTTGATATAAGAAATGAGTCAAAACTTTTATTTTTTAATTGACCTTTCCATCTTACCAGTTTTCATGAAATTGGAAGCATTTTAATTTATCCTACGACCCAAATATTTCATGTTTAAGACCCTTGTGCAAAACTACAAATCCGCAACCACCACCTCCGACAAAATCGTAGCCCTGAAAGTCATTGGAAACGCTGGACTGGACATGATCCCCGAAATCGACCAGATCCTCCAGTCAGTGCCTGACCAGGACAAGCAGTTGGCCACCATCCTGCAAGTGCATGCCTTAGATGCCCTTCGTCGTCTGCGCAAACACATGCCCAAGAAGGTGGCTCGATTTGTGTTGCCTATTGTGCTTGACAAGAAAGAGAAGTCCAGTGTCCGCATAAGTGCCTTCTGGTGAATATTTGGCGAATTTTGTATTGTTTATTCCGTAACCTGTGTATTCCAGGCAATTGATGGGATGTCAACCAGTTGAGAAAAGCACTATTGACCAGCTGATCTACATGTTGAAAGAGGAGGATCACTCTGCCCAGCTCTACTCTTTCATCTACACTACCTTTGAAACAATGGCTGCCTCCAGGGAATTCTCCCAGATGCATATGTGAGTTTTTGAGAAGGTTGAAGAAATAGAATTGCTATTAGAGTCGAATTTCGATCAGTGAAATGCCTAAAAAGTATCTCTTTGCTCAGTTTGCCTATTTTCGAATATATTGTGCATTTGACCAAGTGCGATTTCAGACACTTCTGAGCAAATCCAGGTGCCTCTTACCCCTTGTTTTTTACAGGATCGTTAGTTACTCATTTCTGATGAAGATTATAGATCTTGAAAACTTAGAAAATTAGAAAGGCGTTATTTTCTTCTTCTTAAACCTACGCCAGAAACTCGAATTTTTAATAATTAAATATTTCTGCTTATCAAAACTTACTTTCAGTGCCAAATACCTGACCAAAGTGATGCAAGAGCTGCCACCAATGTATGAGCGAAGCCGAATCCTGTCCATGCGCCTCAACTCTAAGCAAAACCCTATGGGCAACCCTCTGGCCATCAACTTTGCCAACATTGGCTCTCACACCAGTCTGCTGCCTCTGTTCACCTCTATCGGTTTGGGCTCCCCTGCTCAATCCCTCCAGAAGACTTTGCCCCACATGGTCACTCTGTGCCGGACAGCATCCAGCTCAGCCACTTTCAAAAGGGCATGGAGCAGTGGTACGAAGACATGATCAAGCAAATCCAGCCTTCCAACTTCTCTCGATCGGCACCCAAACAGTGGCACGAACACTCTTTCAAAGAATTGGACCAGCTAAAAGCCAAACTGAGAATCAACAAGAGAAGTGCTCAGCCTGGATCAGGTCCTCTGTCCATCTACTCTATTCGCATGGACGACATCGACCAGTTCTCTTGGTGGCTGATGAAACCTATCTGGCTAAACTTCTCAAACAAATGCCTGAAAATGACGGTCTGCAGACCAGCAAAAACATCAAGTGCAACTTGGTGCTTTCTGTAGGAGAAAAGTGGGCTCAGATCCCCACTAGTTCTGGGTAAGTAGTGGAGATGAATTTGTGTGTATGTGTAATCGGTGATTGGTTTAGATTAGTGCTCAAGTTCGGCCACTCCCTGCCAGCCATGGCTAGTGTGAACGGACGTGTTCAAGTCAAATCTGCTTCTGCCGCTTCTCTGAGATTGAAGTTCCAGGTCCAGCCAACCGTGCGAGTTGCTCATATCCACACCATGGAAGTCGGTCAATTGTTATTTTCAGTCAATTTTATTGCAAATTTGAGACTTTTTATTGGAAATCTGTCGCAATTTATGAAAATCCGAATGTAAAATATGACTTCATCTACGAGCTTTTACGTCAGATTTTCAATAAATAAAATTAGTTCTTCAAAAAACAAGAGCAGGTGCCAGATTTCATATAAATTGGCTCAAAACAAAATGTGTCAATTTACAAAAAAGTTGTCAGTAGCTCAACGGTAGTATGCATTATTCTCAGGTACTTCCAGAGTATTCAAATTTTTACCTTCGCTTTCCCAGGAAATATAAATTATTCGAGCAAATAAAGAAAGGAGGAATAAATTTGTGGTGGGTTTCATCACTTATGGAATCCAGCACACGGAACAAATTAAAACCACGGATTACTTTCGCTTTCTTATCAGGTTGTCAGATAATTTCGCCCGCGACACCGAAACGACTTGCTTTTTAAAAAATGGGTGTCAAAATATTTTCATTGATAAAAGATACTGTGAACTTTCTGTTGGGTTTCAGAAATTGGATTTGATTAAAGAATTGAGCATGAATTTGATTTCCGAAATCCGACAAAAATTTACAGCATTTTTTATAAATAAAAATATTTTGAAACCCATTTGAAGGTGCAAGTCATTACGCTGTCGGGGCCAAATGATCCGATAACCTGATATTTCACTTTTTCCGATTTTCGAGAGTACGGTACAAACTGATACTAGGCTGGTTGGTCTGCGAACCAAGTAATTTCTTGGGATTACATCCTGATGGATTACAATAAATTAGATGGTTTTCGTAGAACCAATGCACTCAACCACTGAGTACTGCAACCTTTGAGTATGACTAATTCGAATTTCCACAGTTCTTCAGAATTTTTTCTTGAGAAAAATACAAAATTAATATAACCGAAAAAGCATTTTATTTTTAGGTGGTATCTCCCATCGTCGCCGCAGGAGTTGAGAACATGCAATCTGTCGAGACTAATTACCCTATTGACTTAGAAGTGGAGTCAGTCGCTCTGACCGAAGAAAATGAGAGTGGCCTGAGATTCACCTTCAACACTCCCAGGCTTCAACCAAAAAAATAACCCTCTTCTCCATGCACACCCTGCCCACCATCCACACCAGAGAATTCAGTGCAAAAAGCCAGAGACTGGGAGAAGCCCAGATCCAGTCAATCGTCCATCCCTGCCTGCAACCTCTTCAACACCAAGTGAACCAATCCTTTGGCGCCAACCCCAAATTCAGCTTCAAGGGACAATTGCACTGGCCCAAGCCTAGCAGAAGCATGGCCCCGTTTGAGCAGTTCCAAATCCAGGAAGTTCTGCGTCTGCTGTCCACCTCTGAAAACCATGTCAAGGTGGAGATGGAAGGCAGTGGAGAAGGTCCCGTCAGCTTATCCCAGTCCTTGCAGCTCACTTTCAGCGGCAAAATGTTCCAGAAGAAGAGTGTCAGTGATCTAGACAACTCTCTCACCAAGTTCCAAGACTTCTACGCCAACTGGAACCAATTCCAACATGACCAGGTATCCAATGGTCGAGATCTGCAGGCTCAACTGAATGGACAGATCAAAATGATCAAGGAGCGCAACAGTGTTTACCAACACTCCCAAAACCTCAGAATTCGCTTCCGAAATGTTGTTCCGGGAATTAAGGATTATGTGGGAGTTAGGGCCAGCCTCAAAACTGACTGTGAAGACACCATGCGCTACTGCGATATTGACTGCCAATTCAGGATGGGAGAGGAAGTCGAAGTTGAGAAAACTCTGCCTTTGACCTTGTTGAGAGTCAAGCAGAAGGCCAGCGTCAGCTTTATCTTGCCAGAAACCAGTGCTTCGGTGGAAGAGTTCCAGAAAGCTCGGGAGAGCACAGACAAGTTTGTGAGCATGGTGATGAGGGTGGATGCTGAGTATGAGGCGGAAGCTCAAACTGAACTTGGAAGAGGCAGGAAGCTAGAGCAAGGTGGACGACAGAACATCTCTATGAGAGTGCATGGAGATACCGCCTGGACACCTGAGGAAACGGAAATGCTTCCTAAAATCAACAAATTCTACGCCAAGACTAAATTGGAGGGAGAGCAGCTGACTGGACCACACACCCCTGAATACATCAGCCGTTGGAATAATATGGAGGTGGGTTTTAGACATGTTTTGAATGATGCATTAAGTTTGTACAGTCAAAGCTGGAAATAAGGTCATTTCTTTTTCAAAATAGGGTGATCTTATATCGAGGTCCGCGAGTCTTTAACTTTCCAGGACTGATATGTAGTTAGGTGGTGGCTGTGAAATTTTGATTTTTTGAAAAATTTCAAGATTTAAAAAAAAGGCGCTCATTCGAAAATTTTTGATGTGAAAATTTGTCGACCGAAATGAAAGTTGTTCAGGATGAGGCAGGGAATATGATGATCCGGAAGAAAATTTTGACTAAAAATTTCGGTAACAAGGTTTCTTACTGACTTCTGCAAAACTACAGAAACGAAAACTTTGAAATGTTTAAGTTTGGCTATAGCTATCATGATCTATTATGGCAATTAGCTGTTATGGCAACAGAATAAAAAATTACCCAACTTAAATATTAGCCTTTAAAAATTGACCCACTCAAATAGGTTAGTAGGGGATTTTCAGAAGAGAACATATTACCCAATATAATAACACTTAAATAAGTACATTCCAACTTTATTTTCTAAATTTTAAGTCCGTTGCCTACGTGGATCCCCACACCAGAAGTCAATTGATGTGTTCAGCAGCCCTCCTGACGGAAAAATAATTGCCATCGCTCACATTGAGTTTTACGACCCATTGCGCCTGCCCTCTCTGATCCGTCCTCTAGGATCTGAGCCAGCCGACTCCAAAGGACCTTCTTCAGTGCAAGAATTGCTGGCTGCTGCTTCCTTGACGACCCGCGCTCGATGCTGGGCTAACGGCAGAACTTTGTCCACTTTCCAGCAAATCAGCTACGAAGCCCCACTCAGCCAATGCTACTCTGTTTTGGCCAAGGACTGTGACTCAAGCGAGGAAAAGCCCAGATTCATAGTGCTGATGAAGAAAATCGGAGGCCGAGCTAAGGACGGCTACGTAAGTTTGGCTGGATTACCAATGGGTATTTGTTTATAAAAAATATCTGTTTAGAAGCTGAAAGTGATCACTGCCCAGGAGACCGTTGAAGCTATGCCTAGCCCTGAAAGGGATGACAGTTACGAGGTTGCTTGAATGCTTTATAATAAAAATGAGATTGCAAGCCTCTTTTAATAAGACTAGGTAATGTGAAAGATCTATAATAGCTCAACGACTAGAGATACCCAGCAGAATTAGTCATAAATGGGTTTTTTAAAAAGCTCGGTTATTTTTAAATTTTTATAATTTAAAATAACAGTTTTTAGTCGATCGAATAGATAAAAAATCGAAAGCTTAAATTTTTCGCTTTGAGTGCCTGTGGTCCAAAATTCCTTATGCCTGTGGTCCAAAAAGTTAACATTTTTCAAATTACCGTTTTTGACCTTTTTGACCAAAAACAAATGTAAAATTAGGAGAATGTTCGATCCCCACTTGTTGCACACTTTTTTTCAAGCCAAAACTAGTCACATCTTTTACTTAAGATCAAATTTTTCTAGCAAGAAATGAGCCAATTGGAAGTGAAGGTGAACGGAGAGACTTACCGAAAATCCTCCTCCTCTACTGTCCGATTCCTAAATGAGAAGAAGACCGAAATTGGGGTTGATGTGGAAGGACTGCACATCCGTTTCAACGGGCAAGAGGTTGAGTTTAAATTGGCCATAAGTAGTTTCCAAAAATGTACTTTAATTCTAGGTGTGGCTCAAAGTGTCCAAAGGCCAGCAACCAGATGTTTGCGGAGTTTGTGAAGGTATTGAAGGCGAGGACGTGGATCAGGAACAGAACCAAGAAAAGGACCAGCAAATCAGCCAACTCCACCGCAAATTTTCTGTTGCCCAACCAGATGACCAGGGTACCTGCAGCCAGAGCCTCTTGGATGACTTCTATGCTCAAACCAAGATGGGACGCAAGCCGTCTGGCAAAGCCAACCAACAGCGCGATGAACAAGAACAGTTTGGATCTGCTGAAGAGGAGGATAACAAGGAGAAGAAGATGATTGGCAAGTTATTTAAGTTTTAAAAGAATTTGAGAAAAAATAAAATGTTTGGTGGAAACGGTAAAACATCCCCAATCGGGTTTCAGGCCAGAGTCTTAACTACAAAGTAATTCCATAGTGGAGTTCCAGAGTTTTGACATTTACCAGGCCGGAGTTTTTATTTGAAAATTGGACCCAGGCAGAGCATGGCCTAGAAATTGGCAGGATAAGGAAAACAAGACATTCCATGTTGGAGGCAGTTCTTGCTGATTTATTTCAGAAAATTTTAAGTTTTTATTAAAAACAAATTACTCTTGATAGAATTGTTTTAATTCTAAGGCAGCATAGAAGCCAAAATGTCCTCAGAAGTATGAATTACCCAACAGAATTATTAATCGCAATCACCAGAGTTTAGGTCATATCTCAGAAAAAATCATTTTGTTAAGAATTCTGTTGCGTAATTCAGATTTATGAAGACATTTCGCCTATTACAGTGCTTCAGAACAAAAAAATTCACAAAAATAAAGCGACACGAACTAAATACGTATATTAGAAAAGAAGGTCAAGGATAAAAAATATTTATTGTAATTGTTTATTTTTTCACAGTTAACCACTTCCAATGTTTGATTCTCAGCCTAAAGCTGTCCAATTTTTCATAAAGCATTCCATAAAGCATAAAGCATCAAAGTCTTTTTTACTGAAAGTTATCAAAATATTTGTGCACCTAACAAAGCAATCTAGACTAAATTTAATTTCTTGCAGAGCCAGTAGCCTTCATCCAAATGCAGGAATACAAACACAAAGTTTGCTTCTCCACCAGCCCAATAAGTGCTTGCCCCAAAGGCAGTAGTCCAGCTACCAGCAGCTCCGATGAGGAAGAAGAGACCGCTAAAGTGGTCAGTGCCACCTTTGCTTGCCTCGAACGTGCAGATGTGCAGACCCGACAGATGATCCGAGTGGCTCGCCGAGCTGGAGTGGTCTTCAAGAACTCCAAAGCTAGAGAGCAGCAAGAATGGTTGGAGGGAATAGTGAGTGGACTCGCCCAGAGCTATGCCGAAGATGTCAAGATCCCCAAGTCCTGCATGCTCGACTGAACTACAACACAGCTAACAAGAAAAGACAGACAAACAAACAAACAAAATTTTATACAATATTAACTAAAATTTTTCGAAGCTTTTGTAAACTTAAAATTTTTTCGAGTTTTCTGTAAAAGTAATATTTTTCAATGTGGAATGAATAAATCTGGAGCAATTTTAATTGACTTGTGTACAGAAAATAAAAAGAGAACAAATATTCAAACATTTTCGAACACCCAGATTTACTATTGCATTTCATGCAGAAAAATAATTTAGAGTCTTGATACCAAGCTAGCTCTTCCCGTAAGATGTCAGTTCATGACCATTGATTACCTAACCTTTTGAGAAATTTACAAAATTAGAAACACTGGCTGGGATATAGCTATTGCGAGTAAACCACCCAGAAAATTCGTGCCCCTCAACTCCGTCAATGGGTATCTCAGCTTACTCAAATGTTTCTGACCTGATCTTAACATATTCTGATTTAGAAACCCGTTTTGATGTTAGGGATGAATTTCCAAAAAGTTTTCTCAACAACTTCTCGATTCTTAATCAAAAATTAGGTCATAATTTTTTGCTCGATATTTGTCAAATCTCCAGATAAAACTTTTTGCGTCTGTTCACCAAAATTTTCCTTAGAATAAATCGACGATGTTCTAGAAGATAGCGTTGTTAGAATTTTCGTTATAGTATTATAGTATTTTAACAATATTTCTCCGTCACGTTTTTCATTATTTAGGTTTTTGCTGGCATTTTAGAGCTACACACCAAAAAGCTCTCTGTCAGGTTGTAGCCCAGAATCTTGGATGTCGTTGAAAAAGGAAATCACAGAAATGATGATTTTGCTTAGAGTTATAACCATTTTAAAGTTAGGATGGTGGACAAGTTAGGATGGTGGTGACAGTTAGAGCATGTGATCTTATTGAGTAGGTAGGTGGTCAGTTAGGGTAGGTAACCAGGTAAGGTAGGTAGTTGGTAGGTAGGTGTTCAGGTTGCCAGCAGTGCTGGCAATCCGCTCCGGCTCCGGCTCCGAGCCGGAGCAAGATCCGGATCAAAAAATTTGCCCCGGCGGAGCCGATAAAAATATCCGGAGCCGGAAAGTTTGCCCCGGCGGAAATTTTGAAATGCCAGCACTGGTTGCCAGTTAGGTTTTTGAGGCATAGATCACTGAGGTCCCAATAACAAAAAAAACCTAATTGTTTTTGTAGCTACAACAATTTGACGTTTCTACCAGGAGCCTGTAATGCGCCAATCCACCTTGTATATTTGTATTCTGATAACATTTTTTCGTGTTTTTAAAGTGCTGAGTAAGAAAAACATAAATTTACCCATACTTGGTTTGACCGCTGAAATATGATCTTTTGGATGCTTTGGTTCCCCTTATTGGTTTCAAATAGTCAAAAAATCAGCTTGAGTCTATTATGCTAGTGTTGAAATACTTGTTTTTTGATGTTTTGTCGCCAAACATTTCTTGTTTTCGTCATTTAGAGCTTGTTGTTTATTTGGTGCATTTGTGTTTGCTTATCGATTGTTTTTTACTCTGTCTTTTCCGTAATGCTAGTTGTCTTTGTGTCTCGAGTAGTATCTTTTTTATTTGTTAGTGTCATTATGAAATATAGGCTACTCATTTCCAAAAAATTTTTGTCATGATAAAATATCTGCGTGAATAATACCTAGGACTTATCCATATATAGCTAAATATAATGTCATTTTTGTGTTGTGCATTTTTTATTCATTTTGGTTTTGCTATTGTCGTATCCATACCTTCACGCTCAAAAATCGGCGCCCCTTGAAAATCAGCGCTGGCTCCGGAGCTGCCGAAAAAATAGCGGCGCCGGGGTGTATGATTTCTGTTTGACGTTAATATTTTCGTTTGTTGTCGCCAGGATCTAAGTTAGATGAGGGCAATACTAAAAGCCATACTGCTAAAACATTTTAAATGTTAAAAATATTTAAAAAATCCAATACTGCAGCAAATACCCCTGTAAAAAGGGTGCTGGCGGCGCCTGAAAGTGGTGAAATTTAGCCTGGCGCCGGCGCCCGTGCAAGTATGGTAGTATCCTCGATTTCATACAAATATGCCGTCATTCAAGTTCATATAGATACAACTAAAAATTTGTGATTTCTTGTTTTTTATCAAAGAAGTTTGCAAGTATTACTCATAGAATGTGAAGATTGTGTATTGGAATATAAGTTGCTAAGGTAACACAGGCTGGTTTCAGGCTTGTTTTGTCCCTTCCCAAGTAATCCTCTACTGTGTTACACGTTTTTTTATAGCTACATTTTGTCACTTTTGGCTAGTACTATAAGTAGACAGAATACGGCAAACCAACTATTAGATTCAAGACAACGCTACCCGATCAGCACTCAAAAAATAAAAGTTACACAAAATTATTCTGTTTTAAATTTACGTGAATTTACGCGATGACTACTTACTTTTAATTAATTACTTTCTCCAGAAAAATGGATGTGAGAAAAATAAAAGAGGGCAGTTTGCAACGATTCAAAACCTCCTTTTTGTCTAATAAATGGAAGGATTGGTAAATTTTTTTAATGCTATTCTAGAAATACTAATAACCGAAAAAAATTATTTAGTTATGCCATCCTATTCTCTGATTCAGCCCTGTGTATATACAATGAAAGAGTGGGTTTATTTGTTTTTTTATTTTTGGTTGCGCTTAAATTTATGTGCTTTTTTTACCACTTTCAGGGCGATTCTCGACCAGCTGAGACTATTCTGGTCAAAAATGTGGCTCCATATATTTGTGTCGGTCCAATGACAGATCGGATGCCAGTTAGGAGACCTTCATTGCCTCAGGGAGCTTCTATTAATCGACTTGTTGGAATTGGAATGGTATTTTATTTAAAGAATATATATAACGAAAATCTCTTTATACTTAGGATCCAAAGGCAGAAAAAGTTCACTGGCTGTTGTTTCCATCAGAAGCTGATTTAGAGTATGTGAGCTTCCAGCTAAAATTATAAGCTCAACCAAAAGTTGTTTTTTAAGAAATTGGTTCAACGAAATAATGTCAGTCCTACCGAAGCCAGCTAATCCTCCAGCAGCTGCAGCCCAACAATCGCCCTATCCAAATGTTGCTCCAGGTGGAGTGTCTAGCAATACTTATGGTTAGTTTGTACTAGGCTTGAGTAGTATAGTATTACCATTTCCAGGACGGCCCATATTCCCTCCTCCCAAATTAAAAAACCCCTTTTTAAGGGCTTTTTCGACATAAGAAGCGGGAAATTCGCCAATTTGGTGGCAAAAATGCAGAATTTTACCAATTTTGACACCATCCCATTTCAAAAATTCACAGGACAAAAATTTCCCCCGTTCTCAAACATAAATTATACCTCTTTTTATAGCCCTTTTAAACATAAAAATCAGCAAATTTTAAAATTTGACAATAAAAAATTCGAAATTATACCAAATTTCGACAAAAATTTCGAAAAAAGTCAGGACAATAATCCACCCATTTTAAAATTTTAAAAATTTTTCAATTTTTAGCTACTATTCGCACATTTTTCGCTAAAATTCGATATTGTAAGTTCTCACGTAAAACGACTCGAATTTCGACTGTTTTTCGCCTTCTGCACCAAAACAAAAAACAGTCGAAATTTGTGTACTGAAATTCGCATGTTTTTCATCGAAAAAAAGAATGATATCATATGGTCTCGACACGATTATCAGTCTTTCGACTCAAAATCGACTTTGATATCATTCTTTTTGTCTTTTTATACAAAATATTAATTTATTATTTTTAGTGCGTTTCCGGGGGTCTTATATGGTATATTTTTGTTTTATTAAAAAAATTAAAATTTAAATACTTATTAATTTGTTATTTTTAGATCTACAAGCTTGTACATAATAAGTTTAAATTTTAATTGTATATTATTATTGCTATTAATTTTTTTAAACTTTAGATGTCAAAATATGACAAGTTGGTTAATTCTTTATTTTAAAATTTTTTAATTTTATTTTTTTTATCAAATCGACCGGGGGAATTCGATTTTTTTACTTTTTCACGCTAACTCTAAGTCCGTCACCGTTGATTTGCACGATGTTTTCGCTTAAATTAAGCAATAACATCGTGTGTCGACCGGTATATTTTTTGAAAATTTCGCTTTTATCGTAATATCCGGCCGCGAACTTTTTATTTTTTCGTTTTGTTTTGAAACGTCGACTACAAAAAGCGGGTAATAAGAACAAAATAAGTCTTCATCGATAAAATTGCAATCTTTCGAGGTCGAAAAATAGCTATTTTTAAAATTTTTGGCAAAATCGTATTGTAAACCCGAGTTATATTTTCCGAAATTACAGCTTATAGATTGAAACGGATATCGCTCAGACTTTAGCTCGATATAAAATTTCACAAGATTACAATGATCAAAACGCGCTGCGTTATTGAAATTGTCTTCTCGGTGACTTTGAAATCCGACTATAAAAAATTTAATTTTTTCGAACTTAGTACCAAGTTTCCAAGTAAAATCACTTGAAGAAACTGGTACGTTAATATCCTCGAGTTGGCGTGAAATATACGGTAAACTAAAAACTTGTTTATTTTCAAACAAATTCATTAGTTTATTTTGCATTTCAAGACTCGGAACGATTTTCGGCACAACCCATACTAAGTTCGAAATTGTAAATTTTGCTTCGAATCTAGTTATATCGGTCGAATATATAGTATTTTTTGTTATTCGAACTTCGGTTTAAAAGTAGTGAATGTTGTACACCATAAATCGACTTTTTATAACATTCCGCAAATCCGAAAATATGACCCAACGGGATACAAAACGAAAGTTTTCCATCTCTTAAGTGGGTATGTTTTCCGATTTTATATTCGGTCGAACCACCGCCATCTAAAATCCATCCAAAGCGATTTTGTTTACTTAAATTAGCCGAATAAGTTAAAATTCCCTTTATTAAAGTTGCTCGACCCGGATCTTTGATATTTTCGACTTCGCTACCATTTAACTCATAAATCGCACGATCAAACAAAAACATAGGTGCAGTATTTACTAAAGTTACATTGTCAGTTTCGGTAAGTTTACTATTATCCGACTTCGAAATTGTACCTTCCATGTACAAAAAACTTTTAGATGGAAGTAAATATTGGTCGGAAGTTTCGATCATAAACTTTATACTTCCGTTTTCATCTAAATTCGAACCACTAGTCGGAAAAACACAAATTAAATTTTCTTTTTGTATCGAGTTATCAAAAACCGAGATCTCATCGATTTTTAAAATTTTGACAATTGCTTCCATTTATATAGTCAAAATTTTCAACTATATAAATGCAAACAATATTTATTTTTCTGTTTTTCATTTTAAAAAAGTACTCGCAAACGTTAGTATGTACGAATAGTTCACCGAAACAGTATTTTTACTTCCCGAAACTGACAAAGTGTAACTTTATACACAATAATAAAACTAGATTGAAAAATTTTGAAATTTTTAAGCCGAATACCGTAGAGTATATTTCGGAAGGATTTTTATGTAAAAAATTAGTTTCCGAAGTCTCTTTGTATACCGATATTTCGGGGTACGAACATTTGGTCGAAAACGAACTAAATAATAGAATTTTGTCGCCAAAAGAGTGCGAAGAAATGGTTAAAACTAAAAACTGTGAATTTGGAAATTTGAAAAAAGGTCAACACTCATTTCACACTACAAATAGAGCGCCGAATGAGTATCCTAATCGATTTTCGAGTATTTTCAAATCAAAAAGGTATTTAAAACAAAATTGTATAATAGTCGAAACTAAAATTTTTGCGCATTATGGTCAAAATTATCCGGTAAATATCCTTGCCGACATGAAAAATTGTACCTATTTAGACGGAAAATGTCAAGTTAAACGAATGAAGTTATGATTTGGAAACCTAATAGCGACCAAAATTGTAAATTCATATCGATCGGAACATCGAGCGGATATTTTAGCGACAATATTTGGGTTAATAATGACCTTCAAATCGCGCTAAATTTAGAAAATAAATTCAAAACTTCTTGTGGTATAGATTTGCAATATACTTCACAGGGTTATGCGCTCCGTTCGCCTCGTGAAAAACGCGAAAATCAAAAAGTTTCGACTTTTCAAAATGCGGGCGAATTACAATTTTTAGAAAACAATTTCGAAAATCACCTAAAACATCTTATGAAGTCTTCTGCCATATGTTTAACGATCACAACGAGATTCTCGAAATCTTATTGCGCCAAAATCCGAGAAGATTTATACAAAAAGTTTTAAAATATGAAGCGATCGACGCAAAATTGTCAACGAAAGCGTTATAGAAGTAAAATTTTGCACCGAAATTGATAATAATTTAATCCAATTCACTGAATTAAACGATTATAAGGGTATATTCCAGTAAAAATTCAAAAACATACCGACAAAATTTGGTATCTTCGTGATAATGTCATAATCGATGAAATTCGAGTCGAAAATGACAATATTCGAACCTTAAATATTTTAAAACTCAAAAAACTTATGACTTGAAATTAGATGAAAAACTGATTATCCGCGAGCATATTTTTGATGATAAAAAAACAAATATTGAAGAAACTTTACTCGACGAGATGAAAAAATTGTCTAAAATCGGGATCGAACTCGAAGAAATCGACCAAAATTCGGCTATTCCGCATGAAATAATCGACGATTTAGAAAACTATTTCGAATCATTTTACTTAAAATATTGGCGAATTTATGTTACCATAGGGGTAACTTTAATATACATATTTATATTCCGTGCTCTATTTTACGTTATTTCGCCCCTATTTTCAGTGAACAGTGCAAAAAAGAGTCAAAAATTGTATACAAAAAAACTCCAAATGGAGATGGCGAAGTTTTTATCGAAAACAGGATGTATCCCGGCTTTAGTTAAACAAAAATCGCTTAAAAAGAAAAAAAAAGTCATTCTGTCTGACTTTCCATCCCTTACATCGCTAGAAATCGAGTGAAAAATAAAAATTTTAAATAAAATAATTTTGCTAATAATGACTTTAGTCGTTTTTGATGGAAATACCCAAACTTACACCGTAAAAAATGAAAAAAAGGCTCAAAATATCGAATTAATAAAATTAGATCAAAAAGACTTATCGAATGATACCCTGTCGAAAAAAAAAATACTGAAAATCGTGTCGAGACCAATAAAAAAATAAAAAAATTAAAAATCTGTCGAAATCCAATAAGGACTTTTTAGACAAACTTAAAATTGATAAAAATTAAAAAGCTTATTAATCTAGCTTATTTTACTTAAAAAGTACCTATTTTGGTGCATTATTTTTTTACTTCTTTTATATGTAACTCGATATACAAATCGATAGTTTTTATGTCGATTAGTTCATCGTTTTATTAACTAAGCTTATAATTATTTTATTTGGACGTTTTACGACGGGTGATATATGATATTTTCGGTTCGATTTCGACATATTCGGTCGATCTAAAACGGAAAATCGAGTCTAATTTTTTTGAATTGACATATGAGTCATCAATTAAATCGCATTTTACTAAAATATTCGGTTTTTCAGTTACAAAATTTGAATTTTTATCAATTTGTTCAAATTGTCATCAGTTTTTAAAAGTCCATCAATTTTAACGACTCCGATTTCATATTTTTTTTTCGAAAAAATCATAAGGTAGTGAATACTCGAAAACATTTTTGTTAGATTGTAAATTTAGTGTAAAAACTGTCATTTATAGACCAAAACTTTTTCATTTTTTTTTACAACTCAAACCAGCCAATTTGACATTTAAATTGAGAATTTAGCGTAAAAACTGTCATTTCTAGACCAAAATTTTTCATTTCTTTTTTTTACAACTCAAACCAGCCAATTTTGACATTCGAAATTTTCTGAAAATCAGGTCGAAATTGTTGATTAAAGAAACTAATTCTTGTTCATAATATTTACCTTTTACTATCTGATTTTCGCTATTTTTAATTTGATATGTGGTCGGACTTCTGTCGAAAACCTTACTAATTGTATATATTTGGTCGGAAAAATTTTGTTCATAGCCTTTGTCGAAAGTTTTTTTATTAATTTTTCCGCGAACTGAATCGCCGACTTTATATCTAATTTTTTCGACCTTTTCGACCTTTTCCGGGTATAAATTCGAATATACTAATTTTGGTTTTCGACATTGCTCGCCTCGACAGGAGTCATTTTTACCGAGCTATGATACGAATTATTATAGTTTTTCATCAAATCGGGCAAAGTCGAAACCAAACATTATTGTCGTTTTCCGTCATAACGTTTTCAATTTTTTCTTCGATAGTTCGATTAAATCGTTCGGCGATACACGCTTTGATATCACGATTGTACTAAACTTTATTATATTGTTTGTTTCACAAATTCAGTAAATTTTCCCATAAATTCTTTGCCCTCGTCGACTTGGAGTTTTTCTGGTTTTTCGACCACTTTTTTGAAAAATTTCTTCAAAAGCAGCGATTATACCTTCCGGTTTTTTATTTTAAGTGGAAAAGCCCAAGCGAATTTTGAAAAGCAGTCGATTACCGTCAAAAAATATTTATAGCCGGAATTTTCTTTAGAATATTTTAGCAAAAAAGCTAAATCCGCTTGCCATTGTTGGTCGACAAAGTCGACATATACTCGCATTCTTTAAAATTTTTAAAATTGGTTTATGTTTTGTGTATGTATCTTGTTTATGTAAAAATTCGGATATTTTACTTTGTGAAATACCGGTTTTTCGACCCAAATCGTTTATACCGGAAAACCGGTTTTTTGATCGTAATATGTTTTCGAGTAATTTTTCATCAATTTTTTCGCCAACTGTTTTCGAACTCAAAAATTGACACTTTTTAGTGTCACAAATTACACAATTTCCATGTAACATTTTTCGATTATTTTTCGACATAACTTCGACATTATTTTTACTATTCGTTTTAATTCGACATTTGACACAGTATGTAGTCATTGCGATTATTATATAGCAGAATAATATCGCTATGTAAATGACCGAGATTTTGGACTTAACAATTCAAAACGCTTATAATGAGCGCAAAAACTCCGAAATCTTACCAAAATCGATTCGAGGTTGTATAATCGGAAAATCGGTTGCGGAAAAACGAACTTATTATTTAATTTATTGCTCAATAAGTTCGGTGATTCCGATTATCTCGACTATAATAATCTGATTATATTTTCAAAATCGCTTCATCAACCGTTATACAAAATTATGATCGAAGGTTTTCGACATAACTTGTCAAAACAACAAATTTTGAATTGTATAATACAACAAAAATTTGTTGTCGAAAAACGGAGAAAAACAAAAAACAATTGAAATCATATGTTTTAGTGACCCAAAAGATGTACCCGATCCGACCGAAATCGATCCGAAATTGAAAACTTTAATTATTTTTGATGATTTTGGAAGAAAATCAAAGTAAAATCGAATCGTTTTATACCCGCGGTCGACATAATAACATCGATTCATTTTACATATCACAAAGCTATATAAAATTACCAAAAATACGATTCAAGAAAACGCAAACTTTTTCATTCTTTTTGATCTGAAACGATCGGATTTAAACTTTATTTATCGAGATCTATGCTCCGATTTGAGCAAACAAAAATTTTTTGATTTATGTGAAAAAAGTTGGGAAATTGATCACGGTTTTGTCACAATCGATTTAACAAGCAAATAAAGAACGGAAAATATCGGAAAATGCTGAAAAATTTTTAGTTTAAAAATTAAATTATAAAAACAAATTGACCGAAAAAGAGCAAAACCGGTCGTATTTTATCCGAAAACACCCCACATGGGACAGAGAAATCTATCTCCATTCCACATGGGGGGTATGATCCAGGCCGCCTCTATTGAGAAGCTATTTTATGAAATAAGCTATTATTATGGGCTCGGGATAACCGAGGGGCTTGGGAGACCAATATCCACTTTCGTGTTATTGGGGTACCCGAACCCGATTCCAATTACTTGGTAATCGGAAAGCTTAGCCACTAGGCTACTGGACGACCCGATAATGAATGCTTGAAAGATAGTATTATATCTTCTTCACAAGCTAAACTAGTCGTTTTCACTTGTTTAGTTGAAAACTACTAGTAAAATATACTAGTAGTCTCAAATACTTAGCAGTCTAAAATACTTAGTAGTCTAAAATACTACTAAGTATTTAGACTTACTAGTATAATATACTAGTCTAGTTTTAAACCAATATTTCGAGTAATTTTTTCGATATCTTGCTTTAAAATCGAACCATTTTCGATAATTCGTCTAAAAGACTTAAAATTTTTTCGCCCTCATTTTTATTACCCGATTTAAACAGTTCGATTGAGATTTTCAAATTTTCCGATAGTGTATTCGGATCTATCGGACTTTTTACTGGGGTCGAACTAACTTGTAATAATTCACTTTTTATAATTTCCACTTATTGCTCGAATCGGCATTATACCTATTCGAATTGGGGTCGAAATTTCGAAAAATTGCATTCGAATTACTTAAATTTCAAAGTAAAATTGCTTATCATTTTCTGATATAAGCGCAAATTAGGTGATTTTTTAACTAAAAGTTCGAGTAATCCGGCACTCGCATGGTATAAATTTTCATCGATTTTCAAGTTTTCACCTGAATTTCGACAATCTTATTTCGATCGAATATATGTTATTTTTCGAGTCGAATTTTATCGAATAACCTGCATTACTTCGATTTGTAAAATCTTGAAAGTACGACTCTATTATTGTCGACCTGTTCGAATTTTTATCGATTTCGACATTTTTGTCGACAAATTCATATTACTTAATTTTTCACTATTTGACTTTGCAATTTACTATTCGAATCGATTATCGGTCTAAAAAGTTCGACTCGATTCTCATAATTTTCAATTTCCAACTTTTCGTTTTCTTCGAATCTATTTTCAACTTTTTTCGAAGTTTCAAATTTTTTTCGACCAACTTGTTACGTTTTTTCGCATCATAAAAATCAATGAATTCTAAACTCATTTTAAAATTAAAATTTTTTTTGAAATTTTTTTGAAAATTCATTTTTAAATTTGTATGGAAATTTTTTGACATATAAATTATCCAAAATGAATTGTCTTGAAAAACTTTCACGAGATAATTTAAGATCCCAAGTTTCGAAATCAAAAATAAAAAAATGTACCGAGGTAAAAAGTTGACAAAGTCACAACTTATCGAAATTTTACAAAATTCGAATCAAAATGTCGAATTACCCGAGACTTCGAAATTAAAAATTAAAAAAGTCGAACCTGAAATTGTATTGAGCGAAATTTTCCCGTTTAAAAAATCTATTTTTGAATCGTACAAAGAATTTAAAAAAGTAACCCGCGAAATTGTATTTGATAATGAACACCAAATTAAAGATTTAGACAATTTTGAATAAGATTGAAAATCAAGTGATTTCAAATATTCGAAAAAATGTAAAAATCGGACTAACACTCGAATTTGAAATGGAAAAACCCGGATTTGACGAAATTTCGCTTTTATATGTTCGAACTAAAACTGTAGAATTTTTACAAGAAGACGACCCGATTATATATTTTCAAAACGCTTGTTCCGAGATTCGAGATAAAATCGAAAGTTTAGCTCAACAAGGTCCGGATGGTCATTTTTACGACCAATTAACTTACTTATGTCGCAAAATGTGTATAAACCGTACCGAGGTGGTTCGTATATCGAGTTACCAGAATGGATAAAAATAAGCGCGCTATCATAAATATTAAAAATAATGATGAAAATGCTTTTTGTATTCGATTCTAGCTGCATTAAAAAAAATTGAAGTACACCCAGAACGAGTAACACACTACAAAAAATTGAAAATGAGCTGAATTTTGAAAATATCAATTTTCCGGTTAAAATAAGCGATATTCCGAAGTTCGAAAAGCTGAACAATTTAATAGTAAACGTATTTAGTAACAAAGAAAAATCGATTATTCCGATATACATATCGAAACAAAAAGTAATATCCGAAGATCGGATCGTCGACCTGTTTTTGATAAAAGATGGTGATAATTCACACTATACTTATATCAAAAACATAAATCGACTATTAAGTAATGAAATTTCGCAAGATAACAAAAAGTTTATTTATCGTAGATGTTTGGATATTATACCGTAAAGTCGAAATACGACCAACATATAATCGATTGTTCAAAAAATGATCCGGTTGTATATCACGAATCAAAGACGATTATGTTTATTTTAAAAATATTCAAAAAACTCAAAAAATTCCGTACGTAATTTATGCCGATTTTGAGTCGGTTATTAAAAAATTTGATTCGGCTAGTTCAGATTCTTTGAAATCTTGGACCGAAAAAGTCGGTAAACATATAGCATCAGCTTTTGTGCGATTGTGGTCGATTTTAACGGAAAAATTGTTGATATCGAAATTTACCGGGGTTATGACGCAGGTCGACATTTTAACGACTATATTATCAAAATTTGCGATTATTTGATCAATCTCGAAGATTTGAATATGAAAAACTTACTCCTAAACAACAAAAATTTTTTGATAAAAGTCGAAATTGTGCCGAATGTCGAGAAGAATATACGATTCAAAATCAAAAAGTTCGAGATCATGATCATTTTTCTGGTGAATTTCGACGTGCACTATGTAATCGCTGCAATTTAAAAGCGAAAAAAAGTTGATTTATACCGGTATTTTTCCATAACCTTAAAGGTTATGATTCCGATCATATTTGGGATCACTAAATCAAGAAATTATCGACTTTTCCGACATATCAGTTTTAGCCAGTAATTCGCAAAAATATACCAGTTTTAGCTATAAAAAACTTCGAAATCCGAATTCGAAATTAAAGTACGAAATTCGATTTTAGACAGTTTTTCGTTTATGACATCAAGTTTAGATGCCCTAAGCCAAAATCTATCTATTGACGAATTTGAAATCACAAATCAATTTTATGGAAATGTCGAACTATTCGAACTTTTAAAACGCAAAGGCGTTTATCCATATGAATATATGGATTCTTTCAAAAAATATAATGAAAAAAATTTGCCACCTAAAAGCAGTTTTTTTGACCAACTTAATAACAAAAGTTGTACACGAGGTCGACTATTCGTATGCTAAAAAAGTTTTTGAAAAAAGCGGGTGTAAAAATTTAGGCGATTATACCGACATATATTTGATAAAACGACGTACTTATGTTAGCCGACGTATTCGAAACTTTTAGAAAGATATTATCTCGATGCGAATAATTTATATGGTTTGGGCAATGATACAAAATTTACTATACGACGAACTGAAATTTGAAGAAAATTTCGACCAAATATGACATTCGACCAAGTAAAAAATTATGTCGACAATTTGAATAAAAACGGAAAGGTTGTATTTTTGAGGTCGATTTAGAATATAGTGCCGAAATTCACGATTTACACAACGATTTTCCATTTTGCCCCCAAAATACGAAAGTCGACAATCAAAAAACTTCGAAATTAATGAACACATTTTTCGACAAAGAAAAATATGTTATACATTATAAAAACTTTATTCAAGCTTTAGAAAAAGGTCTAAAGTTGAAAAAAGTTCACCGAATTTTGAGTTTCCGGGAGTCGAATTGGATGTCGAAATATATCTCGCTAAATACAAATTTGCGGAAAAATGCAAAAAACGATTTGAAAAGATTTTGAAAAAGATTTTTCAAATTAATGAACAATAGTGTTTTGGTAAAACTATGGAAATATTCGAAATCGAGTCGACATCGAATTAGTTACTAGCGAAAATCGTGCGTTAAAATTAATTAAAAAAGTACATTTCAAACATAGCGTCATAATAAACGAAAATTTAACAAGTATTGAGATGAATAAAACTAACTTAGAATTCGACAAACCGATATATGTCGGATTAGTATACTCGATTTGAGTAAATTTTTGATGTATGAGTTTCATTATGACGCTATATACCGAAATATGAGAAAAATATAACTTTATGCTATCAAGATACCGATAGTTTAATTATGAAATAAAAACGGATGATTTTTACCAGGATATAGTCGAAATCAAAGATTGGTTCGACTTTAGCGATTATCCTAAAAATCATCCGTTATACGACATTTCGAACAAAAAAGTAATCGGCAAATTTAAAGACGAACTTAACGGTAAAATAATGACCGAAATAGTCGCGTTAAAACCAAAACATATGCATTCGGGTCAAAAACGGCGAAGAAACAAAAAAATCGAAAGGTGTGAAAAAAAGTGTGGTGAAAACGCTAACTGTTGACGACTATAAACGGTGTATTTGGAAAATAAAACATTCCGAAAAGAACAATTTTTAATCCGAAAGTCGACCGATGAAAATCGTCATCGATTTTTATATACGATTCGACAAAATAAAGTCGCTTTGAGCGACGAAAATAAAACAGAATTAAAAGATTTATTTTAAAAAATAATATAAGCACTTTAGCTTATAATCATTTTAAAATTTAAAAATCGATAAAGTATTCCGACTGTCGAATTTCCCCGGTCGATTTGATAAAAAAAAATAAAATTAAAAAATTTTAAAATAAAAATTAACCAACTCGTCATATTTTGACATCTAAAGTTTAAAAAAATTAATAGCAATAATATATACAATTAAATTTAAACTTATTGTACAAGCTGTAGATCTAAAAAATAACAAATTAATAAGTACTTAATTTTTAATTTTTTTAATAAAATACAAAAATATACCATATAAGACCCGGAAACGAACTAAAAATAATAAATTAATATTTTAACAAATAGACAAAAAGAATGATATCAAAGTCGATTTTGAGTCGAAAGACTGATAATCGTGTCGAGACCATATGATATCATTCTTTTTCTTTATTAGAAACTTACATTTTCGGACACTTTATTCCGATATCTTATAGCCTTTTTGCCGAAAAACTTTATAAAATATAAAAATTTTAAACATAAAGTCGAAAAAATGCCGGAATTCGAGTCATATTACGCGAAAACTTACAATTGAAAATGACACGTTTTTTAGCAAAAAATTGTGTGAATAGAAGCTAAAAATTTAAAATCGGTTGAATTGAAAAATGGGTGGATTATTGTCCTGACTTTTTTCGAAATTTTTTGTCGAATTTGGTATAATTCGAATTTTTATTGTCAAATTTTAAAATTTGCTGATTTTATGTTAAAAGGGCTATAAAAGAGGTATAATTTATGTTTGAGAACGGGGGAAATTTTTGTCCTGTGAATTTTTGAAATGGGATGGTGTCAAAATTGGTAAAATTCTGCATTTTTGCCACCAAATTGGCGAATTTCCCGCTTCTTATGTCGAAAAAGCCCTTAAAAAAGGGTTTTTTAATTTGGGAGGAGGGAATATGGGCCGTCCTGGAAATGGTAATACTATACTACTGGCTTGCAAAATTTATGGACAAAATATATTTTTTTGATAATTCATCTATAAATCTATCATTTTTGACCAGTTTATTGGTGATGCTCATTTACCGCCCAAAAGAAACGTCACAATTTCGAAACGGATTTGTTAAGGGTTTATGCATACAGTATACTATTTGCATCCATATTTTTTAGAAAAAATAAAACTTGAGTCTATTAAAAAATGGTCAAAAAGTATCATCTTCTGAGAAAAGTCAGTTTATTCTTGCGGAATTATTCTCTTATTTTCGTTGCATGATGCGTTCTCAAGAGATGTGCTTGTTGAAATTCGAACACTGAAGAAAGACGAAATAAAGCAATGCAAATGTGGATTGAAAGGAGCAATCGGCCATGGATTTACGACTCGGGAATGCGCTCAATCGGCAAGCTCTAAGAGGGGAAATCGGAAGAGTCGGGAATGAATCGCCGGCAATGGCAGGACTCAAAAAGGCTGGAGAAGTGGGTGAAGCGTAACGGGAGAGACATCCAGCAATACTTCAATAAAACCTACATGGTTAGCAATAGTTTTACTTTATTCGTTGAATTTATCAATGAAGGTTTTGAATGTTTTTCAAATGACTTTTGCGCACTTTTTTGTCCAATAGACCCCCAATTCTTTTATTTAAAATAGTAGACCCCTGGGCCCGTATTATAATACCGTGGTAAATGGAATACCATGGTAAATTACCATGGTATTTTACCGTGGTACGTATTATATAACTTACCAAACTTACCATGGTAATTTACCATGATTATTATAATACGGGCCCTGGCTGCATAATAGTATATTGCGTGCTCAAAAGTCAAATAAATAAAAAAATAAATAAAAAAAATAAAAGAAACTCGTTTCAAATTTGAGACTTTTTTGGACCTTTCCTGTATTTTGGAGGATTTTCTTATAAATTTTATAAGTTGTTGCTGCAGTCTGATTGTTTTAGTACCACCAGCTCGTTATCCAGACGCCCCTCCTCCAGTAGGTGGATATACTCCTGCTCCTTACAATCAACCTACGCCAACTGTAAATTCCTCTGCTGGATATGGCGTGCCACAAGGTTATGCTGCTCCTGGAAATGCCCCTCCTGCCTACGCCTATGGTTGTGTTGAACACTTTATTTTTAACTATATTTTATTTTTAATTTTTAGCACCCCCTCCACAAACCGTGATTATTGACAGAGGTGGTGGCTACAATGATAGAGGTGGTGGAGGATTTTCAAGTGGTCTTGGGTCGGGCGCTCTAGGCGCAGGCTTGGGCTTCGGCGGTGGACTTCTGGCTGGATCTCTGATGTCTCATGGCATTGGTAGTTTCTTCACTCCAAGCTATAGCCATGGATTTGGCGGTGGATACGGTGGAGGCTACATGGGCGGTGGATATCCTGGAGGCTTTGGAGGTGGTTATGGTGGTGGATATCAGGTTGGTGTGGATTTGTTATGCAACTAAACTAACTGAATTTACCTTTTTCTTCTCAGGACAACGATAACACCTACATCACCAACAACTACTACAACAACGATGACAACAACCATCAGACTAGCGACTCAGTTACCACTCCTCAACCCAATGCTATTGAACAAAATGACCAGTCGGAGATCTACAATGATGATACAGGTGGTTTCGAGGATGCTGGAGGTTTCGATGATGGAGGTGGATTTGACAGTGGTGGTTTTGATGGTGGCTTCGATGGAGGAGGTGGTGATTGGTAGTCGCAAAAAGAATAATTTACTTCATTGAATGTACAAAATACTACAGTCGCGCTCTTTATAACAACCCGCTCTCTATAACGACCTGAAAAAAAAAGAACTATTTTGCCTCGAACTACGTCCTTTACGTCAAAACGACGTTCTATATAACGACTCAGCTCAGTTTTGGCCGGTCCTTGAGAGTCGTTATAGAGAGCGTCAACTGTATTACTTATATTGATAGATTCAAAAGGCCATATATTTTTGCTTATGCTTGCTTAAATCTCGGTGTCCAGTTATTTTACGTGTGACAACATTTTGGTTATTGACTTTTGTGCAAAGACCGACTCTATAACAAACAAATAAAGACGAACCTATTTTCTCTGTACTTTCTCAACTTAGTTTTTTATATTGTATATATAATTTTTAGACTACAGTACTTAAAGTGGCAAACACAATATTTAATGTGCAAAATAAATGAATGAAACATGTGATTGAGTTCAGCCAAAAATATAAAGCAATACACTTTGAAATATTATTTTCAATCTTGATACAGTCGACTCTCCCAATTGCGTACGCTCAATAGACTGGCCTTAGGTGTGCATTGTTAGGAGAGTGCGCTATTGGAGAGGTCATTTCCCTTATTTTTATACAATTAAACCTAAGCTGAGGGCTTAGCTGTTCTTACCAGGAAAGGTTTGTTGAGTTTGAAACAATAAACAGCCATGTAAAATATTTTCTCTAGGCTGAGATGTAGGCTATCAAAAACAAAAGGAGAGGGGCTATTTTGGAGCAGAAGGCTTAGTTAGAGGAAATAAGGTATCATTGAAAAATGATAAAAGCTAAAAAATTGAGTTTTCGAGTCAAGCGATCAAAAATTTCCAATATCGAATCAGGCGCTCGACTCGAAAATTTCGAGCGCTCGACATCCTTAGTCGTTGTGGTTAGGTTTATGGAGAGTGAGGTTCAACTAAAGCATATACGGTATTTTACAAGCCTCTTATAGAGTCTTAAAGTTACTTAAAGGGCCTGACCTCTTCCTACTCGGTGGTCCCCGCCAATTCAAAAATTTTCCCTTGATCATTGGACTTCTGTACGGATTTTTCCGCTAGGTTTCTAACAAAACTAAGCCTAAAATTTGATTTCAGGCCTAGTTTGTTATAAACGTGGCGGAAAAATCCGTACAGAAGTCCAATGATCAAGGGAAAATTTTTGAATTGGCGGGGGACCACCGAGTAGGAAGAGGTCAGGCCCTTTAAGAACCCTAAAAAAAACTATTCACTGTCAAACAAAAATTTGTTGTGCAAAAGAGAGATCGCGCTTTAAAGGTAGTTGGGACAAACAAAAATTAAATATACTGATAAGCCAAAGGAAAGTAATTTTCAACAAAAATTCTAAGGCGCTTTGGTAAATGATGTGGCATTAGAACATGTGCTGCAGCAAAATTTTCCATATCGTATATTAGAGCAGAGTCCTGTCCTGAAGATCATAGCACAAGTGACTCCAGAACCTTTATCTACACACTCTACAAACGCAGGCAAATCTGAAAATTGAAAGCTTAATAAATAAAAGAGAAGATTTCGGAGTTCAACGTTCGTTAAAAGTGTAAAATTGAATTATCTTAAATTTTTGTGATCACTTTGAAGCGGCGTATTTTTTTGTACAGGGTGTCCCATAAAAAAGACTCTCACACTTCAACAGCACCGTGCGACCACTTTAGATTATCAAATTTTCTGTGCACAATATGTCATTTTGTAGCCCTGCTAATGTTCTAGCAAATAACATATCAACATTTTTAAACTGGTATGAAAAGTTATAAATTAATTGGCAAATCAAAAAATATGCTATTTGAAATCCGGGAATTTTCATTTTTCAAAAATGACTGGTGGTCAAAAAGTTTGATTAAATTTTTGGTACTCTCATAACATCTTGAATCCACTTGTAGCGCAAATCAAGAGCTACAAAACTTATTTTACAGAATAATTTTTCGAAATATGAGTGCTGAGATATTGACTTTAAAGCCAGGAAAGATTTTTATACCAGTCAAAAGAGCAAGTCGAGGGCTGCAAAATGATGAGTTCTGAGTACTTTTGCAAAATAAATGTTGCTATGCGTAAATCAGTCTAAAAATGCAGTCAATTTATGGAAAAATGAAAATCACCGGATTAAATCGCATATTTTATTCTGGTTGGTCAATTAATTTATAAATTTTATATTAGTTTGAAAACTTTAATATACCATATATACATGAGCAGGGCTAAAAAATGACATATGGTGCATTGATAATCTGAAGTGGTCGTACGGCGCCCTTGAAGTGTAAGGGGTTTTTTTCTGGGACACCCTGTATTTTTTATTTTTGAAAATACCTCTTGGTCTAGTCGGCTATCGGGAGCGCCTTTTTAAAATTGCTTTCAATCGCCAAAACATTTTAAAAAGGTGCTCCCGATAACCGACTAGAACCTACCTTTTGAGCATTAGCCCAATGAAAGCGTCTTTTATTACCCCTAATCTTGTAAGTCGGATATGACCATTACTTTTTTCTTGTATTGAAAAAATAATGCAGCCAGATATGGATATAATAGATATGAATGCGGATTTAAGAATGTGGAAAAAATTCGAACTGCAGTGTGCAAATCCGCTCGGTTTTTATAAACGCACCTTCGACAACCACTGTATAACTCTTGGAGATCATGCCTAATTGACCTACGGCACAACTATAGTCTCCATTGTCCTTCTTGGCAGCATTGGAATCATCAGAATTTCGTGGTTGCTCACAAACTAAAATTATACACCATAATCTGTAGTTAATCCCCTACAAAAATGGCCAAAATAGCCAACCTTAAATTGTTTAGAGGTATCATAGTTGGATGGGTCAATCTCCAACTCATTCAAATACCAAGTGTAACTGGTCTCACTGGTATTGTTAACCGCCTGATTTCTACTCACACATCTCAGTTGTATGGTAGATCCACCAGTAAATGGACCAGGCTGTGTAGACTCCACTTGGGCTCTTTGGTAGTCATGCTGAGTGGACGGCTGGTTTGATAGATTTGGCTGCTGGATTTCACTATTGGATCAATAGAACGAGCAAAAGATTTGCTGAATGATTTAGAATAAATCACAAAATAATCTCTTGGGCTCGGATTTTTATCATATAAGATGCCGCTTGATTCGAAATTTCAATAGGCCTTAGCCTAGAATGGATGCCAATTTTTCGCTTGAGTCCCCTCTTTTTGTGGGAAAGAGGAGGGAGGGGTTTAGTGTTGGGACTGGCCAGTAAAGCATCGTTTTATTTTCGGTGTTTTTTAAATAAAAGCACCCATCTATGTGTAAATTTTTCCTGCCTCTTGATGGTGGGTCAAATAACGAGGCAAAGAGAGGCGGGTGGTGGTTTGCAAGGGCAAAGATCGGTACTTATACTAGGCTAGCGCCGCAATATGTTCTGAGTTAATTTTTGAAAAAAGCTGGCTAAGCAAGTTACCTTTTAAATTGTAGTCTGGGAAGTAGGGTTGTCGAGGCCTCGAAATTTTCGAGGCCTCAACTCAAGCACTCGAACCGACTCGAAAATTTTCGAGGCCTGGACTCGAACCGAAACTCGAAAATTTTCCAGTTTTCGAGTCTAAAACTCGAAATCGAGGCTTCGAAACTCGAAAAGTGACTAGAATTTTTTTTTTTCGAGCCTCGAAACTCGAAAGAAGGGCATTAGGTGAATTCATATACACCGAATCATATACACCGAATTCATATACAAACGAATTCATATACATCGAATTCATATACATTTTGGCATTCTGTTTGCGACACTGCAAATTGAATTTTGGTTTTTTACGAGAATTCTAGTCACGGCTTTGACTCTAAAAAGGGCTTTAGCTGTCAGATTACACCTTGTAGGACGACTTTCTGAACGAATCAATTAGTCGGTCATAACAATTAATCGTATAATATAACCTTAAACGCACTAAGCTCAGCCATCTCAAAATCAACTGCGATGCTTGTTGGCGAAATCTTCGGGCGCAACTCCAGCAAAACCTTTAGCACAAACTCATACGATGATTGCAGGCGATGGTTCATAAGGCAAAAGACCATCGGTGCATAAGAATGAGCAAGGCGGATGAAGATGATCCAGAGCTGGTCGAAAAGCACTGGCACTATATCAAAGGTACCGTCACACCCCCATTTGTTGATGGACTGCAGCAAATCCAGGCAACGGTTGGTTGAAAATATCAGTATTCGCTCATCATTGTTCCACCCGTCGTATTTGAGGAATTCTTCGCCATCAAGAAGCTTGTATTCATTAGGCACCTAAAATATTACACTTAAACAAAAATTGGACCATCAGTGCATCTTTCAAAACTTTAGAAATGGAATCCCATAATGTATATGAATTCGATGTAGATGAATTCGATGTATATGAATTCGTTTGTATATAATTCGGTGTACATGAATTCGTGTATATGAATTCGGTGTATATGAATTCACCGTTTCCCCGAAAGAAGGACTCGACATTTTTTTCGAGGCCTCGAGACTCGAAAAAAAGACTCGAAACTCGAAAATTTTCGAGTTTTCGAGTCCAAAACTCAAAATCGAGGCCTCGACTCGACAACCCTACTGGGAAGTAACCTACAATGCAAATGGCAACTTACTTCAAACTATTTTGCAAAAATTAGACTGAAGGACGACTTCGACTCGAAAAAGTTTTTGGCTCTATTCCTCAATCCGGCCCATTTTCGCCTTGGTCCCCCTGTTGTTTTTTTCAAAATTTTATGTCAACAAAAACAGTTCAATAACAATCAAGCATATTTTTTGGCGATCTGATCAAAAAACATTTTTAATTTTGTGCTTCATATGAGCCCAGAAACCTTGGTGTGTACTATTAGCGGAATTACTCCTTCGATAATAGTTCTAAATTTTGTTGACGCACAAAATTGAGAAAACTTCAGAAAAAAAAAAGAAAAAAGAACGACTAAAAAAAAGGAGCGTAAAATTTTGAAAAAAAAACAACAGGGGGACCAAGGCGAAAAATGGGCCGATTGAGGAATAGGGCCAAGTTTTTCTAAGAAGAAAAATAAAGTAAATCGGTGTCATACCATGTGTTCATGCACTCCAAAACAGTCACAAAACGATTAGCATTGCCTTCACAACCGCCATAGTTGAATGGTTTGCAATGGCCAGCAGAAGTGTCGAAAAGAACCGCTTCTCCAAACCTTCGCAGGGTCCGGCTTCAAAGGCTAGAGAACAAACTTCTAAAATTGTGCTTGAAGTGATGTTGGTTCTTATTTATATCCTGATGTGTACAGGCCGCCCGACCCGGGGTTGGATGCTGAAATCCTCGGTGCAACGACTACTTTTTTCTTTCCCTAGGGATTGTTTACATCCAGTTTTGAGTACTAAAAATTAGTAAACAGGAAAAAAAAATCAAGTCGAGATGACTGAGAAAATCCAGAGGTTTGTTAAAATAATGATGAAAATCTTTTCAAACCTTGTGAAGACACTTTTGTTGTTCAAGTTTATGGAAGGGCATCGGTTGACACTGTTTTTGACAAAGGTCTTTGCTATTGAAACGATTGGCATTTCCTCGGCAGCCTCCGTATGTGAATTTCCTAGAAATGAGTGAATTATGAGGTGTCCTAAGGTTGTTAGAGACTTTCTTTGAGCCATAAATTTTTTCAGATGGCCGTTTAAAAAAAACGGTGCGGAATTTCGTAAGAAATGTCAAAAATGTTATTTTCTTTCGATCCTTCCTGTGGTTGGTCTTTCTGCATCGATGACTTCTAGATGAGCAGGACTCGAAGCGCAACTATTTTGTTTTTTAATTAAAAATTACCTGCACTCATGAGTAGTTGCATCAAAGTACCATTGAGTAAGCTGGTCGAAACAAGGTCCACTGTCACGACCTAGTTCACAGGGATTATCTCCTGAAATAACAGCTATGAGCATACGAAAAGGTAAAGTTGATAAAAGATTCACCTTGGTTGGTGACATCAGCCGCTTCCCTCCTGCACAGATCCTCACACTCGCTCTTGCTAGAGAATCGATTTCCATTTCCAGCGCATCCAGAGTACATGAATGTATGACATTTGGCAAGACGAGGGTCGTAATACCACTTCATAATGAGTGAAGCAGCGGAAGAGGGCAGGGTAGTGCAAGAGCCAGAGTCATGACCCAAATGGCACACTTTTTGTTGTCGATACTCTCCACAGGCTCTTTCACAGGCTTCACTAAAATGTAAATTAATTTTCACTATTTTTTAGAATCATTACTTTAACACTGCGAGTACGGGTTGTAAGTACAGGTTACTCTGGTGCAGAATTTCACGCTGAACACAGTAGTGTTTTCGGTTATTGAAAGCTACGCTAGAGCCTTCTAAAAATTTGAATTTTCTAAGTTTTGAAAGTACGAAAAAGAGCTATAACTTTTTATGCATTACGAGAAGCAATGCTATCTTTTGACTAGTAATTTGCCTAAGTGTCATCAAAATTATGGTGCCTGCAAATCCCAAAGACCACAAAGTAAATCTCTAAACAGCTATAACTTTTTTACACTAAACCAGCTGAGTGTGAACACATATTTTTTTGTAGAAAATTTTATCGAAACTCCGAATGTGTGAAGAAAGTTATATAAATGCTTTTTCTTGAAAACTTATGCCTTTGAAAGTTATGTCACTATAATTTGCATACACTGCAGTGAAAACTGACAATGTTTAAACTTTAACGCCGGATTCGTGTTCAGCGTGGTCGATTAACTTTACAGCTGCTCTTAAAATATACAGCTCAGGGTCAAAATTTTCAATTCCTATCGATACAAAAGTTATTTGAATATGAATTTTTCGAATATTGTTCGAAGTTGATATAATTTTTGTTTCGAGAGGAATTTAAAATTTGACACTGAGCCATATATTTCAAGAGCAGTTGTAAAGTGAATCGACCATGCTGAACACGAAACGGTGTTGAATTTTTAAAATTGTCCGCTTGCACTGCACTGTAGGCAAATTATAGTGACATAAACTGCAAAAGGCATAGCTCCTCAAAAATATTTACCGTATCCTCTCTAATAATCCCACACCCCCGTTTTTTTGACTAGGATTTCAGAGTTAGAGCCATTTTCATTGACAATTTCATGATTTTCGGAGATTCAAAAATAATCCCACAGTGGGATTATTAGAGAGCATACGGTATATAACTTTCTTTGCACATTCGGAATTTCTATAAAATTTTCTAGAAAAAATTACCCTGTTCACACTCAGCTGGTCTAGTGTAAAAAAAGTTATAGCTATTTTAAGATGTTTCTTTATCAGAGATTTACTTTGTGCTCTTTGGGGTTTGTCGGCATTTATGACACATAGGTAAATTACTAGTCAAAGATACCATTGCTTGTCTTCTGACAGATTGAAAAAATCTTCAGTGTATGAAAAGTTACAAAACGGTTGGTGGCTTTTTTAGCGGAGCCGAATTAGGTTAAAAAACAGCAATGGAAGCTTTTCTTACAATAAACTACACCGTAAACCGAGTAGCGCCCGAAAAGTCGTGTGAATTTCCCACTCTTGACTTGACTCTAAATTTTTATAAATAGCTCACGTAGAAGTGAAGTGATTAGCATTGCTGTCACATCCGCTGTATAGGAAAGGTGCATTTCAGAGCTTCCGAGTCATACCGCCATCTCAATTGGTTTCCGTAACAGGAGCCACGCTCTTCAGGCAATGCGCACAGCTCTAAAAACCGAAAAAGTGTAAATGCCAAAGCAAAAAAAAATGTTGCCTTGGTCCAAATTTTCTTCTAATTCTTCTAATTTTCTTGCAATTTCTCGATTTAAATAGATGAAAATTAAAAAAAACACATATTTTCGGCGCTACCCAGTTTCTATAATTAGATGTTATAATAAAGTACTGTTTCTTAAAAGTCAAAGTTCTCCAAAAAGTCAATTCGCCAAAAACAATTTCAACAAAGCGCATTTCTGAAAAGACCTGTTTGTGCAACATACATTCGAAAATATACGTTTGACAAAAAAACTGTTTCAGAAAAAATTTCTAGCTTTCTAAACTAAAAGCTTTGATGTTATTTTTTGTACTTTTTATGATCTTAGATAGCCATGGATGGGATAAGTGATGAAGACCAGTCGACAGAATACCAATTAAGCGATGAAGAAAATCAGCAAGCTTTTCGAATCGTCGATGAAGAAGAAGAGCCTGTGTTCGAGGGAGAGCAGAGAAAAGGTCTGCTACAGCAATGACAGCAATTTTTAGTATGAACCAGCCAAACCAAGTGGTCGTCCACTTGGAGCAAAAAAAATTTTACGTTTTTCATGTTCCAAAACCTGTTTTCTGGACTAATTCGAGTATGCTGAAAATGGTTTGATAATAGTAAAATGAGGTTTTGTATGGTATTTTTTGAGTTTTGCTGAAATCAACTTTTGGTAAAATCAATCATTTCTCACCTACAAAACCATACAAAACCTCATTTTACTATTATTAAACCATCTTCAGCATGCCCGAATTAGTCTAGAAAACAGGTTAGGTACATGAAAAACGATAAAAAAAATTGATCCGAGTGGACGACCACTTGGTTTAGTTGGTGCATGGATTGTCCAGTAGAACTGAGGTTGGATCTAGAAAAAAATTTTAAAATTTCTTTTCAACACAGAAATATTACAACTCAGGTACCAGTACAGTACTATCTGAGTGCTCTAACCTGGATACGACTACCTGTGTACAACAAAACCAAAGTGGTCGTCCACTTAGAGCAAAAATTTTTTTACGTTTTTCATGTTCCAAAATCTGTTTTCTGAACTAATTCGGGCATGCTGAAGATGGTTTGATGATAGTAAAATGAGGTTTTGTATGAAATTTTTGAGCATTAGGAAATAATTGATTTCACCAAAACTGGATTTTACCAATGCTCAAAATATACCCTACAGAATAAACCCTATCAAACCATCTTCAGCATGCCCGAATCAATCCAGAAAACAGGTTTTGGAACCCAAAATAGTAAAAAAATTTACTCTCAGTCTGTCTTTCACCCTCACTCACACATTATGGACACATTTTGGAGTGTGCTGGTCTTGACTCGAAGCGGCTAATCCCTTTTTCGGGTATAAAAACCTATTTCTAAGCTCAGCCTTAGAACTTTCAAACTGTACTCAAATTGTCCAGCTGGACGTCAGCCTGGAGCATAGGGGACTACCTTAGTTTTAAGGGTGCAATTAAGTCAAAGCAAGATTGTGCTCGTTACAAATCGTTCTAAGCACTGACTTGTAATAAAGATATCAAAATTGTTTGCCTATTCAGAACAATCCATAAAAATTAAAGGTCGACCACCTTGGAAGGGTAACTACCCACGGTATTGAGATTCCAGCTGGTTAAAACAGCATTTTGGTCTCAACAAACCGTGTTCAGGACACGATTTTGAATAGGGTACATTGATTTTTGTACAAGAATTTGTACTTTGAAAACTCTGATTTTAAAGAAACTGTTTGTTTAGCAAAACATTTGTTTGCGAAATGTTTATTGTCGAATATGCGCTTTGTTGAAACTTGTTTTGGCGAACTGATTTTTGGAGAACTTTGAATTTTAAGAAACAGTACTTTATTATAACATCTAATTATAGAAACTGGGTAGCGCCATATTTTCGAGCACTTTTTCATGCGCCCTGTCCTATTTTCCGCCTAAGTTTGAAAACCTAAAAAAGAAGTCTAAAAGTGTGCAGGGCGACCAAGGCAATAAAACTCCTAGTGACAGGATAGGGCCCCAATCCGACAATAAATTACGGCAAGGAATATATATTTTGTGGGAACATAGTGACCATTCCATCATCCTCGTCCACTTCACCGTGCAAAGCGGCTCCATGATTGTAGGAAAATGACGGAATTGGTGGATTGGGCCCGAATGTGTGGTTCTGGAGATTCTTTGTTAGGATAAGCAAATTTTTATCGATTAAAAGTACCTGTGACTCAGCTGCAACTTCGTTCGTGTTGAAAAAAGCAGTGCTTGTGTGGCTAGCAGGTTCTTTTTGGTCATTTTCATTGATTTCTTCAACATAGTAGCTAACCTGGAACGTGCTGCGAATCTACATCAGAAGCGGTGGGGTAGCCTAGTGTTAGGGCTGAATAATTTTGGATATCTTAATTGCTCGAATTATTATTATGATGACCTCTAGACTTCCGGATCTTGAAATACATGTTCGTTTTTCATATAAATAAATTTCAGGACACGGTTTTAGAGTTTCAGGTTGCGGTTTTACCCCAAGCTGCACCCGGGCAACATCTTGATCAGAGTCCTTATTACCTATAAAATAAAACTAACGTTTTGGGTAAGCAAAATGTTTGGTATCTTCCGGGCACTTTTTTTTAAAAAAATTTTGCACCTTTGTCTGGCAACTTTTTATGGGGAGCTCGGAAAAATTTTTTTAGCCCGACTTTTATTTCTCAATTTTTCGGGGCAAAATTTGTTTTTGTTTTTGAATTTTTGAGGGTGTTGCTGAAATTTTAAGGAGCTGGGCTGAGCAAAAGGGCACGTCTCCAAATGTCAGCTATCGAATGAAAAAAAGTTTGGGTGAAAATGATAAGCGGAAATTAAAAATGCCAATGTGACAAGATTGCTACTCAGGAAAAAAACTCAAAAATTTGAATTCGCGCCAAAACTGAAATTTGTTTTTTGGCGCAAAGGCACGTGTTAAAGTCTGTTTCAGGGCAAATTTTCATGCTGAATACAGAAAAAGTAAAATATTAAAAAAAAAGCTGAAAAAAAAATAAAGATAAAATTTTCCACAAAATCAGCTTGGTCCCCCTATGGTTTTGGAAGAAAAATTCCGAACTAGCCCCAAAACAGGGTTTCCGTCAAGGAAAGTGGTCTTGCACATTTTTCAAACTGGCCTTAGAATCCGATTTTACATGAGGTATGTTCAGGTCGTTTTGACTAAAAACGTGACTTTTTAGGTCTCACCACGAAAAGTCTTTTTTGGGCCTTTTCGTCCACCTGCTATTACCTATATAAATATTACCTATATAAAATAAAACTAACGTTTTGGGTAAGCAAAATGTTTGGTATCTTCCGGGCACTTTTTTTAAAAAATTTTTGCACCTTTGTCTGGCAACTTTTTATGGGAGCTCGGAAAAATTTTTTTTAGCCCGACTTTTATTTCTCAATTTTTCGGGGCAAAATTTGTTTTTGGTTTTTGGAATTTTTGAGGGTGTTGCTGAAATTTAAGAGCTGGCTGAGCAAAAGGGCACGTCTCCCAAATGTCAGCTATCGAATGAAAAAAAGTTTGGGTGAAAATGATAAGCGGAAATTAAAATGCCAATGTGACAAGATTGCTACTCAGGAAAAAAACTCAAAAATTTGAATTCGCGCCAAAAACTGAAATTTGTTTTTTGGCGCAAAAGGCACGTGTTAAAGTCTGTTTCAGGGCAAATTTTCAATGCTGAATACAGAAAAAGTAAAATATTAAAAAAAAGCTGAAAAAAAATAAAGATAAAATTTTTCCACAAAATCAGCTTGGTCCCCCTATGGTTGGAAGAAAAATTCCGAACTAGCCCCAAAACAGGGTTTCCGTCAAGGAAAGTGGTCTGCACATTTTTCAAACTGGCCTTAGAATCCGATTTATACATGAGGTATGTTCAGGTCGTTTGACTACAAAACGTGACTTTTAGGTCTCACCACGAAAGTCGTTTTTGGGCCTTTTTCGTCCACCTGCTATTACTATATAAATATTACCTATATAGAAAAAAACTCATTTAACTGCAAACCTCTTTGTTAGGTATGTTCCGGGCACTTTTTTTTGAAAAATTTTTGCACATGTCTCGAGCAAACTTTTCACCGGGAGTATGAAAATTTTTTTAGCCTAACTTTTTTTTCCAAATTTTCAGGGTGAAAATTTTTTTTTTCTTTTGATTTTTTGGGGTGTTCCGAAATTTTTTCGGAGCTGAGCTGACTAAAAGGGCAAATCTACAGCATCTAAGCTATCGAATAAAAAAAGATTGGGTCGAAATAATGAGCCAAAAAAGCTGTAGGTTGATACAAGCTAGCAAATTGTGCAAAAAATGGTCTAAAATCAGCCTAATTTTTTTGGGGTAAAAATTGAGCGATTTTTCGAAACTTTCTTTTATATTTTTACATATGAAACTTAACGAAATGGCAAATTTTTATTGCAGGCTATCCCGATAGCCCCTACCCAAATCAAGGGCTTCAAAACGGTGATAAATTTGAAAATTGAGGGTTGCCAACATTCAGAAAAATTAAGGTTTTCGCCATAACACAGGATTTTTTGCCAAATTTGGTCCTTTGAATTGAGTTTGAAATAATCGTGTTGGTCTCGCAGGAATTGAAAAAATATTGTTGTATAAATAAACTAATATTGCTATGTATGTAAAATCGTACCAGGAATCGGGTTTGTTAGACCAAATCGCGATTTCACCTGCAATATCCCGAAACCTGGGTGGATAACACCTGACCAGAGTGGACTTTCAGGTGGGCCAGCTGGAGACCAGCTGGATGGTCTAAAAATAAAAAACTTTTTAAATTTAAAAACAAACTTGCTTCTATGTAAAATCGTGCGGGAAATTGGTGTTTGTTAAGACAAATTTCGTGATTTTTCCACCAGAACCCCAAACCTGGGAGGTACCACCTGGCCAAGTGGGTGTCCAGGTGGATGGCCCTAAAAAGATATTTTTTTAAAATAGAAAACAACCATGCCATCGTATTTTAATGATGTGGGGAAATTGCGTTTGTTAAGAACAAATTTCACGATTTC
>SADC01001326.1:0-251539 GCA_004194705.1 Ditylenchus dipsaci | reverse complement strand
GGGGCCCTTTCAGTTTTCGGCGGTATCAACGCTGATGTATTCTCTTCTTGACCCGGGCAACATGTCCAGAATAGCTGTATTGTGACTCTCAACATCATAATTTTTTGCTGCCAAAATTATTTTTCTGCCATTTCCTTTGTACTGTTTTTTTTAATGCATTCACTGAAAATTGTCTCAGCAAGAGAATTTTTAGTGATGCATTCTCGGGGAAGTTCCACCATATCATCATCAATCGTTAGCTGTCCCGTTCCCAATGTCTATATATCTTTTGAAAATTTTTTAGCTTGGGGATCATGCCCTTTATTTTCAGTCAATTCGGTAACTCAAAATGTTTCCATAAAGGAGAAGATTTGATGCAGAGTTCGATGATTTCTTCAGGACTTATGGCTTTTTCCTTGACTGGAAGAACTTGTCGAAAATCTCCGCCAAGCAACATAATTTTTCCACCGAACGGTTTATCTATTTTTCATTATTTCTTTAAGCTTTTTGTCACACTGTTCAAGTGCATACTTTGGTCCATTGGTGCTTCATCCCAAAACTATATAATCTTTTTTACGAAGTTGTTTCGCTTCGGCTGAATTCACTTCAATTCTTGATACTGAATCTGAATTTAAAGGAACAGGTAGCTTGAACAAATTATGGTTAGTTTTCCCTTTGGTAATAAAGTAGCTGCTATTCCTGAAAAGGCATGTGTTTCAATGTTCTTGCCTAGGATTATAGCCAAATGGTAAACAGCTTTGTAAACGAATGTTTTTACCCGTACCACCTGGTCCATTAATAAAAAATATTTTGCTCTCCGTTTCAGTTGAACTGTTCAGTAACTGCTTTATTTTATGTAGATAGATGCTTGCTCTTTGTTCATTTTGGTTTTCCATTTCAGAAGCAATTTTTGCGTGCTTTGAAAGGTCAAGGTGTTTTTTCTTTTTCTCAATTAAAGCGAAGTCAATTTTTGGCATTGACGGATAGTCATTTTCAAGGTCTTTCCCGTACGTTATAAGCTTTTCGAATCACAGCTGCATAAGCGAAGTCTTCTGCATCTTTATCTGTCAAGTTTTTATTATTACGTTTGATGTCTTCTGACATTTGGTTTTGAATTGATCCCATAGCAAGTCAGGTTCGGTGGATTACAATGAACTAATATTAAAGCAAACAAATTTCTGATCACTTTCGGCAGTTTGCTAAGACATGCCTCTTCCATTATCTTAGCTGCTCATCATTTGTTGTAATAAGCCTCTTGCAAGACAAACTTTGGCATAAGATTCGTGTCTTTTTGCCTCAAAGCTGTAAAGCCACTCGTGACTGTGTGGTGATCAACATTGTTAAGAAGCATTCTCAATAGAAAAAGTTCACCATCTCCCGGAGAAACAGTGACATTCGTCCCAGAGTATTGAAAAAAGCTTTGCGTACTTTCCATTCTTTAGCACACCAAGTAACTTTTAGGAAAATCTCTGTAAAGGACTTTTTCTTGTGGATGCTTCGAACAATAGTCCAAGAACGCAGTTAATTTTGTTGCTTTCGTAAGTGCATTACAGATTTGTTCTTCCAGAGCGGTTGTTCTCTCCGCAATGCTCGCGACCTTCTCAATCTGTGCCTCCAGCGCCCCGCACGCTTTTCTATTGGTTTCAGCGCCTTCGCAACCATTTCAGCTACTTGCTTTTTAAAATTTGGTCCATAGTGATCAGCAACTGAAACAAAAATAATAAACTCTAGTTCAAAAGATTGTTGATATATCTCCATACTATCTCGTTGTGAACTATGGGTATAAATTAATACTGAATGAAAGATAGAGCAGCATGAGCAAAAAAATTAAGGCGCCTTTTTTGAAATGCAAAAAAGTTTCAAATATGAATATGGACGGTTGTTTTTTCCGGGCGCGAATTATTTTTTTGTTCGCAAATTTCTTTTTTTTTTTTTCATAAAACAAAATTTTGTTACTAATGGCGTTACAGGATTTTTTATTCGATCACCAACTGGGTCCATTAACTGCGTAAAAGACTATGATACCACTACCTAGGCTCCACCACCTTCCTAGTGGTTAGGAGGTGGGTGGGTTGTCCACAAACGTCCACATGGTTCGGGCAAGAATACTGGTCTTCCGGGTGTAATTACGTGGTTATGGTATAATCCTAGTAGCTCAGATCTACTTTCAGGAGTGGTTCAGATACAATTCTGCTTTAGTTGTATCCACGTAGTTCGAGTGTATGTAATCTACCGCATGCCAGCGGGTCAACTTATACCACTAATCATAAGAAGTGCAGCGGCACTTCGTAGTTAGAGTGCACATATGTAGTTCGGGCCATTTCATGTGGTTTGGGTGGTGGTCTGGCGCATCTCGTGTATTCTAAATCTTAATCTCCTTTCCTGTTATTCAACTTCCATCCTAGTAGTTCAGTTACTTGTGGTTCGGGAGTATCTCCGCGTGACCAATGTCCCTATCTCGTAGTTCGGATGCATATACGTGGTTCGACCACCATCTTCACGTTAAGGCACCAATCCTGCTGATCCGGGTGTACGCATGTGCCAAGGGTACTTTTCTGGTTGTATCTAGCCATCAACCTACTTTAACTACTTGCCCACTTACCATAATTGCCTAACTACCTACTCTAGCGTAACTGGCTACCTACCCACCCTACCAGGTCACTTGCCTATCCTATCTGGCCACCTACTTATCCTAACTGGCCACCTACCTACCCTACCTGTCTACCTACTACCCTACCTACCACCTACCTACCCTACCAGGCTATATACCTACCCTACTGGCCATCTACCTACCCTACCTGGCCACCTACCAACCCTACCTGGCCATATACCTACCCTACGGGCCACCTACCTACCCTGCCTGGCCATCTACATACCCTACTGGCCACCTACCTACACGGCCAGGCCATCTATCTACCCTACCTGGATACTTGGGTACCTACCTGGCCACCTACCAACCCTACCTGGCCATATACCTACCTTATTGCCACCTACCTACCCTACTGGCCACCTACTACTCTACCTGGCCACCTACCTACCCTACCAGGCCATATACCTACCTACCTGGCCACTACCAACCCTACTGGACACCTAGCCACCCTACCAGACAACATACCTACCCAATAATACACTAAATGATCCCTTCGAGACAAAATAATAATGCATGCTACCACCAGGATTCGAACCTTTGACCTTGCTTTGGTCCCCCAAGGCAATCCAAAAACCATCAAAAATGCCTTGGTCCCCCCTGTGGTTTTTGACCACTTTCAAGTGGCCTTAACTTTTTTTGAGACGGTCGACCCAACTTTTAAGAGTTTTCCAAGAAGGAAACCGACCACGCTGCGTCGAATGGTGTTAACAGATTTTCAATCCGATAAGCGGAACACCCCTAACATTTTTTGTGACGGACGCCGACGACGACGACGACGACGACGACAATGGCCATATAGTAAGATTCCATCTAAGTGTCGGATTTGAGCTTGGTAATGTCCATAGTCGTATGTTTACCGATGTGAATAATGTTAGCCAAAGGCGTGCAATCTTTGCTGAAAATATTGATGCTGTTTGAATTATGACCAGTAATCGATGGATTTACTTTTAAGATCTCTCCGTTATCATTTTGATAAACTAAACTAAAACGAACAAATAAATAGTAATTCTTTTCGAAGTTGAAACTGTTCGTTTTAGTAGCAGTGCATTGTTTTTACAACCTTTTTCGCAAAAAAATGATATCTCTTCGCATCTTGTTAAATTCTTAAGAAGGCTCTCGAAACTCGTTTCAATATTACTTGCTTGATCTATTTGTGATTTAATCATTTCCAGATTCAAGACAAATGCTTCAGCAACTGTAACACTTTCGTAGTCGCAATTCATTGTTTGACATTTGATTGTGGTAATCACATTAAATTTAAAAGCATTGTCAATTGGTTTGAATCCACTGCCTATAATATAATTGGAAAAAATTCTTCGGGATCATGTTGTCCGATTTTCATGTTTGGACTTTTTAGTTTTTCTCTTAACTTTTTGACAGATGAGTTTGAGAAGGCGTTAAAAATTGTTTTTAATTCATTATAAACTTCATTCTTGCCGTTATAATGTTTAACCAGGTTTTTTACAATCGGCATATTTAAAAGCGCCTGAATCAAAACATTCAAAAAACAATGATCTCTAGGATTTTCCATTTTCAAGTGTGGAAAAGTACATTTATTCACCGTATTTTGAATTTGACGATGAATATCAGTTTCTTCTGCGTGATTCAGTTGTTCTCGACTCGACAAAATCGACAAAATTCGTCGGCGTTCCACATCAATGTTAAAATTAGTCAAAAATGTTCTTTGATTGTTTAAAACGTATGCTTCTGCAATAATCGCTATGTGAAAACCACAGTTTACGCTATCAGTTTGAGCATTAATATTGCTTGAAGTTATTGTAACTATTTCTGGATGTTTATGTTGTTTATATGTCATTCCCTCCACGGCAGAATTGATATACTGTATCGTGTCTGCCGTTATTGGCTCAAGCAATGAATCGAAATAATACACTTTATCATTACGTTCGTATATTGCCAAAACCCAATGAATACTTGTAGGAATATGAATTGGAACAATAGCCAGTTCAAAATGTAGCAAATTGCCATAAAAAAAACCTGCGCGAAAAGTGGGCATACTGTGTCGATACAGTGGATCTAAAATACCAATATTTCTATCTGTTTGCGGTGGAATAGTCAACAGAAATGAAATTAACGTACTGTCATCCATCATTTGGTTACTATTTTCAATCAAATCTCTGACATTGTTAAGATTAACAGAAATCTTGTCAGTCCCTTTATGAGAAATATTTGTATCATCAATGTCATTCTCATCTATAGTAATAACTTCTTCGGAAATATCTTTGTTCTAGAGATAAACACTTTTTCGATGTATTTTGATTTTCCACCACATTTTTTGGTCGTCCTCTTACCACTTTTTTTGGTCTACCCCCTCCGCACATATAAACTTGTTTATTTGTAGTATTCTTTAACAAACAAAATCTAATTGCACTGTTTTCATTAGCTGTTTTGAATTTTTCGATGTCAAGTTGAAGACCCGAGGGTCCAGAATAAAGACCCGAGGGTCCAGAAGAAAGACCCGAGGGTCCAGTATAAAGACCGAGGGTCCAGTATAGTATTTTAAAAAACCTGCGTCCAGTGCATTAGTGTGAGTTGCTTGTTCCTTCTTGCTTCCTTCCTGAGTTACCGCAACTGCGCCCCGCCCTCAGCGAAGTCAAGTTCTTTTGTGCATGGAAACCCGAGATTTGCTGAAACAAAGCATACAAAAAAATAATTATCGTGTTTCCTTTAATTGCACACCCGGATAATTCATTAGGCTAAAGTATAGTATGAGTAATCAGCCTAGAATGGTATTTCAGTAACTCATGTCAACATTCGAGCACTTTTTATACAATAGGCCATCAATTTTTACACCTAATTCAAAATTCGATCGCAGTTGAAAACAACAAAAAAATCAAGGCAACACCGTTGAAAAGGGTTGAATCATTAATGATTTCAATAATCATGGACAAAGTATCTAGGTGCCGAATTGGAGAAAGTTCAGTAGCAAAACAAAACAAAAGTACCATTTTTGAAGCCCATCTTTAGAGATTCCTTGTTTTCAAAGCATTCCTTGTCATTGGTAAATGCGCCCCCGCCGCTCGATTTTATGAAATCTTCAGCGCCCCGCTTATGTCATCTTCATTCACGTGCAACGTTGTTCCAACTTTAATTTTTAGGGTTTGAGAAAATATATTTAGTTATTTTTACCACTTATTATTCTTTGTATTTGCACGCCCCCGCTTTTTTTGCTTGCTTCTTTATAATCATACGACATCTTTCTTTTCGCGCTCTGCAGTTGCTGTCGGCTTGGTATCCTCGAAAATTCTGAAAACTCAATGTTCGACTAACATACAGACGCAGGCTTGTCAGCCATAAAGAAACCTTTATTGCGTAAAAGGCGTATAATGATAAGACATTAAAAGGTATAGAACGTGTATTTATTTCGCGTCAAAACAAACAACACCAACACAAACAAAATAACAGTTTTCGCCTAAATTTTCACTTTGGAAGGCAACGAAAAGCGTTAGTGGCGGAGCCACAATTTCAACTATTATTGTCGCCCCCGCAGTTTGTCCCATCTTTGCCTACAGTCGCTTTTTCGCCCCGCTGTTAAGGACATCCTTAGGAATCCCCAGCTTATTGATTGAACTTTTAAGGTGTTTTGTTTTGTTGTCACGAACCCAACCAGCGTGTCTCTTTCTTTGGTCTCCCGTCCTGGCTGGATAAACATTGACGCCGTCACTAAAATTCACTCATTTGCAAGTTAGAAAGTATAAAAATATTGACAAACAATCCTTTTCGCCCCCGCTTTTTGGCTTCCTGAATAATGGCGTCACGCGCCCCCGCCTCTGTAAAGGTCACCTCCACGGACGAACTTTTTCGAATAACAAAAATGCTTTGAATAGAATATTTGATAGCCGAAAAATTTTTTTGAAAAAAGTCCTCTACGCCCCGCGTAGACTTCCATGTTTGAGATATCGCCTGAAAAAAACCGCGCGTTTTGAAAAATCATGATTTTTTTGTCAAAAAAAACCTGGAAAGTTTGGCAAAAAAACAGCACGGCATTTTTGTCCAGCTTCCAGTCGCTCTGTTTTGACTTGCAAAGAGAAAATGGCGTTTTCGTGCGCCCCCGCAACCAAAGCCTGCTGCTTAAGTTGATTGTCAAAATTTTCATTCTTTTTTCTGCGCCCCCGCGTGTTCTTCCAGAGCGGTTGTTCTCTCCGCAATGCTCGCGACCTTCTCAATCTGTGCCTCCAGCGCCCCCGCACGCTTTTCTATTGGTTTCAGCGCCTTCGCAACCATTTCAGCTACTTGCTTTTTAAAAATTTGGTCCATAGTGATCAGCAACTGAAACAAAAATAATAAACTCTAGTTCAAAAGATTGTTGATATTATCTCCATACTATCTCGTTGTGAACTATGGGTATAAATTAATACTGAATGAAAGATAGAGCAGCATGAGCAAAAAAATTAAGGCGCCTTTTTGAAATGCAAAAAAGTTTCAAATATGAATATGGACGGTTGTTTTTTCCGGGCGCGAATTATTTTTTTGTTCGCAAATTTCTTTTTTTTTTTTTCATAAAAACAAAATTTTGTTACTAATGGCGTTACAGGATTTTTTATTCGATCACCAACTGGGTCCATTAACTGCGTAAAAGACTATGATACCACTACCTAGGCTCCACCACCTTCCTAGTGGTTAGGAGGTGGTGGGTTGTCCACAAACGTCCACATGGTTCGGGCAAGATACTGGTCTTCCGGGTGTAATTACGTGGTTATGGTATAATCCTAGTAGCTCAGATCTACTTTCAGGAGTGGTTCAGATACAATTCTGCTTTAGTTGTATCCACGTAGTTCGAGTGTATGTAATCTACCGCATGCCAGCGGGTCAACTTATACCACTAATCATAAGAAGTGCAGCGGCACTTCGTAGTTAGAGTGCACATATGTAGTTCGGGCCATTTCATGTGGTTTGGGTGGTGGTCTGGCGCATCTCGTGTATTCTAAATCTTAATCTCCTTTCCTGTTATTCAACTTCCATCCTAGTAGTTCAGTTACTTGTGGTTCGGGAGTATCTCCGCGTGACCAATGTCCCTATCTCGTAGTTCGGATGCATATACGTGGTTCGACCACCATCTTCACGTTAAGGCACCAATCCTGCTGATCCGGGTGTACGCATGTGCCAAGGGTACTTTTCTGGTTGTATCTAGCCATCAACCTACTTTAACTACTTGCCCACTTACCATAATTGCCTAACTACCTACTCTAGCGTAACTGGCTACCTACCCACCCTACCAGGTCACTTGCCTATCCTATCTGGCCACCTACTTATCCTAACTGGCCACCTACCTACCCTACCTGTCTACCTACCTACCCTACCTAGCCACCTACCTACCCTACCAGGCTATATACCTACCCTACTGGCCATCTACCTACCCTACCACGCAATGTACCTACCCAACTGGACATTTACTTACCCTACCTTGCCACCTACCTACACTACCTGGCCATCTACCTACCCAACTGGACATCTACTTACCCTACCTGGCCACCTACCAACCCTACCTGGCCATATACCTACCCTACGGGCCACCTACCTACCCTGCCTGGCCATCTACATACCCTACTGGCCACCTACCTACACGGCCAGGCCATCTATCTACCCTACCTGGATACTTGGGTACCCTACCTGGCCACCTACCAACCCTACCTGGCCATATACCTACCTTATTGGCCACCTACCTACCCTACTGGCCACCTACCTACTCTACCTGGCCACCTACCTACCCTACCAGGCCATATACCTACCCTACCTGGCCACCTACCAACCCTACTGGACACCTAGCCACCCTACCAGACAACATACCTACCCAATAATACACTAAATGATCCCTTCGAGACAAAATAATAATGCATGCTACCACCAGGATTCGAACCTTTGACCTTGCTTTGGTCCCCCAAGGCAATCCAAAAAACCATCAAAAATGCCTTGGTCCCCCTGTGGTTTTGACCACTTTCAAGTGGCCTTAACTTTTTTTTGAGACGGTCGACCCCAACTTTTAAGAGTTTTCCAAGAAGGAAACCGACCACGCTGCGTCGAATGGTGTTAACAGATTTTCAATCCGATAAGCGGAACACCCCTAACATTTTTGTGACGGACGCCGACGACGACGACGACGACATGTTTCCTTCTTGGAAAACTCTTAAAAGTTAGGATTGGTATAGTGAAAAAAAGTTATGGCCAAATCAAAGTTTGGCCAAAAACCACAGGGGACCAAGGCATTTTCAAGTGAATTTTAGTTTCTTTGGAGGAGGACCAAGGCATGCATGATGGTTCGTATTCCCTGATAGGGTACGTAGGTAGCCAGGTGGGGTACCCAACGTGAGCAGGCAGGATATGCAAGTGGCCTGATAGGCTACCTGGGTGGGCAGGTAGGGTACCAAAGTGTCCTAATAAGATATATAGGTGGCCTGGTAGAGTAGGTAGGGCCAGGTGGCGTACCCAGGTGGCCAGGTAGGATATGTAGGTGGCAGAGTAAAGTACTTAGGTGGCCAGGTGAGGTACCCAGGTGGGCAGGTAGGGTGCCAAGGTGTCCTAATAGGATAAGTAGGTGGCCTGGTAAAGTACGTAGGTGGCCAGGTGGAGTACCTAGGTGGCCAAGTAGGATATGTAGGTGGCCGGGTAGGTCAGGTAGGTGGCCTGGTAGGGTGTGTAGGTGGCCAGGTGGGGTACCCAGGTGGCCAGGTAGAATGTGTAGGTGGCCGAGCAGGTCAGGTAGGTAACCTGGTGGGGTACCCAGATGCGCAGGCAAGATATGTAGGTGGCCTAATAGGGTACCCGGGCGGGCAGATAGGATATGTAGGTGAGTACTTAGGTGGATATGTAGGTGGGTACCCAGGTGGCCAGGTAGGATATGTAGGTAGCCGGGTATGTCAGGTAGGTGGCCTGGTAGGGTACCCCGGTATGCACGTAGGGTACCCAGGTAGGCAGGTAGGTTACCAAGGTGTCCAGGTAGGGTATGTAGGTGGCCGGGTGGGTCAGGTAGGTGGCCTGGTAGGTTACCCAGATGGCCAGGTAGGATATGTAGGTGGCCTGGTAGGGTACTCAGGTGGGCAGGTAGGGTACGCAGGTGGGCAGGTAGGGTACCCAGGTGGGCAGGTAGGGTACCACGGTGTCCTAATAGAATATGTAGGTGACCTGGTAGTGTACCCGGGTTGGCAGGTAGGAAACCCAGTACGGGTCTCTAACCACGTGGGGCCCACAAAATCACTAGAATAGGGCCCAAACCACGAGGAAACACTCAAACCACGTGCAAAAACCATGCACACACCCGAACCACTATAGACAGGCCTAAATCACACAGGCACATCCGACAAATCATAAGAGGGCCTCACCAGGATGGGACTTTCACCTACTTTCCGCGCCGCGTAGCGAAGTGGCGCCTACTGGGTAATGGATGAAGCCCAAAACGAAGAGAACATTCTCTAACTACCGAAATGGGTCTTTGACCACGTGAATAAGGCTCTATCGGCGCCAGTGAAGACTGCAAGTGATTGATGTCACTTATATCTGCTCCAGTGAAGCTGGTAGTTTGTTCACGCCACACCAAATCATTGATATCGACGATGAGTACTTGGGGGCTAGGACGCTTCGCTATGAGGACACTTCGCTATGGACAGTTCGCTATGTTTTTTGATTTTTTTCGGTAAAATTTTACCGAAAAAGTTTTAAAAACATAGCGAACTGTCCATAGCGAAGTGTCCTCATAGCGAAGTGTCGTTTTACCGAGTACTTGAACCACGTAGATTGATCATAAGCACTGTGATGAAGCCGGAAGCACAGGGATGCACTTGAATGAGTTAGGTGGGCAGGTGGCCACCTGGGATGTGGCCGATTTATATTAGTGCCCAGAATATGTATATTAGTGTCCAGAATATGTACATATGTATCGGCGCCAGGAAAGCTTGCAGGTAGTCAAATGCACCATTTTGGAGCCTGCATGGACACACCTGAACTACCAGGATGGGACCCGAATGACTAGGGAAGTTCCCGAACCACTAGGATAGTACCTGAACCACCAGAAAAGTACCTAAACAACCATAATGGTGCATGAACTAAGTAAATGAGTCCTGTACTCAAACTACCACAAAAAATGTGTGAAATGTAGTGGTGGTCTGTGTGCTTTTCATGTTCGGCACCAGCTAAGTCGGTGGTGCGTTTCTCGCTCATGTTCGGCGCCAGCAAAGCTGTCTGGTAGCAGTGTGTGCTTGCTCTTTATCGTCGCTGCCTGGTGGACGCATCCGATGGAAGTACCCAATTAGCTGGTGGTACCGCTACCGTAGTAGTGCCCCAGTAGAAGTAGTTTCACCTGGTACTGGTGACCTGTTTATAGTACCCATGTAGTGATACTTAGCTCTCGGTATCAAGGTAGTGTTACCCAGTTGATGGTAAGCAGCCGATGGTACCCGGCTGTGGAACTCAAGTAATGAATTCCAGATGTTGGTACCAGACAAAGTTACCTAAGTAGTGGCACTCACAAGTTGATCCTCAAGTAATGATACTTTATTATTTCTACGGATACCTTATTTCCTGTAATAAGGCGGCACCCTCTAATTAGGCGGCACCCCCAACTTCGAGGGTCTATATCTCGAAGCAGAGTAAATATTTTAGTTATCTGTTTGATGCGTTTTCTTAACTCCCACGAGCTCTGCCGATTCTAATTTTTAGATTTTGGTTGAGCACTCAAAAATCTCGAGATTGAATCCTAATTTTTCGGATTTTCAGGGGTTTGAAAAATAAGGCGGCATGCCGCCTTATTACAGGTAATACGGTATGATGCTAAAAATCAGAAAGAATGATGACCCGGGTATTTCTGCATAGTGAGTACGCAGAATTCCGTTCTGCGCCGCGTAGCGGGGTGGCGCCTTCTAGTAGTCCTAAACTAAGTAGCTAAATTTTACTCGCTCCAAAAAGGTGAATGGCGAAAAAGTAATACTCCTCTAAACAAACACCAAATGGCTAAAAGACACTATAACTTTTCTCCGTTTTATTCAAATCATAACAACAATACAAGCAACAACAACAGCATACATCCAGATCAGAGTCAAATAATACCAGATTTTATTGGAGTTCTTTATGATCCGTCTAAGCAAACTATGAGGCCAAGGAAACCCGCAACTGCTGAATTTCTTCTAAGAGGGTGTGCTCATTTTTTATCTTCTCTTCCTGATTTAGCTCGAGAGTTACTCCACTGGCCTTCTTCTCCTTCAACTTACTGATGTCTTCAAGCTTCTTTTCCAAACTCTTGAGCTTCTTTTCATGTTCGCTAAGAGGAGGTTTGGTTGAGACATATGCCGGTTTATTGGCTTCTTAACGGGCATTACTATACATCAATTACTTTAGCAAGAAAAATTACCTGGTTTTCTCATATAGGGTGGCACATAGGCTTCCTTCTTGATGGCACCCTGCTTGAGACTATCCACAGGATGCCTGTTGTTGGAAACGATGACATTGTTTGCGATTGCCTCTTGCTGAGCTGACGTGAGAGTCACGATTTCCGTTTTAGAGTAGGCTTTGCTCGGCTTCCAGCACACCTGCAATCAACAATATGTTTCGATTCGAAAAGGATATAATTATCGACCAACCTGCCAAAGCTCTTCCTTTTTCTCCCTTCGACATCATATGACACCTCCTTCAAACATTTCGCCGTGTAATGCCAGATCCGATACCCGTTTGCAATCCTGAAAAAAAATTTTGAAAGCACTCCGAACAAACAGCAAAAGAGTATGTCAATTTTAGGTACAGGGGTAAGTCATGAATAATTAATAGGTTTTTATCCCCAAGTTCATGGCTACTACGGGGGAATTGAAATTCTTGACTACCAGACGGAAATACGAATAACTGTATACAGGGTGCGACAAGAAATTTGATACATTTTGAAAGGCCATAAGCTCTATTGTGGTATGAAAATCGAAGTTCCGTTACGCAGACTGATCGGCTCAGTATCGCTCGAAAACATATCTATAAATAAAGTCAAAAACAGGGGGACCAAGCAAAAATCGTGTTTTTAACTTATATACCGAAAAAAAAATCCCCGAGCTATTTTAAGCCGATCTGCATTTACAGAATTTCGAAATTCAGACTAAAGTAATTTATGGCCTCTCAAAATGCATCAAATATCTCGACACACCCTGCAGACACCACTAAAAAAAGCAAATAGGCAACTACCCTTATTCGCTACGTTCCAGCCAGTGTGTACTTGGATAGTGTAACAAGAAAAAATTACCTGAGGCGAGGAGCAGTTGTGGCAGTGATAAAGTGATTCCCGTCGGGCGCCTAATATTTTTTGTTTCAGGATACAGATTACTCAGTTCCAAACTAAAAGACATACCCATTCAAATGCAGTGGTTGAAGGAACCTCAAATGTGTTTATCTTTTGTTTCGTCTCAACGTTCCAAAACTCGATCTTGCCAGAGGAAATATTGCCAAAACTACAAATTGCGAGGATAGTGCCTGAAAATTGAACGTAACACATAAGAGGTAAAAAGACTGCTAAATAAAAACCGAATGGGTTGTAATACACTTCATTTCTGTGCGCTTCGCCATGCTGCCACACAGTATCTCCTCTCACATTGTAGACAGCGACCTAAAAAACAAAAGGCTAAAGCTGATGAACACTGACACCAAAGCACCTTCGATGGCATGAACCCATAACACACAACAAACTGATTCCCGCTTGGTGACCACTTGACATCATGCAACGGCCCTGAAAAAACACAAACTTGATTGAATGTGAAGAACGCAATTTTTACTGACCAGTTTTATCCAAAGGCACTTGAATAGTTTCGCCTTTCGTCGTGAGGATGTACAAATGACTGACTCCTGTAACAATTTATTAAAATGAACATAATATAAGCCCCGTGGCTAATTAGGTTGATCTGCTAACTGGACACGGGCCAGTTCCCGATGGTATTTTTCCCGTTTTAATCACTGCAGCAAGGCTTAAAAAGAGACTCTACATGCGTTTCCCCAAGAAACTTCGTCCCTCTGTTAGCATCTAGATTTTAGTTTTATGCACAGGTGCAAGTTAGCCAAGTTAGCGCTGGCTCCACCACATTCCGAAGTACAAGATAGTTAAACATATTTGAGCCACTGAGCCATAAAACAAGCCAAAATAATGGGACAGCGCACAAAAAAGAAACGGACCGCATTCAGCCAAAAACTCTAATAAGAATTATTACATAATAAGACTGTCGGACTTATCCACTTCAACCTAAAGACCCAACAAAATTCAATACTTGACCCCAACATCAGCAGAAAAAAGATTAATACCGTGGCTGTTGCTGAAAAAACACAATTAACTGAAAATTTAGGAAGAAAATTATTTACCAAGGACGGCGGTTCCCTTACTATTCCACATCTGAAAACAGAAGCGAAAACAGAAGCTTAAATAGAATGTTAGCTAACCAGTGTTAAATATAAGCTTGCCCTTTTTCCGCTTTTTCTCAGATGCTGGACCCACAATAGCTTCGGATTGTTAAAGCTACTCCAAATGGGCCATAGTTGGGGTAAACCTAAAATTCAAGGTTTTATTGATATACTTCCTTGGGGAATGATTCCGAGAAGTACTCTTAACCCCGAAAAATCTAGAAATGAAGCCCGCAAAATGAAGCCCTTATAGCCAAATGAAATCGACCCTCAATTTTGGGTCTACTGTAGATGGTCCTTGACTGAAGAGTGTAGCTGTAAATGTGAAAAAATGTGTTCGGATAAAAAATCATCTGATGTTTGCAGAAAGAAGCAGAAAAAATTGGAATTTTCTTACCTTTATAAGATTTTTTTTACGTATTAATTTTGGATTAAATTGTATAAGAGCTCAATGGCATTCTCAAGTACTCGTAGTATTGTTATAGAAAAGTGCTAAAAACAGCATTTTTAATTGTTTTTCATACTATAAAAACAGTGGCATAGCTAAAATAAATTTAAAAATTCATGTCGAGAATCTCGCCCAAATTTTCATGTGGTCCAGCGAGAAAACGAGAACGAGAAAGCCCTCGTCTCAGTGCCAACACTGAAAGTATCAGCCTCAAGGACGAGAGGCCTGTTTATAATGAAGTGTTAGCTTGATACGGTAGATGAATACAAAAATAAAGCAGTGAGTGTCGTGTTTTCGCTATCCCTGTCCCCCCGATAACATATATGATTGTCAAAAACCAAAAATAAATTGAAAAAATTATACCAAAAACTTAACCCACTACAAAGTTTCAGCAAAACCTGAAAATTAAAACTACAGTGGTCCATGGAGGATAGGCTGAGCTGGGGTGGTTGAAGGCACATCACTGTAATAGATGAAAGAGGCGGGGTGGTTGGCAATAGTGACTCTGTACCATTTTGCTAGGTCTTTCACCCTTCCTTTGCGCAAATGTCTGCAACCAATAAAATATGATTGCGGGCTGTCAGAGGATAGGATGACTACCTCGAGCTTCTGGAAGGCACCACTTCATAATAAGTCTTATTGTGAATGTATGGGTTGTGAACAATGTGAAAGTGTTGGTCTCTAACTGTAAATGAAAAACTTTTAATTTTTTGATAGCGGCCCTAAAGGTCTCGGCACTTTTTCACGGAGCTCAAAATTTAATGAAAACAGAAATTTCAGACCATCTAAAGTTAGGGCCCTATATGCATTCGCGCCCACCCCCGAGCTGGATGCAAATGCACATAGAGCCAAAGTTAGTAAGCGGCACTTATTAGAGGCTGATTAGTAGTGAAAATACGATAACTTGATTGGCCTGACAAAAGTCCCAAATACTTAAAACACCCAGTGCAATGAAACGTCTAAATTAACGTAGTAGTATGGCTATACCTGCAGCTTGAGACTGTTGCCTCATTGTCAAGCATCTCTATTTCCAGGGTTTTCAACATGATGAACAGGGAATAGACAAGTGTGAAGTAGTTGATCAAGTAGAAGAATAGAACACTGTAGTTAAACGGTTCAGTTAGGTGTTTGGTAATTTTATCATGTTTATTAATATTTAACTCATGACAATTTCAAAGAATATTTTTGTTATATATATGAAATAAATATTTTTTTGTCTTTTTTCTAATTCTTATTATCAATGAAATATTCCGGAACTAAAATTTTAGTGGTTATTTCATGTTTGGGTCTAAGTGACCAGGTGCGCATTCGTCCTGTCCGAGGGCACGTGCAATTTGCGGGAATGTCGCATTACAAAATATTTCACATATGGCAAAAACTAATTTTTCTTCTTATTAGCTACAAGGTTTGCTCAACTTTGTACTACTTTTGTTTTGCTTGTGAAAATAATTTTCCATACGATTTCTTGTACTTTAAAGTTTATAGCCGTATCTCGGCAAAACGGATATGACAGCCTGAACGCGTCGTTTATTTCGCACGTCAGCAAAATATGGCCTTAATATTCATTTATTGGATTGACAGATAATTATTGCGCGTTTCTTTTAAAAAGACTGTTAGAATTAAATTTTTGGCCATTTTTTCAAGAAATTGGCTTTTTCCAAAGAACATATCTTAACACCTAGATTTCAAAAGTCAGTCTGTGACGCGGGTTTTGTAGCTCTTAACTGTGCTACAAAAAGTGATAAGATCTTGTCGAAGCGCTTAACTCTTAATTTAACTTTTATCAGTTAAAGCGATTAATGTACCTACGCCCTTCGAGATATTCCCATCGGCGGCGAGCATGCTTTTTTTTAAACTCGTTAATTTAGTTACCGTATTTTCTGTATAAGTCCCCCTCTCTCATAACTCCCCCTTATATGGACCTCATATCTCAGCCTAGAGAAAATATTTCGCAAACCTGTTTTTGCGTTTTCTTAACTACCACGAGTTTTCCCGATTCCACTTTTCAGATTTTGGTTGAGCACCCAAAAATCTCGAAATCGACTTGAAAATTTTCCCACTTATTTGAGGTTGAACAGTAACTCTCCCGGGAAACTTAATACAGAAAATACGGTGAATTGATCAAAATTTTGGACAAGAACAGTCGCTGTTAGCACCTTATTGTGAAAGTAGTTGTAATGTCTTTTTGGAAATATAACAAAAGACATTACCGAAAAAGATGGGTTCTGAAATACAAAAAATTTAAGTTTTTTTTGAAGTACACTCCGTAACACTACCTTAAAGCAGTTCTGGGTCGATAGCCTTCCAGTTTGAGGATCAATTCTAAATAGTCATTGATAATTTGTTCAGTCACCAAAACCCAACCAAAGATTGGTGGAAACAGGAGGGTGATCAAAGCAACCGTTATGGACACTGCATTCTGCAATTACAATATTGTGGTCAATTGGTAATTTTGGCTAATAAATGAAAAAAAGACCTGCTTGATAAATGTGTCCTTCTCGGTGATTTGGGCGACTTAAAATACCTGTAATATTTAGGTATGCTAAAATGAAAAAAACCTTGGTAAATAGCGACCACAGACATTGCGAACATGCACAAAATCACAAAATTGACCACCTAAAATTGAAAGAAAATGAGTATTTGTGGTAGTGACCGTAGCTTAAATTTGACCCTATTTTTGCGGCCACGCTATTTTTGCGGTTTATTCCGGACTCTCTTTTTAGATTGCTGTTTTTTATTTTTTGGACGCAACCAACACGCCAACAAAAATCTCGCCGACGCACAAGACTCGCCAACATCAGAACTCCTCAACGGCCACTCTCGCCAACGCGAAAGTCGCCAACAGCAGAACACGCCAACGACGAATTTCCTGTTGAATTGAAAGTCGAAACCTATGAAGAAATTTGTTCCACTTTTTATATTACACAAAAACCAGTTTCGCATTGCTGAAAGAAAAGAGGACACATTTGCATACATTGTTTTTGCAAGGGCAGAATAAAAAAGGTCAAGATCATCATAAGAAAACAAGTGAGCAAGCAGTTTGCTTGAAGCATTTTACCCTTTATAAAAAAGTTCCACAGCCTAAATTAGGTTTACCACTGCCTCTAATTTGTGTGATCCAGGGCTCGAAACGGTTACATTGAATTTTGCAAGTATTTATAGTTTGCGAGTGACTGGCTTGGAGGCACCTCAGAATCGATGAATTGTATAAAGTTGAGCTTACGGAAAAATAGTGAGACACAAAAAAATTGATTTACCAGTCTAGTAAAGAATTTGAGCCATCTAAATGTTTTTAATCAGAAATTGTGGATTTATTCAAGGCAAAACTTACGTCCACTTTTGTTTAATCTTTTTGTTGTACTCTGCAGTTGCTTCCTATAACATATTTATTATTTATTTATTTTATATAGTGTTAAGGACGGGGGGGGGTGTGATCACGTTATTTCTGAATTCACTTTTACAGCCCAATTTTCAGCCATTTTTCGCGAAATTTGTCAGATATCATTCCGGAACCCTGAAATTCAACATCTTGGCTCTTTTTTAAGCACAAAACCGTTAAATTGAAGTGGCAGAAATTCTGTTGTCCAATTTTTCCTCTACAAACCAATTTAAAAAATTTTGCTTTTGTAACAGGCAGCTATCTCACGTTTGGTTAAAGATGTGAAAACTACAATTGTGCAACCACTAGGCACTTTCAAACAATGTATTTTGTTCACGAAAATTAACACCTACCCTCATCTTGATCACATTTGCTTTGAACAGAGAACTCGAACTGAAATCAAGACAAATTTTCGTAACTCCAAGCTTGTAAGTAGCCAAAACTCACGTTTCGGAGTTGCCAATGTTGTAGTCCCATCTTAATTGCAGTGATTTATCCATAATATGAGTATCCAAACTATTGGTAAACTAACCCTGTGACTGCCTTCCAAGTAAACACATACTGCTCTTGCTTCCCTAAATTTGGCATTGCCAGGGAGTTTTTCCAATCAAATTTCATAAATTACCTCCACTCAACTTGCTTTTCCTCGTGTTTGAAGTCATTCTAAAGCAAATTTATAATATTTCTGAAATATTTTTCACAAGTTTGAAAAAAAATGTATAATATCCTGGCCCTTTTTATTGAAAATTAAAAACATTTGAAATTATTAAAATTATTAAGTTTGAAATCTAGTTTAGTTGCTTTTGGGAATTGACTAATTGTCTATGGTTTCGATTTATTTTGTTTGATCCGAAATGATGTAAATAAAGCCCACTTCTTGAGGATGATAAACAGGCAGAAAGCTAGGAGAAACAAGTTGACACAGAAGTAGGCAATGGGAACATGGTATTTGATGATGTTGCCGAAATAGGTTTCACTGCTGTAGTAGCCGTAGAACTGAATTAGGTTAGCTAATGGTTTACACTAATAGAAATTTGATTTACCATGTAGGAATATTGAAGAAAACCCTGGAAACGGGTTTATTTATTGACGTCGCGGTAAAAATTAGAAAATAAACTGACCCGAAATCAAGCACAGTCTGGAAAACAATTATTTTAGATCATTTTATTTTGTGGGAATGCAGGACGGTATTTTTTTAATAGGTGAACCGGGATCGCGTAGCACTGAATACAGGTGCAGTACAGTTAAATGTAATTCAGTTACATACAGTTAACTGTTATGCAGCTGTAATAAAGTTGACTCAATGAAGATGTACAAATAGTTTTAGTTTTAATTTCTCGGATCCCTTCTAGTTGTCAGCCCTAACTTTGGGTGTACCTTTTTTAATGTATAAAAACAACCTACATTGAGCTCAGAAACATGTGGCAAGTCTTTTTGGGTATTAGTTTGTGGTGTTGAGTGCGGTTGAAACGAAATTTGGTGGCTTGCGAGTCGGCCAACCTGCAAATTAGAGGACCCTTTTGATTAACTGTAAAAACGAGTATTTTAAATGAGTTACCACTCTGGAATGATGATAAAAAGGTGATTATGACAGTCATGGTGATGTTCACTCCGAGGATCTGAAAAACAATCACAATTCTAGTTTTTTAACTATTTATATGTTCAAACTTACCCAACGAAGAAAAATAAAGTATGAAGAAACAACTGAAATATAAAATGTAGACAAAGTAATTTATCTGACTCGATCTTTTTGAATTTTTTTGAATTCTTCACATTATGAATAACCCTTTTAAATTTATTATTTTAAAATTGCTGATTTTAATTGATGTATGCGGTATTTCGTTCGTTTGAAACATAAGTTATCGAACTTAAGTTGGTAATGGCTCGTTCACGGACTGCGACATAGACTGGACTTAGACAGAAACTAAAAATGTCCACAGAGCTCTGCTAAAATATAAGAAAGACATACAAAAAACGTTAGAGGAATATGAGGGATGGTCGGCAGAGAACGAAAACATGCAAAGAAACGTTTTGAAGCTGTTTTTCAATCGTTAGAGACGTAAACACATCAAGAAAAAATTTCTAAGTCTCAGTCTAAGTATCACTCTATGAACACCTTAGACTGAGATTTAGACTAAGACTAAAAGGTGTTCAAATATCCAAAATAGTCTAAATCGCAGTCCGTGAACGAGCCATAAGGGCTCTATCACAGTTATAAGTGTGAACACCACGTACATTTACACTTACATCTTTATATAGTATTTGGCATGTGTGGGTGGATGTGTTGGATGGTTTTTTTGTGTTTAAGCCCGATTTCCGGGCAGTTTTGGCGAATATCTTTGCGGAACGCTAAAATTCATCAAATGGGGCCTTATTTTTCATAACCCAAAATCAGAAAAATTTGAGGTCGATCTCGAGATTTTCGGGTGAAAATCGAAGAAGTGGAATCGGTATAGCTCGTGGGAGTTAAAAAAATACAATTAACAGCTTGGCAAAATCCTTTCTCTGGGCTGAGATTGAGGTCCTCGAAGTCGACGGTGGGGCCTCATTAGAGTATGATGCCTTTAAGAGGAAATACGGTAATAGAAAGAAAGCACACCTACCAGACCCAAAATGACCTAAAACGTGTGTAATTTAGATGAATTTCTAGTCATTTACAATCAAGTAAACATACTTTCGATTCTTTTGATCTTGGCCTCCCACGGAATCAACTGAAAATGGAAGGCATTCAGCATGGTCATGCATTATTGTATGTTATGCTAATGCCTACATAAATTGATGCATTCTTTAGCCAGCGCCAAAACTAAATTTGCATTATTATTATTTATTGTGCTCTCTCGATTTCTTTGGTCAATTCGATGGTACCTGATTTGAACGTCGTGAGAATTCCACTGCAAAAATAAAAATTTTAGCTTAATTCTTCTTATTTTTATAAATTTTCGTAGGAGCAACGTGTGTAAAACTGGCTAAAATATTATGCCCGTCCTAAAAAAGCTACATTTTCGTTTTTTAAATGATGATTGTGTTTTTTAGCTTTGTAATAGATTTAGGCTCTTTTTGTCTTTAAAACTCGATTCCGATCACATTAAGATGCATCTCATCTTTGAGCTATGATGTTTTAATCTAATTTGAATTTCAAAGACGAAGAAGCCTTAGTTTATTTAAGTTGTGTTTTTAGACATGAGACAAGTCAGCGTTTCTAATTAAAGTTAATATTTTTCCGACTGACCAGCGTGGATCGAAGTCGTGTCATATCTGTTTTGTAAGTATATGCATACCCTTGTATAAATGCCACTTGGATACTCTGGCTTCCTGGTGTTTTACTTGTCTTTGCGCAACTCTAAAAATTACGAATAACACAAATCACAACCCCTAACTCAATAGTTAACAAAAAAGGCATACTTGAGTGTTCTCCTCTTCCGCTTCATAGCTGTAATATAGATAATGTCGAATAGTGCTTTTCCGTTTGTATTGACTTACCCCAAGGTTGCATTCTAACCTTCCCAATGATCTCCTTGTTTTGCCGGATCTTTTGCAATCTGTGTTTGCAAACATGATAACTATTAGGTTAACCCAGCAAACAACAAACAATTTTTCTTTCGACATTTCCTGCTGCCTCTCCTCATCCTCACTGTCGTCGGAGTCACTGCAATAATAACAACATTTCGTGTTTTACTTTATTAGCCCTAGAGTATTCCCAAATCCCCGTTGTCAAATTTTCACAAAAAATAATAATCTTGGACCTTATTCGGTTTAGGAGGGGGGGGCACCGATTTTTTACTATATTTTTTCAAATTTTCACATGGTGATTGTGTTTAACATAATAATTTTGATAACGGTTTAGTAGATATTGTAAAGATCATCCTGATTGAGGTGATCATGGTCAATTCGATCACCATAATCAACTCTATCATAATATAAAAATATTCGAAAAAAGTAGTGGCCCCCTGAACCGAATAAGGTCCATAATCTATAAATATATAGATGATTATTTTGGTATACACTATTAATTATTGCTTTTTTGTGTCACAGCTAATTGTTGCCAATAGCAAAACTACAACTTTTTTTGTGGTCAGATGGAAAAGTATCCGATTTCACAACAATCAGAAAATGTTGCTTGTGGTGAAATAAAACAAGACCAAAACAAGACCAAGACCAAACCAAAACTGTTCAGTTTTAGATCAAAATTGTAGGTTTTGACCAGCATGGTAAGCCTTAAACGGGATCCTGCTTCAAACCATAATTTATTCTATTTTTTAAATTTTTGACGATAACTCCAAGAGAAAAACTGAAAAATATTTCTAAAAGATGTAAAAAGGGGCAAAAATCTATTTTTACAGCAATTCGATCATAATCGATTTTCATCGACAAACAGTCTTGGTAGGGTGACACAAGTTTCCTAGCTGTGGATTTTTCATGGTGATAGTTAACTACTTTTTTTAGAAACAAGATTTAAAGCAAATGTAGAGGGAAGATATTTAAAAAATTTACAATTTTTCGTTTTCCACTCTATAAACTTATTAAAAAAAACCCGTCTCTTAATTATCATGGCAAATTCAAAGGTTTGAAGAAATTTTGTCAATAATATTTTCGAATTATTTTTGTGTGCATTTTAAATTTTGAAAGTTATTTCCTGTTCGACATCAATCAAAAGCATACAGAGAAACTTTTGAAAAAGTGATAGTCTGATAACTTTCCGATATGCCGTTCTTAAGTGAAATTGGGCTCAACTAGCAGATAGATAAATATTTTGAAAAAAATTACAATTTTCGGCGCTAGTAGCGAATACCACCCCCCCCCCCCAAGAATCCGATCTTATAAAATTGCTGTAACTACCCTTGCAAACAACAAGTTTAGGCTTAGCCCTTAGGCTCGGGGTAGGCCAGCGTACGGAAGTTGCGACTAATGAAGAGTTTGCGCACATTTTCCGGGGTCTGGGACATAAATTTGGGTACTTTTTACTAAAGTAAAAAAAGTGAAAATCGTTGGGGGAGGGGGGTGGTATTCGCTACTAGGGTCAATTTTTTTCTAAACAATAGATGCAATCAAAAAATAATTCAAAAACATTATTAATACGATGTATGTGGTTCCTCGCGCATTCAAACCTCTGCAATTGCCATGATAAGCAAGATACAGGGTCCTTAAAAAATTAAACTGACTAGTCATGGTCGCGATAGCCTTGAGCGGGATATCTTCCTCCCAGTCCAAAACTGCTAGATCTTCGAAAAAGAGCAAACAAATCACCCTAAATGTTCACAAATTAAGTCAATAAATTCAAAACTAGTCAGCACATCCTCAGGCTCGATTCCGCTTGGCGTCTAGATTTTTTCAGTATTTTTAATTGGAAAATTTTCTGACTTGTAAAAAAATCTGTTTTTACAGTCAAATCTCGACACAATGACACCCCTTGACGTCTGCTTAGGGTGTTGTTGTACCAAGAGTTGACTGTATTTTTAAAGCTTTTACTTCAAGTATAGCCAGTCAGTTTTCACTATGAAAGTAATAGATGGAGTGTGGGTACGAATTCGGGCACCAGTATATCCAGAAACAGCGCCTAAGCTAGGTTGACATTCAGAATCAAGGTGATTCGGTCAGACATAATTTCTCAATAAAATTTAGAAATTAGATTTATATTTAGTTTCTTCAGAACTTTCGATTTTTCATTTTAAAAATGTATAAAACGAGTACTTCAGTTACATTCAATAACATCTCATCTACTCTAACAATTTTTGAAACAACCGTTATTATATGTGAATTGCCAGAGAAGTCTGGTATAAATTTATTTTTATTTTTGCCAGGTTTCAAAATTAATTTTAATACATATTGTTAGTCAAATTGAAAATGAGTTTCAAAATTAAAATTAAGTGCAATTGTTTTTATAATTTTAACCATGATCACTAAAGTAGGCTCGGCATTGATATTCGAACCAGAATAGGAATTTAGTTGTGCAAAACCGGAACCGGATTTCAGTTTTGCCAAGACCAAAACCGGAGCTGCAAAATGCCTTTTTTAATGATTTCCGTGTGGTTTTGATTTTTAACACAAAAATCTGCTGAAAAGTGAAAAAACCGGAATTCTGGCCCAGCTCTACTAGCCACCTGATCCGAATACAAAAATGCCTTGAATCGTAATTATAAAAATTTGTCGACTAAAACCGGGTTACCATGGTCGACACTATGAAAAATGCATACCAATACTGAGGATCTTCTCGACAATCTAGCCTGAAACAACCATCATTACAGTCAATAATAGTGTGTTCTCTTACTGTAGAGCTTTCCTCCTTGGAGCTCTCCTCAGACGACTCCATAGCGTTGGACTGGGTGGAAGTCTTGGGAGCAGGCTTGTAGGGTCTCTCAGTCTCAGACCTTTTCAGTTTCGGAGTAGTGCTTGACGGAGTTCTGTAGGAAGAGGAGGACTTGCTTTTGCTGCCTGACTCTGCATCCCTTCTTCTGGCTGGCAACATTTCATCTTCTTCCTCTTCCGTCTCTGCATTACTGCTACTTAGAGGTGCAGTGTCGGTCAAGTAGTGACGGAAACGATTGAAATAATTTATCATGGAACACAAGATGGACTTTGGAAAAGTCTGAAAATTAACTTCTTATCAACAAGAACCAAACAAATTGTATTTGGTTGACAGTTCAAGAAGGTTTCTTAAAAAGGCAAAAATATGTTACAAAAATTGAACAAAATTATTTAATTGATTTTTGTGTGAATTTTTCAACATTTCAAATTTTGAAGTTTTTAATCGATTTTTAAACTTCCTAACCTAAATCCAGTTTTACATTAAAACGAGAGTCGACTGTAATTGTTAAATAATTTATATTTAATCTTTTTTGAAAACCATAAAAAATAAGAGTCGCAAGACTTTCTTAAAAAAGGAAGAAGATGGGGTGTAGAGGTATTTTAGAACTTTGAGGGACCCTTGTACCAGGTTTTGTGAACCTTCAGAGCTGGGGAGCCAGACTTCTCAGGAACTTCGGCACGCTGAATATGCAGAAAAAAATTCATCCAAGTTACCACAGTTCACAATCACAATGGGGGGGGGCGTGTATTCTATAGTAGGGTCGAATTTTCATGGGTTTAAGCATATAAAAATTTCTTAGGAGTCGTTTAAACACTATTTTTAAATAAGTGAAAGACCCAGCCCTCACCACTCCCCCCCCCCCCAACAAGTTTCATTCACATTTGCATGTACTGGACATCTTTTCTTTAGTTTATGGCCGTTTTTTAGGACGCTTTACCATATTCTGCTTAACCATATTCGGTCATTAAATTTAAAAAAATTGCCTTGGTCCCCTATTGTTTTTTGCAAATTTTTGAAACTTTAAATGTTTGCAGGTTAGTTACAGCATTTTTTAAAGGTCGGATTTTGGAGGGGGGGGGCTGGTATTCGCTACTAGCGCCGAAAATTCTTTTCTATTATTTTTTCACACAAAAATGGATTCCTGAAAACAAATTTTTTGACCAAAGCTTGAGTTTTTGCTTCGGGAGACCAAGGCAAATTACCTTGTATTAAGATATTCTACCCCGTTTTGGTCACTGGAGCTGGGCAAAAAAAGTCTTTTTATGCATTTTTGATTAAGAGTCTCGCTCGGAATCATGTCTAAGGTATTTGAGTGTGCGCATCTCTAACCTACCAAGCCCCTTGCGCTCCCGAAGGGTGCGCAGGGAGCTTGGTTGCTTGGGTTGAGATGCGCACACCCACATACCTTAGACGCAAATCACTCGTAAGTGACTCTGGATGCATAAAAATGTATGCATACCAGAGTTTCTTTACGCGGTAGATCCCAGTATTCAAAACTATGTTCAACATCTTTCTTTTTGAAGAACTCAAAATTAATGTCTTTTTAAACTCCTGAGGCGATTTTTGGTCTATATAGGTTGTTTGGAACATTTGACGGTTGCTTTTTTGGTTCGTGGCGCTTTTCCCATTTTTACTGAGTTGTAGTGAAAGACCCAGCCCTCACCACTCCCCCCCCCAACAAGTTTCATTCACATTTGCATGTACTGGACATCTTTTCTTTAGTTTATGGCCGTTTTTTAGGACGCTTTACCATATTCTGCTTAACCATATTCGGTCATTAAATTAAAAAAAATTGCCTTGGTCCCCTATTGTTTTTTGCAAATTTTTGAAACTTTAAATGTTTGCAGCAAAATTACAAATTTTCAACCTTCAAACAATTTTATTGCAGTTGTTCGAATAAAATTTTAATTATTGAATTCACTAACAAGGGAGGGACCCTGATTGTGAACTGTGGTAACTTGGATGAATTTTTTTCTGCATTTTCAAGCAATATGTGAGCACCATCCTAGCAGTCCATCGTCGATTCAGCAAATTGGTGATGGAAGCTTTCAAACAGGTTTGACTTATCAGCTAACTAGATCACCATCCTAAGCCGGAACTTATTAGGGGGGGGGGGGGGGAGGGCTGGTCTTTCACTTATTTAAAAATAGTGTTTAAACGACTCCTAAGAAATTTTTATATGCTTAAAACCATGAAAAATTCGACCCTACTATAGAATACACGGCCCCCCCCCCCCCCAATTTTTCCTTCTAAAACTTAAGTAAAGACTACCCAAATTTATGTACCAGACCCCGGAAAATGTGCGCAAACTCTTCGTTAGTCACAACTTCCGTACGCTGGCCTACCCCCAAGCCTAAGGGCCAAGCCTAAACTTGTTGTTTGCGAGGTTAGTTACAGCATTTTTTAAAGGTCGGATTTTGGAGGGGGGGCTGGTATTCGCTACTAGCGCCGAAAATTCTTTCTATTATTTTTTCACACAAAAAATGGATTTCCTGAAAACAAATTTTTTGACCAAAGCTTGAGTTTTTGCTTCGGAGACCAAGGCAAATTACCTTGTATTAAGATATTCTACCCCGTTTTGGTCACTGGAGCTGGGCAAAAAAAGTCTTTTTATGCATTTTTGATTAAGAGTCTCGCTCGGAATCATGTCTAAGGTATTTGAGTGTGCGCATCTCTAACCTACCAAGCCCCTTGCGCTCCCGAAGGGTGCGCAGGGAGCTTGGTTGCTTGGGGTTGAGATGCGCACACCCACATACCTTAGACGCAAATCACTCGTAAGTGACTCTGGATGCATAAAAATGTATGCATACCAGAGTTTCTTTACGCGGTAGATCCCAGTATTCAAAACTATGTTCAACATCTTTCTTTTTGAAGAACTCAAAATTAATGTCTTTTTTAAACTCCTGAGGCGATTTTTGGTCTATATAGGTTGTTTGGAACATTTGACGGTTGCTTTTTTGGGTTCGTGGCGCTTTTTCCCATTTTTACTGAGTTGTAGCCTTTTGGCCTGTTGTAGCCTTCTGTCCGTGCCCCTATTATTTTGCATCTGATAAAATTTGAGCTGAAAATTTGAGTTGTTAAAAAAAAGTTATGACTAAAAAGTAGAAATAAAATTGTAAGAAAAATTCGTTAAAACGGCCTTACTTATTATTCAAATTCGGAAGAATTACTGCAGATTCAGAATCTTCATGAAATTTTCTTCAAAACCACACCCTGTCTACGCTCAGTCTTTCTAGTTTTAAATTACTTTTCTGGTCATTTTATGGCAAAATTTTAACTTAAAAATGGTTTTTGGCCACTTTTGAAAAAGTCAGTTTGTGGGAGGAGTATGTCAAAGTAGCTTCTTGGGTAGAGTATAACCTAGTAGCATCAATATATCTTTATAAAAAACTTGTTCTTTCAAAAAAACTTATTTTTCTTAATAGTTATTTGATTAAAACGGATAAGTTAATATTTGATAAGAAGCTAGAATAGTATGGCCACATGATGATCCCAAAAATTTAGAACAAGATAAGAAAAAGCAGAAAACTAATCATTTAGAAAATTTAGCAAGGAAAATACATTGTTTTACTAGGGGAATCCATAAATTTACCGGGTAAATTCAATTTCGACCAGTCTGGTCGAAATCGAAATTCAAAATCACATGCCTATAAATACATATAAAAAGTTCCTAGACCAAATAATACCAATTCTTAAAAATGGTTAGCTTGAATAACTAACCAGGGAACCTCAAGTAGTGTATTTTTTTAAAGACCTCGTTAAGAGATTTTTTTCGCAGATTCGTGAAGAGCGCCCGAAGTTATTTAACAAAGTGCTGCCGCTATTTCTAGTTTTTTGACAAATGAAGTTGCCGAAAAATCATGATACGGGTATCATGGTTTTTAGACCAGTTTTGAATCTAAATTGTTTTATTTATCTTTTAACTTTGAAAAGTCTACCACGAATTTTCAAAGTGTTCGAAAGAGGCCGATACAGGATTGTGGCGGAAATTCAAATAGTGGCTGTTTCTCAAATTTTTTCTATTTGAATTCCCACCACAACCCTGTATCAGCCTCTTTCAGACACTTTTAAAAGCCGTGATGGGCTTTTCAAAGTACTAATCACTATAAGTAAAACATGCATAAAAATACCCCATACAAGTTAGATAATCAAAAAAATATATAAAACAATACAGATGACAATTTATTTACACTTTTTGATTATTTTTACGCATTTTTTTCTGTTTTCGCTAAAATATTCTTAAAAAATTTCGCCTTTGTTCTCCAAGCTGATTTTTTTCGGAAGTGTTTTTTTATAAATCAGCTTGGGGACCAACGCAAAAACAACTTTAAGAATTTTTTTAGCGATTTTTTTTAAATTAGTCAAAATGTGTGAATGAATTTTTTTTTGAAAAAAAATGTAAAAAAATTAACAGGGGGACCAAGGCATACTTTTTTTGGGCGGGCGCGAATGCATATAAAGCCCTATCTTGTATTCCAGAAAGAAACCATGCAAAGGTCCCCAAAAGCCACACAAATAGCCATTAAGTGACCATTTAACATAATCAACAACACAGAACACAAATGTATAAAGTTACTATTGCTGCTCCACCTGCCCTAACTCCCTCAATTGTTCTCAGCCTCCTGCTCTTGCTCAAATAAAAATTCTTTGCAATGAACAAAAGACAGGCCAGCAGCTATTCTAGCCAGAGCAGCAATAAAAATAGCCCAATCGATGATGATGATCCAGCAGCAGCATTCAACATAGGTGTGCCTACTCAAGGCCAGACATATCTCAGGTCCATTATATATCGCCTGGAGGCCACTAATTACTAGCAGCACTTGCCAATATTGCTACTACTACTAACCATTGACTTCCAGAAAAATGGCCAGGAAGATGATTGGGAAGAGTGTGAAGCTAGGGTGTTGGTCACTTGACAATGGGATGGGCTGAAGGAATGTGGGCCGAGAAAACAATTATATATATATATAACATACACCGTGGTTTATATTATTGCAGGGAGGTGAAGACATAATAAATAAGGGATTACACCAGAGCTGCTCCGTCCAAAAATAACCAGAACCGCAAACCGAAATTTGACCATTAAAAGACATAATCTGTAAAATGGACCCCTATCGATTTTAAGTAAAATGAGTCGAGTCGCTTTTAAGTGAGCCGTCCAGCCGTTCCGGATGATCATCAAAGATTTTAGACAACGGTGTAAAAGTTTAAAAAGATTACATTTTGCCAAATTCTCAATTTGGTCGAAAATGCCGCTTTTCTCAAACTTTCTTGTTTAAAGAACCGTAGCCGTCGCCGACAACGAGAATTTTAAATGTATAAATTCGCGCGCGACAGTTCTCTTTCGTCTTTCATTGTACTCTTTTGAGCCATTCGAAGCAAGTCAAAAGAGTAATGCGTTGTTCACAATGGAGGACTGCAGTCGCCACCCAGGACTGCAGTCCTCCATTGTGAACACACAACAATCCACAGTCGCCACTCAGGATTGCAGTCCGCAGTGAGGACTGTGGACTGTTGTGTGTTCACAATGAAGACTGCAGTCCGGGGTGGCGACTGTGGATTGTTACAATTTGAGTGCGGACTGCAGTCGCCACTCTCATCCAAAACTATTCACGGTGTTTATTTTTATTTTTTTTATTAGTTTCTGTATTGCTCTTATAACCAAAATGAAGCTAAGTTCCAGAGCAACATTTTGGTACCAAAACATTAAGGATCGCATAATAATTTTGCGATCAAAAATTGCAAAAAGATTACAATCCTCACTCACAATCCACACTTACAATCCACACTCAGGATGGTAAAGTGTGAATTGTGTATGTAGAATTTTTTCTCGATCATTATGTTCTATTGCAATGTTGATTTCTTTAAAAATGAGAAAAAATGTCCAAAATTTACATGTAGGTAACATGTAGGTTCACGAGTCAATTTGTCCAGCTGGACAACATGAGTACAGCCTGAAAATTTGACAAGAGAAAACTAACTTTTTTTATCTTTCCTAACGTACTTAGGGAATCATTTTTGGCCAAATAGAATAGATTTTATGCTAATTGAGAATAATTCTCTAATATTTGGGGTCGAACTCTTTGGAGTGGGTACCAGTCTGAGGTATTGAGATTCTGGTTAGTCGAAATAGCATTATGGTCTCAACAAGCCGTTTTCAGCACATGATTTTTGGATGTATAAAAAAGTTTAAGAAGAGACTAAGAGATCATTAAATTTTTGTGGACGAAATAACCGCACGCTGTAGGTAGGCGCCAAAGGATCATCCGTACAATTTTAGCCAAATCACTATGCATTCGCATGAACTTATGTAAACAGTCTATAAGCCTTTCAATCGACAAAATGTTTTATTTTGGCAAAACAGTCGCAATAACTCAACAGAAAACATATTTTCGGCTATCTCACAACAATTACAACAGCAAATTAGAGAATATTTAAATTCCGCGCCATCCAATTCGTTCTTCTTGCCATTCAACGGATCCAGCTCCATTAAAGTACTCCATTAGCTTTTGTTGAATATTCTTGCCATCTTGAGTCACGTAGTTGCTATCTGGCGCAGCGCTTAAAAGTCCCTCTATTTGTTCTTTCCATCCTCCATTAGCTTGATCGTTTGTGTCGGCCAGATCTATAAGGTGAAACAGTTTGGAAAAAATTAAAGCCGAAAAAGCAAACTTTGCGGTGAGCGAACTGCTGCGTGCCTAACATTGAAATTGTGTATGAATTTATGAATTTTGTATGAACAACATTTTTGAAAAAAATACAATGGTTTCTGTGAGCTAAAAATTTTTCAAATGATTGTCATAAATACCTCCACGATATGTCATTTGAAAGCTCGCAATCTGCGCTTTCTTTGCACATGATATATAATAAATATATTGAAACAGCGGCATGTTTTACCTCTTTAAAGTGATATAGGCAAAAATCGTGACATAGATGGTTCACAATGGCCGCTGACTACCGTAGAGTAATTTTTTTTTCAATTTTCCTTGATCATCGTGCTCAGCGTAAAATTCTGCACAAGGATATACCATCAGGACGTACAGCCGTTCCCGTGTTAACAATTTTGAAAAACATCAGGAATACATTACCCTGTATCTTACGTAGAAGTTTCCATCACTTTTCTTTTGCGGCAAGTACAAAGGTCCTGTGCAAATGTAGACATTCCTATTCTTCTTGGCAAGACGCCTGAAAACGAAAAAAAAATCGAGCTGACAAAATCAAAAATAGCATTCCGTTACCTCACATGTATTTCGACATCATTCCACTTGTCACGATTGAAACCTCTGCCTACGTGAGGAGACATGTTGGTTAGGAAGAAAGTCTGATCAATTGAATTCCGCGACTTTCGATGGTTGCCAGCCGCTGCCAGATGTCCTCTATCTAAAAGCTTGCAACTATCAAATAAATATATTAAATATATTTTAAATATATTTTAAATATATTTTAAGCAACCGTTACAATATTTTTTTACCGTAGCCACTTCGCTAAATTTTTGATTAGAACCATGTTTAGAAATTAATTGCAAAATACATACGAGGTAATCGGAGTTCTGACTCTGGAAGAATGTATGGATGGACGTATCAGGCTTAAAGGTTGACTTGGATCGGCCGACAGATGGATCATACACCAGACGATCCGGCGTCAAATGTTCGACCACCTAAAATACAACATAGACCAGATTATTGGCACTTAAAAAAACCATCTATAAGATAAAAATTAAAAGTTATAGTAATGGGACAATTTTTACCAGATAATCCAAGGTTTAGAGCAATCGAAGCCCACACATTTGATTTCTTGACGTTATTTTTGTAGTCGTCGTGAGAAAGGTCGTAGAGGCATACATTTTCTCGGACTTTCTGAATGATGGCGGAATTGCGCGTTGCTAGATCATCACTAGATCCTTTTTTCATTTCCTGCTTTGTTTGCATTGTTTGAAAATCGCACTAAAAACATAAGAGAATGAAGTGAGAGTAAAATATGGATGTCACAAATTTGATGGCTAATTAATTTTTAATAAATCTTAATTGGATAAAAAAAATATAGTTTTTTGAAAAGACATCCTATCCAAAATGAACAACAATCCTCACTTCAAATGAAAAACAATCCTCACTCAGTGCAGATTGTAAGTCCGCACTCTAACATTCCTATTGTGAACACACAACAGTCGCCACCCTCACTGCGGATTGTAAGTCCGGACTGAGGGTGGCGACTGCAGTCCACCATTGTGAACTAGGCATAACGTGCGAGACGAAGAGAACTGTCCCGCGCGAATTCAAACATTTGAAATTCTCGTTGTCGGCGACGGCTATGGTCCTTTAAAAGCGATTTTTCATTTCATATTCTTGTGCGGCACAATCAGCTGAACAATTTTCGAATAATTTTCAAAAAACTTCTGGTCTCGAATTTCTTTGACAGGTTTTCTGGGCGGATTCGTGTCCGGCATGGTTGCTTTGCTTATAAAACTTTAAAACTTTCGATGAACCGACCCCTGGAGATAGATTGAAAAATAAATCGACCGTTAGTTTAATCGAAGGGGCAAACCAGCGCGTTACAGTGCAAATGAAAGCGTGGACCAGTAATACTGTAACTTTTCAAACGGTAAGCAATGAAAAACTCATCAGACACACACACACATTTTGGCAGTAAGTTAAAAGAGCACTTCTGGAAAATTTGGATTTAGGATCTGGCGAATTTCGGGTCAGGGTTCAGGTTTTTTTAATCGACCAGGGCGGGTTTTCGGTCAGGGATTTGGTCAAAAATCGGTCAGGCGGGACAGGGCCCTGACCTGTTTCTGTCTCTAGTCAAATTCTGGGGCTTGAGAGTTAGAGATGCGCGCTAGCACTTACCTTGGACATGATTCCGAGAAGTATTCTTGATCATAAAATGTATATAGAGTCTATTTTTGCCACGGACCGAGTTGAAAAATCATATCATATCATAGTAGCGTCGAAATTTCATTCACTATTTTATTTAAAAAAAATTTAACTCGCTTTATTATTAAATTTTTGTAACTTCAAGTCATCGAAAATTTTATAACAATACACTTGGAAATTTAATCAAATATTTTTACCGTAATAATGTGAGTAATGCATGAGAAAAAGAACAGAAATATTTTACAGAAAGCAACTAAATGTCATGTTAATTTTGTTTACGTTAATTTTGAAGGTTCAAACAAGCGGCGGAGGCAGCGGCGGAGACTAAAAATAGAGCGGCGGCTAAAAAAATGCAGCGGCAAACGGCGCGGCGAGCGGCGCCGCTCGTCCAAGTATGCCCAAGGCTACTATTAGAGTAAATAAGGTAAATATTTACTAATTAGTTGAAAATACCACACTTGTCGATAATAGTAGATACAGAATACTCAGAATACTGTCGCGCACCAAATTCTTTTTGAAATAGCCAGGGTGTCATATTTCATATGTCGGGGTGTCATATTTCTTTTCATTTTGGTTTGTTCTTGCTGAGTTCCCCGTTCTTTCGGGGAACTCAGAAAATTGCAGTTTTTGCAGAAATCAGAAAATCAACCTTTCTTTTTCGAAATTGACCTTTTCTGATTAATCAACCCAGATGGCAACCCTGTATAAAAACAATATTTTTTATGCTCATGTGATTTGAAAATATGTAATGAGCATATTATAACGATTCTGTTATTTTACAATACCATTTTTAAGGTTTGACAATAAAAAAATCTACGGCATTGAATTTTGCTTTACAGTCGACTCTCGATAAAAGGACACCCCAAAAAGTTTGTTCACACCTATGTTCCGAAACTTTTTTAGCCCGATTTTTAAAATGTTTTACCAGTTTCGTTTTGACAGTCTGGTTGCAAACATCGCAATGATTCCGATTTTGCCGATCATTTTTTAATAACTAAATAATTTTACTAATTTTGAGAACAGGCTTTTTCGAAAAAGATTCTCGAAAAAATCCTTGCGATATTTGCAACCAGACTGTCAAAACAAAACTGGTAAAAAAAATTTAAAAATTAAACCGAGAGCTGAAAAAAACTTTATTTATGATAGGCTTTAAGGGGCATGCCCGTCTCAGATGAGAATATTTCAAAAGGCGGGTACCAGTGACATTCAAACGAATTCATTTGACGCAATTTTGTTAAACTCGGAGAAAAACTATACCCCTAGTGGGAATAGAACCGACGGGTGACTTTCACAGTCCGCCGCTGGTTTAACAGTGTTAAAGCCTAGTGTTTGGGCCTAGTGTGGGTTTTAAACCTCCTGAGCACGATTATCGCGAAATCGGACCTTCTCGCTAGAGTACAATGCCCGTAAAAGCCAGATTCTCACAGCGACTCATTGAAAAATGGATGTCTTTTTCTTCAGGCTGGTGAGCAGTAAATTAATTAAGCTCAGCATTTTCTTTTATGCTTATAAAAAAGCCTTTGCCTGGGCTTTCCAGCGGTATGTCGTTTGCCTACATATGACCCCATTGAAATGGAACCACATTTGAAATGAAACTTTCTCACTTGACAATATTACACTCAAGCTGCTCAGGACATGTCATACTGCCGTTAAACTCAATGGTGCTTGGTCAATACTTGTAAAGAAATTCAAGAGCTACAAGATATTGCAAAATCAGCACAACAATTAAACAAAAGTCAGTAAGAAATTACAGGAGATGAGGTAGAACCAGCTGTTTTCCTGGCATTTAAATTTTAAGGGTACAGTCGACGCTCTTACTTAACACACCCCCACTTAGGACAGAAGTTCGTTCCCACTCGAGTCCGACACTTTTTTAGCTCTATTTTTTAAAACCTTTTCTAGTTCTTTTTTGACAGTCTGGTCCTAAATATCGCGAGGATTCCGATTTTCCCGATCGTTTTCTAAGAACCCTGAATTTTTTTCTCTGTAAAAGCAAAAGCTCTTGGCTTGAGTTGAGAATCCATCCCACCGCCCCCCCCACGGGGACTGATCAGGTGGAGGAGATAACTTCATATTCGTGTTTCTCGACCCCGATTTCATGAGAAAGCCGCGCGTTTTTTGGTTCTGAGAAAAAAAATTTTTATCGAACCACGGGGGGGGGTACTATGGTTTTTTAGTCAAAATTTGAAAAATTTGAATTGGCGCCTTTTGAATTTAAAAGGGAATAAGGGCTGTATAGGGAGGGGAAGGGAATAAAAGGGGCCACTAATCATAGAGGGCCCACTAACAAGAAGATGTTGAACATAGTTTTGTTGACTGGGGCCTACCGCATAAATAAACTACCTTAGACATAATTCCGAGAAGTACTCTTGACCATAAAATGCATATAGAGTCTCTTTTTGCCACGGCATAGTTGAAAAACATGGTGAGGCAGTCGAAGAATACATATATTTACTTTTATACTGTTCTGCCATAAAAGTGGCCCCCTTTTATTCCCTTCCCTTCCAATACAGCCCTTATTCCCTTTAAAATTCAAAAGGCGCCAATTTAAATTTTTCGAATTTTGACTAAAAAACCATGATACCCTCCCCGCCTGTGGTTCGAAAATTTTTTTTTCTCAGAACCAAAAAAAACGCGCGGTTTTCTCATGAAATCGGGGTCGAGAAACACGAATATGAAGTTATCTCCTCCACCTGATCAGTCCCCGTGGGGGGGGGGTTTTTTGGGACCAAACACGCCACCCACCCTGTCAGAATGGGCTCGAACCCCTCCCCCCTTATTAAAATCTGACATTTTCTGACACAACTTTATAGGGCAATACTTTTTTTTGTCACAGATTCACTTTTTTCTGTCACAGATTTGATTTGTCACAGATTCACTTTTTTCTGTCACAGATTTCCTCATTTCTGTCACAGATTCGGTTCTCGACACGAAATCAACAATTTTTAAAATTTTTTATGTGAAATGCAGGGGTGGGCAAAGACCAGATGGCTCAGGACCCACTTCGGATAGCCAAAGGCCAAAATTAGGGTTGAAATACTTTTCTCTTTCCTGGAATGGCGCTTTTTCTGCCAGAAATGTCACTTTTCCTGCTGGAAATTTTCAAAAGCTTTTGTTCTCAGGGGTTACTTATCATTTTTGATATTTTTTTGACCAACGTGTAGCTCAAAATCTCAGCTTTCTAACAAGCTATCAACTGACTGAATGAAGTTTCAAAAGGTTGGATAAAAAAGTCTTTTAATGAAGCAAATTCCCAAAATTATTGCTTTTCCAGGGGTATACTAAGGGGGGGGGTAAACTTTTGAGAAAAATCGATTGAGCGGATCAGATTTCGGGTCCGATGGGCTTAATTGCTCAGAATTCCAGGTTAATGGTGGTTTTGAGCGGTTCAGGGTGGAGTTGTGGGCGATAAGCCCATCGGACCCGAAATCTTATCCGCTCAAACGATTTTTTTCAAAAAGTTTACCCCCCTTTATTACACCCCCGGAAAACCAATAATTTTGGCCTTTCGGCCATTCCGAGGTGGGTCCTGAGCCATCTGGTCTTTGCCCACCCCTGAATTTCACACAAATTTTTTTAAAAATTGTTGATTTCGCGTCGATAACCGAATCTGTGACAGAAATGAGGAAATCTGTGACAGAAAAAAAGTGAATCTGTGACAAATCAAATCTGGGTTGCAGTAAAGAATCACCCCCCCCCTCCACGCAGAGTGATCGGATGGAGGAGATAACTTCATATTCGTGTTTCTCGACCCCGATTTCATGAGAAAGCCAGCTGTTTTTTTTTTGATTTTGAGAAAAAAATTTCGAACCACAGGGGGGTATCACCGTTTTTTAGTCAAAATTTGAAAAATTTGAATTGGCACCTTTTGAATTTAAAAGGGAATAAGGGCTGTATTGGGAGGGGAAGGGAATAAAAGGAGGCCCCTTTTATGGCAGAACAATAGAAAAGTAAATACATGTATTCTTCGACTGCCTCACCATGTTTTTCAACTGGGCCGTGGCAAAAAGAGACTCCATACGCATTTTTAGATCAAGAGTGCTTCTCGAAATCATGTCTAAGGTAAGTGAGTGTTCTTTTTAAGGTGTCGTTTCAAAAAAATCAGCAGACAATAGGGTCACATTCAAAATGGTTAATGACAGAACGCCAACGTCGATTTGCCTATCGACGTATTTGACACGCCGTGAGGTGGGAACGAATTTTTTGTGGTGTCCTTAAATCGGCGGGGGTTTATTCAACAGACGGAAAATTCAAAAAGCGGAAAATTTAACAGTGGATAATTCAACAGCCGGATCATTCAAAAACAGGATAATTCAACAGCGGACACGTTGGGTATTTTTGACTCTGACAGACGTTCTAGGGTATGACACCTTTCAAAGCCCGATTTTTAAATTTTTTTTACCAGTTTTGTTTTGACAGTCTGGTTGCAAATATCGCAAGGATTTTTTCGAGAATCTTTTTCGAAAAAGCCTGTTCTCAAAATTAGTAAAATTATTTAGTTATTAAAAAATGATCGGCAAAATCGGAATCATTGCGATGTTTGCAACCAGACTGTCAAAACGAAACTGGTAAAACATTTTAAAAATCGGGCTAAAAAAGTTCGGAACATAGGTGTGAACAAACTTTTTGGGGTGTCCTTTTATCGAGAGTCGACTGTAAAGCAAAATTCAATGCCGTAGATTTTTTTTATTGTCAAACCTTAAAAATGGTATTGTAAAATAACAGAATCGTTATAATATGCTCATTACATATTTTCAAATCACATGAGCATAAAAAATATTGTTTTTATACAGGGTTGCCATCTGGGTTGATTAATCAGAAAAGGTCAATTTCGAAAAAGAAAGGTTGATTTTCTGATTTCTGCAAAAAACTGCAATTTTCTGAGTTCCCGAAAGAACGGGGAACTCAGCAAGAACAAACCAAAATGAAAAGAAATATGACACCCCGACATATGAAATATGACACCCTGGCTATTTCAAAAAGAATTTGGTGCGCGACAGTATTCTGAGTATTCTGTATCTACTATTATCGACAAGTGTGGTATTTTCAACTAATTAGTAAATATTTACCTTATTTACTCTAATAGTAGCCTTGGGCATACTTGGACGAGCGGCGCCGCTCGCCGCGCCGTTTGCCGCTGCATTTTTTTAGCCGCCGCTCTATTTTTAGTCTCCGCCGCTGCCTCCGCCGCTTGTTTGAACCTTCAAAATTAACGTAAACAAAATTAACATGACATTTAGTTGCTTTCTGTAAAATATTTCTGTTCTTTTTCTCATGCATTACTCACATTATTACGGTAAAAAATATTTGATTAAATTCCAAGTGTATTGTTATAAAAATTTTCGATGACTTGAAGTTACAAAAATTTAATAATAAAGCGAGTTAAATTTTTTTTAAATAAAATAGTGAATGAAATTTCGACGCTACTATGATATGATATGATTTTTCAACTCGGTCCGTGGCAAAAATAGACTCTATATACATTTTATGATCAAGAATACTTCTCGGAATCATGTCCAAGGTAAGTGCTAGCGCGCATCTCTAACTCTCAAGCCCCAGAATTTGACTAGAGACAGAAACAGGTCAGGGCCCTGTCCCGCCTGACCGATTTTTGACCAAAATCCCTGACCGAAAACCCGCCCTGGTCGATTAAAAAAACCTGAACCCTGACCCGAAATTCGCCAGATCCTAAATCCAAATTTTCCAGAAGTGCTCTTTTAACTTACTGCCAAAATGTGTGTGTGTGTCTGATGAGTTTTTCATTGCTTACCGTTTGAAAAGTTACAGTATTACTGGTCCACGCTTTCATTTGCACTGTAACGCGCTGGTTTGCCCCTTCGATTAAACTAACGGTCGATTTATTTTTCAATCTATCTCCAGGGGTCGGTTCATCGAAAGTTTTAAAGTTTTATAAGCAAAGCAACCATGCCGGACACGAATCCGCCCAGAAAACCTGTCAAAGAAATTCGAGACCAGAAGTTTTTTGAAAATTATTCGAAAATTGTTCAGCTGATTGTGCCGCACAAGAATATGAAATGAAAAATCGCTTTTAAAGGACCATAGCCGTCGCCGACAACGAGAATTTCAAATGTTTGAATTCGCGCGGGACAGTTCTCTTCGTCTCGCACGTTATGCCTAGTTCACAATGGTGGACTGCAGTCGCCACCCTCAGTCCGGACTTACAATCCGCAGTGAGGGTGGCGACTGTTGTGTGTTCACAATAGGAATGTTAGAGTGCGGACTTACAATCTGCACTGAGTGAGGATTGTTTTTCATTTGAAGTGAGGATTGTTGTTCATTTTGGATAGGATGTCTTTTCAAAAAACTATATTTTTTTATCCAATTAAGATTTATTAAAAATTAATTAGCCATCAAATTTGTGACATCCATATTTTACTCTCACTTCATTCTCTTATGTTTTTAGTGCGATTTTCAAACAATGCAAACAAAGCAGGAAATGAAAAAAGGATCTAGTGATGATCTAGCAACGCGCAATTCCGCCATCATTCAGAAAGTCCGAGAAAATGTATGCCTCTACGACCTTTCTCACGACGACTACAAAAATAACGTCAAGAAATCAAATGTGTGGGCTTCGATTGCTCTAAACCTTGGATTATCTGGTAAAAATTGTCCCATTACTATAACTTTTAATTTTTATCTTATAGATGGTTTTTTTAAGTGCCAATAATCTGGTCTATGTTGTATTTTAGGTGGTCGAACATTTGACGCCGGATCGTCTGGTGTATGATCCATCTGTCGGCCGATCCAAGTCAACCTTTAAGCCTGATACGTCCATCCATACATTCTTCCAGAGTCAGAACTCCGATTACCTCGTATGTATTTTGCAATTAATTTCTAAACATGGTTCTAATCAAAAATTTAGCGAAGTGGCTACGGTAAAAAAATATTGTAACGGTTGCTTAAAATATATTTAAAATATATTTAAAATATATTTAATATATTTATTTGATAGTTGCAAGCTTTTAGATAGAGAACATCTGGCAGCGGCTGGCAACCATCGAAAGTCGCGGAATTCAATTGATCAGACTTTCTTCCTAACCAACATGTCTCCTCACGTAGGCAGAGGTTTCAATCGTGACAAGTGGAATGATGTCGAAATACATGTGAGGTAACGGAATGCTATTTTTGATTTTGTCAGCTCGATTTTTTTTTCGTTTTCAGGCGTCTTGCCAAGAAGAATAGGAATGTCTACATTTGCACAGGACCTTTGTACTTGCCGCAAAAGGAAAGTGATGGAAACTTCTACGTAAGATACAGGGTAATGTATTCCTGATGTTTTTCAAAATTGTTAACACGGGAACGGCTGTACGTCCTGATGGTATATCCTTGTGCAGAATTTTACGCTGAGCACGATGATCAAGGAAAATTGAAAAAAAATTACTCTACGGTAGTCAGCGGCCATTGTGAACCATCTATGTCACGATTTTTGCCTATATCACTTTAAAGAGGTAAAACATGCCGCTGTTTCAATATATTTATTATATATCATGTGCAAAGAAAGCGCAGATTGCGAGCTTTCAAATGACATATCGTGGAGGTATTTATGACAATCATTTGAAAAATTTTTAGCTCACAGAAACCATTGTATTTTTTTCAAAAATGTTGTTCATACAAAATTCATAAATTCATACACAATTTCAATGTTAGGCACGCAGCAGTTCGCTCACCGCAAAGTTTGCTTTTTCGGCTTTAATTTTTTCCAAATTGTTTCACCTTATAGATCTGGCCGACACAAACGATCAAGCTAATGGAGGATGGAAAGAACAAATAGAGGGACTTTTAAGCGCTGCGCCAGATAGCAACTACGTGACTCAAGATGGCAAGAATATTCAACAAAAGCTAATGGAGTACTTTAATGGAGCTGGATCCGTTGAATGGCAAGAAGAACGAATTGGATGGCGCGGAATTTAAATATTCTCTAATTTGCTGTTGTAATTGTTGTGAGATAGCCGAAAATATGTTTTCTGTTGAGTTATTGCGACTGTTTTGCCAAAATAAAACATTTTGTCGATTGAAAGGCTTATAGACTGTTTACATAAGTTCATGCGAATGCATAGTGATTTGGCTAAAATTGTACGGATGATCCTTTGGCGCCTACCTACAGCGTGCGGTTATTTCGTCCACAAAAATTTAATGATCTCTTAGTCTCTTCTTAAACTTTTTTATACATCCAAAAATCATGTGCTGAAAACGGCTTGTTGAGACCATAATGCTATTTCGACTAACCAGAATCTCAATACCTCAGACTGGTACCCACTCCAAAGAGTTCGACCCCAAATATTAGAGAATTATTCTCAATTAGCATAAAATCTATTCTATTTGGCCAAAAATGATTCCCTAAGTACGTTAGGAAAGATAAAAAAAGTTAGTTTTCTCTTGTCAAATTTTCAGGCTGTACTCATGTTGTCCAGCTGGACAAATTGACTCGTGAACCTACATGTTACCTACATGTAATTTTGGACATTTTTTCTCATTTTTAAAGAAATCAACATTGCAATAGAACATAATGATCGAGAAAAAATTCTACATACACAATTCACACTTTACCATCCTGAGTGTGGATTGTAAGTGTGGATTGTGAGTGAGGATTGTAATCTTTTTTGCAATTTTTGATCGCAAAATTATTATGCGATCCTTAATGTTTTGGTACCAAAATGTTGCTCTGGAACTTAGCTTCATTTTGGTTATAAGAGCAATACAGAAACTAATAAAAAAATAAAAATAAACACCGTGAATAGTTTTGGATGAGAGTGGCGACTGCAGTCCGCACTCAAATTGTAACAATCCACAGTCGCCACCCCGGACTGCAGTCTTCATTGTGAACACACAACAGTCCACAGTCCTCACTGCGGACTGCAATCCTGAGTGGCGACTGTGGATTGTTGTGTGTTCACAATGGAGGACTGCAGTCCTGGGTGGCGACTGCAGTCCTCCATTGTGAACAACGCATTACTCTTTTGACTTGCTTCGAATGGCTCAAAAGAGTACAATGAAAGACGAAAGAGAACTGTCGCGCGCGAATTTATACATTTAAAATTCTCGTTGTCGGCGACGGCTACGGTTCTTTAAACAAGAAAGTTTGAGAAAAAGCGGCATTTTCGACCAAATTGAGAATTTGGCAAAATGTAATCTTTTTAAACTTTTACACCGTTGTCTAAAATCTTTGATGATCATCCGGAACGGCTGGACGGCTCACTTAAAAGCGACTCGACTCATTTTACTTAAAATCGATAGGGGGTCCATTTTACAGATTATGTCTTTTAATGGTCAAATTTCGGTTTGCGGTTCTGGTTATTTTTTGGACGGAGCAGCTCTGGTGTAATCCCTTATTTATTATGTCTTCACCTCCCTGCAATAATATAAACCACGGTGTATGTTATATATATATATAATTGTTTTCTCGGCCCACATTCCTTCAGCCCATCCCCATTGTCAAGTGACCAACACCCTAGCTTCACACTCTTCCCAATCATCTTCCTGGCCATTTTTCTGGAAGTCAATGGTTAGTAGTAGTAGCAATATTGGCAAGTGCTGCTAGTAATTAGTGGCCTCCAGGCGATATATAATGGACCTGAGATATGTCTGGCCTTGAGTAGGCACACCTATGTTGAATGCTGCTGCTGGATCATCATCATCGATTGGGCTATTTTTATTGCTGCTCTGGCTAGAATAGCTGCTGGCCTGTCTTTTGTTCATTGCAAAGAATTTTATTTGAGCAAGAGCAGGAGGCTGAGAACAATTGAGGGAGTTAGGGCAGGTGGAGCAGCAATAGTAACTTTATACATTTGTGTTCTGTGTTGTTGATTATGTTAAATGGTCACTTAATGGCTATTTGTGTGGCTTTTGGGGACCTTTGCATGGTTTCTTTCTGGAATACAAGATAGGGCTTTATATGCATTCGCGCCCGCCCAAAAAAGTATGCCTTGGTCCCCCTGTTAATTTTTTTACATTTTTTTTCAAAAAAAAATTCATTCACACATTTTGACTAATTTAAAAAAAATCGCTAAAAAAATTCTTAAAGTTGTTTTTGCGTTGGTCCCCCAAGCTGATTTATAAAAAAACACTTCCGAAAAAAATCAGCTTGGAGAACAAAGGCGAAATTTTTTAAGAATATTTTAGCGAAAACAGAAAAAAATGCGTAAAAATAATCAAAAAGTGTAAATAAATTGTCATCTGTATTGTTTTATATATTTTTTGATTATCTAACTTGTATGGGGTATTTTTATGCATGTTTTACTTATAGTGATTAGTACTTTGAAAAGCCCATCACGGCTTTTAAAAGTGTCTGAAAGAGGCTGATACAGGGTTGTGGTGGGAATTCAAATAGAAAAAATTTGAGAAACAGCCACTATTTGAATTTCCGCCACAATCCTGTATCGGCCTCTTTCGAACACTTTGAAAATTCGTGGTAGACTTTTCAAAGTTAAAAGATAAATAAAACAATTTAGATTCAAAACTGGTCTAAAAACCATGATACCCGTATCATGATTTTTCGGCAACTTCATTTGTCAAAAAACTAGAAATAGCGGCAGCACTTTGTTAAATAACTTCGGGCGCTCTTCACGAATCTGCGAAAAAAAATCTCTTAACGAGGTCTTTAAAAAAATACACTACTTGAGGTTCCCTGGTTAGTTATTCAAGCTAACCATTTTTAAGAATTGGTATTATTTGGTCTAGGAACTTTTTTATATGTATTTATAGGCATGTGATTTTGAATTTCGATTTCGACCAGACTGGTCGAAATTGAATTTACCCGGTAAATTTATGGATTCCCCTAGTAAAACAATGTATTTTCCTTGCTAAATTTTCTAAATGATTAGTTTTCTGCTTTTTCTTATCTTGTTCTAAATTTTTGGGATCATCATGTGGCCATACTATTCTAGCTTCTTATCAAATATTAACTTATCCGTTTTAATCAAATAACTATTAAGAAAAATAAGTTTTTTTGAAAGAACAAGTTTTTTATAAAGATATATTGATGCTACTAGGTTATACTCTACCCAAGAAGCTACTTTGACATACTCCTCCCACAAACTGACTTTTTCAAAAGTGGCCAAAAACCATTTTTAAGTTAAAATTTTGCCATAAAATGACCAGAAAAGTAATTTAAAAACTAGAAAGACTGAGCGTAGACAGGGTGTGGTTTTGAAGAAAATTTCATGAAGATTCTGAATCTGCAGTAATTCTTCCGAATTTGAATAATAAGTAAGGCCGTTTTAACGAATTTTTCTTACAATTTTATTTCTACTTTTTAGTCATAACTTTTTTTTAACAACTCAAATTTTCAGCTCAAATTTTATCAGATGCAAAATAATAGGGGCACGGACAGAAGGCTACAACAGGCCAAAAGGCTACAACTCAGTAAAAATGGGAAAAAGCGCCACGAACCCAAAAAAGCAACCGTCAAATGTTCCAAACAACCTATATAGACCAAAAATCGCCTCAGGAGTTTAAAAAAGACATTAATTTTGAGTTCTTCAAAAGAAAGATGTTGAACATAGTTTTGAATACTGGATCTACCGCGTAAAGAAACTCTGGTATGCATACATTTTTATGCATCCAGAGTCACTTACGAGTGATTTGCGTCTAAGGTATGTGGGTGTGCGCATCTCAACCCCAAGCAACCAAGCTCCCTGCGCACCCTTCGGGAGCGCAAGGGGCTTGGTAGGTTAGAGATGCGCACACTCAAATACCTTAGACATGATTCCGAGCGAGACTCTTAATCAAAAATGCATAAAAGACTTTTTTTGCCCAGCTCCAGTGACCAAAACGGGGTAGAATATCTTAATACAAGGTAATTTGCCTTGGTCTCCCGAAGCAAAAACTCAAGCTTTGGTCAAAAAATTTGTTTTCAGGAAATCCATTTTTTGTGTGAAAAAATAATAGAAAAGAATTTTCGGCGCTAGTAGCGAATACCAGCCCCCCCCCTCCAAAATCCGACCTTTAAAAAATGCTGTAACTAACCTGCAAACATTTAAAGTTTCAAAAATTTGCAAAAAACAATAGGGGGACCAAGGCAATTTTTTTAAATTTAATGACCGAATATGGTTAAGCAGAATATGGTAAAGCGTCCTAAAAAACGGCCATAAACTAAAGAAAAGATGTCCAGTACATGCAAATGTGAATGAAACTTGTTGGGGGGGGGGGGGGTGGGAGTGGTGAGGGCTGGGTCTTTCACTTATTTAAAAATAGTGTTTTAACGACTCCTAAGAAATTTTTATATGCTTAAACCCATGAAAAATTCGACCCTACTATAGAATACACGCCCCCCCCCATTGTGATTGTGAACTGTGGTAACTTGGATGAATTTTTTTCTGCATATTCAGCGTGCCGAAGTTCCTGAGAAGTCTGGCTCCCCAGCTCTGAAGGTTCACAAAACCTGGTACAAGGGTCCCTCAAAGTTCTAAAATACCTCTACACCCCATCTTCTTCCTTTTTTAAGAAAGTCTTGCGACTCTTATTTTTTATGGTTTTCAAAAAAGATTAAATATAAATTATTTAACAATTACAGTCGACTCTCGTTTTAATGTAAAACTGGATTTAAGGTTAGGAAGTTTAAAAATCGATTAAAAACTTCAAAATTTGAAATGTTGAAAAATTCACACAAAAATCAATTAAATAATTTTGTTCAATTTTTGTAACATATTTTTGCCTTTTTAAGAAACCTTCTTGAACTGTCAACCAAATACAATTTGTTTGGTTCTTGTTGATAAGAAGTTAATTTTCAGACTTTTCCAAAGTCCATCTTGTGTTCCATGATAAATTATTTCAATCGTTTCCGTCACTACTTGACCGACACTGCACCTCTAAGTAGCAGTAATGCAGAGACGGAAGAGGAAGAAGATGAAATGTTGCCAGCCAGAAGAAGGGATGCAGAGTCAGGCAGCAAAAGCAAGTCCTCCTCTTCCTACAGAACTCCGTCAAGCACTACTCCGAAACTGAAAAGGTCTGAGACTGAGAGACCCTACAAGCCTGCTCCCAAGACTTCCACCCAGTCCAACGCTATGGAGTCGTCTGAGGAGAGCTCCAAGGAGGAAAGCTCTACAGTAAGAGAACACACTATTATTGACTGTAATGATGGTTGTTTCAGGCTAGATTGTCGAGAAGATCCTCAGTATTGGTATGCATTTTTCATAGTGTCGACCATGGTAACCCGGTTTTAGTCGACAAATTTTTATAATTACGATTCAAGGCATTTTTGTATTCGGATCAGGTGGCTAGTAGAGCTGGGCCAGAATTCCGGTTTTTTCACTTTTCAGCAGATTTTTGTGTTAAAAATCAAAACCACACGGAAATCATTAAAAAAGGCATTTTGCAGCTCCGGTTTTGGTCTTGGCAAAACTGAAATCCGGTTCCGGTTTTTGCACAACTAAAATTCCTATTCTGGTTCGAATATCAATGCCGAGCCTACTTTAGTGATCATGGTTAAAATTATAAAAACAATTGCACTTAATTTTAATTTTGAAACTCATTTTCAATTTGACTAACAATATGTATTAAAATTAATTTTTGAAACCTGGCAAAAATAAAAATAAATTTATACCAGACTTCTCTGGCAATTCACATATAATAACGGTTGTTTCAAAAATTGTTAGAGTAGATGAGATGTTATTGAATGTAACTGAAGTACTCGTTTTATACATTTTTAAAATGAAAAATCGAAAGTTCTGAAGAAACTAAATATAAATCTAATTTCTAAATTTTATTGAGAAATTATGTCTGACCGAATCACCTTGATTCTGAATGTCAACCTAGCTTAGGCGCTGTTTCTGGATATACTGGTGCCCGAATTCGTACCCACACTCCATCTATTACTTTCATAGTGAAAACTGACTGGCTATACTTGAAGTAAAAGCTTTAAAAATACAGTCAACTCTTGGTACAACAACACCCTAAGCAGACGTCAAGGGGTGTCATTGTGTCGAGATTTGACTGTAAAAACAGATTTTTTTACAAGTCAGAAAATTTTCCAATTAAAAATACTGAAAAAATCTAGACGCCAAGCGGAATCGAGCCTGAGGATGTGCTGACTAGTTTTGAATTTATTGACTTAATTTGTGAACATTTAGGGTGATTTGTTTGCTCTTTTTCGAAGATCTAGCAGTTTTGGACTGGGAGGAAGATATCCCGCTCAAGGCTATCGCGACCATGACTAGTCAGTTTAATTTTTTAAGGACCCTGTATCTTGCTTATCATGGCAATTGCAGAGGTTTGAATGCGCGAGGAACCACATACATCGTATTAATAATGTTTTTGAATTATTTTTTGATTGCATCTATTGTTTAGAAAAAAATTGACCCTAGTAGCGAATACCACCCCCCTCCCCCAACGATTTTCACTTTTTTTACTTTAGTAAAAAGTACCCAAATTTATGTCCCAGACCCCGGAAAATGTGCGCAAACTCTTCATTAGTCGCAACTTCCGTACGCTGGCCTACCCCCGAGCCTAAGGGCTAAGCCTAAACTTGTTGTTTGCAAGGGTAGTTACAGCAATTTTATAAGATCGGATTCTTGGGGGGGGGGGGTGGTATTCGCTACTAGCGCCGAAAATTGTAATTTTTTTCAAAATATTTATCTATCTGCTAGTTGAGCCCAATTTCACTTAAGAACGGCATATCGGAAAGTTATCAGACTATCACTTTTTCAAAAGTTTCTCTGTATGCTTTTGATTGATGTCGAACAGGAAATAACTTTCAAAATTTAAAATGCACACAAAAATAATTCGAAAATATTATTGACAAAATTTCTTCAAACCTTTGAATTTGCCATGATAATTAAGAGACGGGTTTTTTTTAATAAGTTTATAGAGTGGAAAACGAAAAATTGTAAATTTTTTAAATATCTTCCCTCTACATTTGCTTTAAATCTTGTTTCTAAAAAAAGTAGTTAACTATCACCATGAAAAATCCACAGCTAGGAAACTTGTGTCACCCTACCAAGACTGTTTGTCGATGAAAATCGATTATGATCGAATTGCTGTAAAAATAGATTTTTGCCCCTTTTTACATCTTTTAGAAATATTTTTCAGTTTTTCTCTTGGAGTTATCGTCAAAAATTTAAAAAATAGAATAAATTATGGTTTGAAGCAGGATCCCGTTTTAAGGCTTACCATGCTGGTCAAAACCTACAATTTTGATCTAAAACTGAACAGTTTTGGTTTGGTCTTGGTCTTGTTTTGGTCTTGTTTTATTTCACCACAAGCAACATTTTCTGATTGTTGTGAAATCGGATACTTTTCCATCTGACCACAAAAAAAGTTGTAGTTTTGCTATTGGCAACAATTAGCTGTGACACAAAAAAGCAATAATTAATAGTGTATACCAAAATAATCATCTATATATTTATAGATTATGGACCTTATTCGGTTCAGGGGGCCACTACTTTTTTCGAATATTTTTATATTATGATAGAGTTGATTATGGTGATCGAATTGACCATGATCACCTCAATCAGGATGATCTTTACAATATCTACTAAACCGTTATCAAAATTATTATGTTAAACACAATCACCATGTGAAAATTTGAAAAAATATAGTAAAAAATCGGTGCCCCCCCCTCCTAAACCGAATAAGGTCCAAGATTATTATTTTTTGTGAAAATTTGACAACGGGGATTTGGGAATACTCTAGGGCTAATAAAGTAAAACACGAAATGTTGTTATTATTGCAGTGACTCCGACGACAGTGAGGATGAGGAGAGGCAGCAGGAAATGTCGAAAGAAAAATTGTTTGTTGTTTGCTGGGTTAACCTAATAGTTATCATGTTTGCAAACACAGATTGCAAAAGATCCGGCAAAACAAGGAGATCATTGGGAAGGTTAGAATGCAACCTTGGGGTAAGTCAATACAAACGGAAAAGCACTATTCGACATTATCTATATTACAGCTATGAAGCGGAAGAGGAGAACACTCAAGTATGCCTTTTTGTTAACTATTGAGTTAGGGGTTGTGATTTGTGTTATTCGTAATTTTTAGAGTTGCGCAAAGACAAGTAAAACACCAGGAAGCCAGAGTATCCAAGTGGCATTTATACAAGGGTATGCATATACTTACAAAACAGATATGACACGACTTCGATCCACGCTGGTCAGTCGGAAAAATATTAACTTTAATTAGAAACGCTGACTTGTCTCATGTCTAAAAACACAACTTAAATAAACTAAGGCTTCTTCGTCTTTGAAATTCAAATTAGATTAAAACATCATAGCTCAAAGATGAGATGCATCTTAATGTGATCGGAATCGAGTTTTAAAGACAAAAAGAGCCTAAATCTATTACAAAGCTAAAAAAACACAATCATCATTTAAAAAAACGAAAATGTAGCTTTTTTAGGACGGGCATAATATTTTAGCCAGTTTTACACACGTTGCTCCTACGAAAATTTATAAAAATAAGAAGAATTAAGCTAAAATTTTTATTTTTGCAGTGGAATTCTCACGACGTTCAAATCAGGTACCATCGAATTGACCAAAGAAATCGAGAGAGCACAATAAATAATAATAATGCAAATTTAGTTTTGGCGCTGGCTAAAGAATGCATCAATTTATGTAGGCATTAGCATAACATACAATAATGCATGACCATGCTGAATGCCTTCCATTTTCAGTTGATTCCGTGGGAGGCCAAGATCAAAAGAATCGAAAGTATGTTTACTTGATTGTAAATGACTAGAAATTCATCTAAATTACACACGTTTTAGGTCATTTTGGGTCTGGTAGGTGTGCTTTCTTTCTATTACCGTATTTCCTCTTAAAGGGCATCATACTCTAATGAGGCCCCACCGTCGACTTCGAGGACCTCAATCTCAGCCCAGAGAAAGGATTTTGCCAAGCTGTTAATTGTATTTTTTTTAACTCCCACGAGCTATACCGATTCCACTTCTTCGATTTTCACCCGAAAATCTCGAGATCGACCTCAAATTTTTCTGATTTTTGGGTTATGAAAAATAAGGCCCCATTTGATGAATTTTAGCGTTCCGCAAAGATATTCGCCAAAACTGCCCGGAAATCGGGCTTAAACACAAAAAAACCATCCAACACATCCACCCACACATGCCAAATACTATATAAAGATGTAAGTGTAAATGTACGTGGTGTTCACACTTATAACTGTGATAGAGCCCTTATGGCTCGTTCACGGACTGCGATTTAGACTATTTTGGATATTTGAACACCTTTTAGTCTTAGTCTAAATCTCAGTCTAAGGTGTTCATAGAGTGATACTTAGACTGAGACTTAGAAATTTTTTCTTGATGTGTTTACGTCTCTAACGATTGAAAAACAGCTTCAAAACGTTTCTTTGCATGTTTTCGTTCTCTGCCGACCATCCCTCATATTCCTCTAACGTTTTTTGTATGTCTTTCTTATATTTTAGCAGAGCTCTGTGGACATTTTTAGTTTCTGTCTAAGTCCAGTCTATGTCGCAGTCCGTGAACGAGCCATTACCAACTTAAGTTCGATAACTTATGTTTCAAACGAACGAAATACCGCATACATCAATTAAAATCAGCAATTTTAAAATAATAAATTTAAAAGGGTTATTCATAATGTGAAGAATTCAAAAAAATTCAAAAAGATCGAGTCAGATAAATTTACTTTGTCTACATTTTATATTTCAGTTGTTTCTTCATACTTTATTTTTCTTCGTTGGGTAAGTTTGAACATATAAATAGTTAAAAAACTAGAATTGTGATTGTTTTTCAGATCCTCGGAGTGAACATCACCATGACTGTCATAATCACCTTTTTTATCATCATTCCAGAGTGGTAACTCATTTAAAATACTCGTTTTTACAGTTAATCAAAAGGGTCCTCTAATTTGCAGGTTGGCCGACTCGCAAGCCACCAAATTTCGTTTCAACCGCACTCAACACCACAAACTAATACCCCAAAAGACTTGCCACATGTTTCTGAGCTCAATGTAGGTTGTTTTTATACATTAAAAAAGGTACACCCAAAGTTAGGGCTGACAACTAGAAGGGATCCGAGAAATTAAAACTAAAACTATTTGTACATCTTCATTGAGTCAACTTTATTACAGCTGCATAACAGTTAACTGTATGTAACTGAATTACATTTAACTGTACTGCACCTGTATTCAGTGCTACGCGATCCCGGGTTCACCTATTAAAAAAATACCGTCCTGCATTCCCACAAAATAAAATGATCTAAAATAATTGTTTTCCAGACTGTGCTTGATTTCGGGGTCAGTTTATTTTCTAATTTTTACCGCGACGTCAATAAATAAACCCGTTTCCAGGGTTTTCTTCAATATTCCTACATGGTAAATCAAATTTCTATTAGTGTAAAACCATTAGCTAACCTAATTCAGTTCTACGGCTACTACAGCAGTGAAACCTATTTCGGCAACATCATCAAATACCATGTTCCCATTGCCTACTTCTGTGTCAACTTGTTTCTCCTAGCTTTCTGCCTGTTTATCATCCTCAAGAAGTGGGCTTTATTTACATCATTTCGGATCAAACAAAATAAATCGAAACCATAGACAATTAGTCAATTCCCCAAAAGCAACTAAACTAGATTTCAAACTTAATAATTTTAAATAATTTCAAATGTTTTTAATTTTCAATAAAAAGGGCCAGGATATTATACATTTTTTTCAAACTTGTGAAAAAATATTTCAGAAATATTATAAATTTTGCTTTAGAATGACTTCAAACACGAGGAAAAGCAAGTTGAGTGGAGGTAATTTATGAAATTTGATTGGAAAAACTCCCTGGCAATGCCAAATTTAGGGAAGCAAGAGCAGTATGTGTTTACTTGGAAGGCAGTCACAGGGTTAGTTTACCAATAGTTTGGGATACTCATATTATGGATAAATCACTGCAATTAAGATGGGACTACAACATTGGCAACTCCGAAACGTGAGTTTTGGCTACTTACAAGCTTGGAGTTACGAAAATTTGTCTTGATTTCAGTTCGAGTTCTCTGTTCAAAGCAAATGTGATCAAGATGAGGGTAGGTGTTAATTTTCGTGAACAAAATACATTGTTTGAAAGTGCCTAGTGGGTTGCACAATTGTAGTTTTCACATCTTTAACCAAACGTGAGATAGCTGCCTGTTACAAAAGCAAAAATTTTTTAAATTGGTTTGTAGAGGAAAAATTGGACAACAGAAATTTCTGCCACTTCAATTTAACGGTTTTGTGCTTAAAAAAGAGCCAAGATGTTGAATTTCAGGGTTCCGGAATGATATCTGACAAAATTTCGCGAAAAATGGCTGAAAATTGGGCTGTAAAACAGTGAATTCAGAAATAACGTGATCACACCCCCCCCCTCCGTCCTTAACACTATATAAAATAAATAAATAATAAATATGTTATAGGAAGCAACTGCAGAGTACAACAAAAAGATTAAACAAAAGTGGACGTAAGTTTTGCCTTGAATAAATCCACAATTTCTGATTAAAAACATTTAGATGGCTCAAATTCTTTACTAGACTGGTAAATCAATTTTTTTTGTGTCTCACTATTTTTTCCGTAAGCTCAACTTTATACAATTCTCATCGATTCTGAGGTGCCTCCAAGCCAGTCACTCGCAAACTATAAATACTTGCAAAATTCAATGTAACCGTTTCGAGCCCTGGATCACACAAATTAGAGGCAGTGGTAAACCTAATTTAGGCTGTGGAACTTTTTTATAAAGGGTAAAATGCTTCAAGCAAACTGCTTGCTCACTTGTTTTCTTATGATGATCTTGACCTTTTTTTATTCTGCCCTTGCAAAAACAATGTATGCAAATGTGTCCTCTTTTCTTTCAGCAATGCGAAACTGGTTTTTGTGTAATATAAAAAGTGGAACAAATTTCTTCATAGGTTTCGACTTTCAATTCAACAGGAAATTCGTCGTTGGCGTGTTCTGCTGTTGGCGACTTTCCGCGTTGGCGAGAGTGGCCGTTGAGGAGTTCTGATGTTGGCGAGTCTTGTGCGTCGGCGAGATTTTTGTTGGCGTGTTGGTTGCGTCCAAAAAATAAAAAACAGCAATCTAAAAAGAGAGTCCGGAATAAAACCGCAAAAAATAGCGTGGCCGCAAAAATAGGGTCAAATTTAAGCTACGGTCACTACCACAAATACTCATTTTCTTTCAATTTTTAGGTGGTCAATTTTGTGATTTTGTGCATGTTCGCAATGTCTGTGGTCGCTATTTACCAAGGTTTTTTTTCATTTTAGCATACCTAAATATTTACAGGTATTTTAAGTCGCCCAAATCACCGAGAAGGACACATTTATCAAGCAGGTCTTTTTTTCATTTATTAGCCAAAATTACCAATTGACCACAATATTGTAATTGCAGAATGCAGTGTCCATAACGGTTGCTTTGATCACCCTCCTGTTTCCACCAATCTTTGGTTGGGTTTTGGGGTGACTGAACAAATTTATCAATGACTATTTAGAATTGATCCTCAAACTGGAAGGCTATCGACCCAGAACTGCTTTAAGGTAGTGTTACGGAGTGTACTTCAAAAAAAACTTAAATTTTTTGTATTTCAGAACCCATCTTTTTCGGTAATGTCTTTTGTTATATTTCCAAAAAAGACATTACAACTACTTTCACAATAAGGTGCTTAACAGCGACTGTTCTTGTCCAAAATTTTGATCAATTCACCGTATTTTCTGTATTAAGTTTCCCGGGAGAGTTACTGTTCAACCTCAAATAAGTGGGAAAATTTTCAAGTCGATTTCGAGATTTTTGGTGCTCAACCAAAATCTGAAAAGTGGAATCGGGAAAACTCGTGGTAGTTAAGAAAACGCAAAAACAGGTTTGCGAAATATTTTCTCTAGGCTGAGATATGAGGTCCATATAGGGGGAGTTATGAGAGAGGGGACTTAATACAGAAAATACGGTAACTAAATTAACGAGTTTAAAAAAAAGCATGCTCGCCGCCGATGGGAATATCTCGAAGGGCGTAGGTACATTAATCGCTTTAACTGATAAAAAGTTAAATTAAGAGTTAAGCGCTTCGACAAGATCTTATCACTTTTTGTAGCACAGTTAAAGAGCTACAAAACCCGCGTCACAGACTGACTTTTGAAAATCTAGGTGTTAAGATATGTTCTTTTGGAAAAAGCCAATTTCTTGAAAAAATGGCCAAAAATTTAATTCTAACAGTCTTTTAAAAAGAAACGCGCAATAATTATCTGTCAATCCAATAAATGAATATTAAGGCCATATTTTGCTGACGTGCGAAATAAACGACGCGTTCAGGCTGTCATATCCGTTTTGCCGAGATACGGCTATAAACTTTAAAGTACAAGAAATCGTATGGAAAATTATTTTCACAAGCAAAACAAAAGTAGTACAAAGTTGAGCAAAACCTTGTAGCTAATAAGAAGAAAAATTAGTTTTTGCCATATTGTGAAATATTTTGTAATGCGACATTCCCGCAAATTGCACGTGCCCCTCGGACAGGACGAATGCGCACCCTGGTCACTTAGACCCAAACATGAAATAACCACTAAAATTTTAGTTCCGGAATATTTCATTGATAAATAAGAATTAGAAAAAAGACAAAAAAAATATTTATTTCATATATATAACAAAAATATTCTTTGAAATTGTCATGAGTTAAATATTAATAAAACATGATAAAATTACCAAACACCTAACTGAACCGTTTAAACTACAGTGTTCTATTCTTCTACTTGATCAACTACTTCACACTTGTCTATTCCCTGTTCATCATGTTGAAAACCCTGGAAATAGAGATGCTTGACAATGAGGCAACAGTCTCAAGCTGCAGGTATAGCCATACTACTACGTATAATTTAGACGTTTCATTGCACTGGGTGTTTTAAGTATTTTGGGACTTTTGTCAGGCCAATCAAGTTATCGTATTTTCACTACTAATCAGCCCTCTAATAAGTGCCGCTTACTAACTTTGGCTCTATGTGCATTTGCATCCAGCTCGGGGGTGGGCGCGAATGCATATAGGGCCCTAACTTTAGATGGTCTGAAATTTCTGTTTTCATTAAATTTTTGAGCTCCGTGAAAAGTGCCGAGACCTTTAGGGCCGCTATCAAAAAATTAAAAGTTTTTCATTTACAGTTAGAGACCAACACTTTCCACATTGTTCACAACCCATACATTCACAATAAGACTTATTATGAAGTGGTGCCTTCCAGAAGCTCGAGGTAGTCATCCTATCCTCTGACAGCCCCGCAATCATATTTTATTGGTTGCAGACATTTGCGCAAAGGAAGGGTGAAAAGACCTAGCAAAAATGGTACAGAGTCACTATTGCCAACCACCCCCGCCTCTTTCATCTATTACAGTGATGTGCCTTCAACCACCCCAGCTCAGCCTACTCCTCCATGGACCACTGTAGGTTTTAATTTTCAGGTTTTGCTGAAACTTTGTAGTGGGTTAAGTTTTTTGGTATAATTTTTTCAAATTTATTTTTGGATTTTGACAATCATATATGTTGATCGGGTGACAGGGATAGGCGAAAACACGACACTCACTGCTTTATTTTTTGTATTCATCTACCGTATCAAGCTAACACTTCATTATAAACAGGCCTCTCGTCCTTGAGGCTGATACTTTCAGTGTTGGCACTGAGACGAGGGGCTTTCTCGTTCTCGTTTCTCGCTGGACCACATGAAAATTTTGGGCGAGATTCTCGACATGAATTTTTTAAATTTATTTTAGCTATGCCACTGTTTTTATAGTATGAAAAACAATTAAAATGCTGTTTTTAGCACTTTTCTATAACAATACTACGAGTAACTTGAGAATGCCATTGAGCTCTTATACAATTTAATCCAAAATTAATACGTAAAAAAATCTTATAAAGGTAAGAAAATTTCCAATTTTTTCTGCTTCTTTTCTGCAAACATCAGATGATTTTTTTATCCGAACACATTTTTTTCACATTTACAGCTACACTCTTCAGTCAAGGACCATCTACAGTAGACCCAAAAATTGAGGGTCGATTTCATTTGGGCTATAAGGGCTTCATTTTGCGGGCTTCATTTTCTTAGATTTTTCGGGGTTAAGAGTACTTCTCGGAATCATTCCCCAAGGAAAGTATATCAATAAAACCTTGAATTTTTAGGTTTACCCCAACTATGGCCCATTTGGAGTAGCTTTATACAATCCGAAAGCTATTGTGGGTCCAGCATCTGAGAAAAAGCGGAAAAAGGGCAAGCTTATATTTAACACTGGTTAGCTAACATTCTATTTAATAAGAAAATTTTTTACTTTGTTAAACTATTGCAGTATATGAAAGTCGACCCATCGGACCAATAGCAGAATGGTCTCCAGATGGGCCGAAAACTACTCAAGGACCTGTGGCTTTGAATTACACAACTAGCCCGAGGATCAGTCACAGATATGCCCCTTTCCGAGCCAGTAAATATGATGATCTATGCTGGGAAACACTTATTGGACAGGTTGGTTTGTGTTTTTGCGATAAAGATTTTTTTATAATTTTTCTGACATTTCTGTAAAACTTTTGTCTCGCGAAGCAAACAGAGTAAAAAACACAAAAGCTGAGAAATATGATAGAGATTCCACACATGAACCTTAATGTCATACTAAAAATTCGTAAAATGTCTAATCATTGAACTTCTATACGGATTTTTCAACTTGGTTTCTAAGAAACTAAAATCAAATTCTGCGCTTTGTTTGCTTAAAAACCAAGTTCAAAATCCGTACAGAAATCCAATGGTTAGTATTTTTTTCGAATTGGCGGGGGCAATTCAGAACGCGTGACCATGGTCCTTTTAATTGATAAGTGAACACTTTTCAAAAATAACTGGTCAAAAAAGTCAAATAAAACAATAACTATAAGCAAAGACGGTGCTTTCCTAACTAGGCTGTCACAAAAGTTTTGTTACAAAAAAGTACTTCGAGCTACGTAAAGTACTTTGGTCTTTCTTCATTATATATTTGATTTGTAGGAAATAGCCAAAATTGTGACTACTGACTTAGGTAAGCAATATTGGTAGCAGTATGGAATGTGAGCTTCGCCTAAAAATGCCCAAAGCGATGTTTTATGATTTTTTATGATCAAGAGTACTTCTCGGAATCATGTCCAAGGTAAGTCCAGTATTTAAAACAACATCTTCTTGTTAGTGGGCTTTGTAGTGGCACCGAATTTTCAACAGAAACCCTTTTCTGACACTTTTTTCGACGTTTTTTATGTGAAAAACTGGCCAAAACACCATAAAACTATCGCTTCGTGCATTTTTGGGCAAAAGTCATATTCTATATTTTAGACGCAATAGTTGGTATATTTATATTTACGTTGGTTATACTGCTAGTTTTAGTGCTGTCCATAGTGGCCATATTTGTGATAGACTTCCTAAGAGGGCTGTGGGTGCGCTATTGTTCAGAGTGGTGGTGCTGGAACTTGGAAACTACTTTTCCTGAGTAAGTTTTTAATTATTTTTGAAGTTGAAAATTTTGTGATACTTGGTTGTGAATTCAAATCCAAAGTCTACAAATTGACCAACAAATTTAGATATGGCGAATTCAAAGTGGCCGAGAATGTGCTGCATCTAGGTAAATTGCTTTATCCAACACTTAATCAACTATCCAATTAAGTGAACAACCAAGGTATGATCTGGTTGGGCACTATCTTGGTGCCTATGCTACTATGATCAACAATGTCAAACTCATCATCCTCATGTACATTCGTGCCTGGGCCTGCATGACTTGTGAGTAATTGTATTAGGGGCATATATATCTAGCCATAAATGCCTGCCCCAATTCAGGCAACGTCCCAGCCAGGCAAATATTCCGAGCGTCTAGGTTCATCATTTCATTATAATTTTTTTATGAAATTTGAAAATGCCTTTTGTTTAGATCCAGCAACTTTTACTTATGGCTATTGCTAATGATGCTGTAAGTTTTTTGCTGCCGTTATTAATTTTTAATAAGATAGTTAAACCCGCGTAAAAAATGACTTGATCATAAATTAAAACTGAGCGGACATTGGTGTTTAACAACAAAAATCCATTTTTACAGGTGTATGAGTACCCTTCCTGTAGGGTTGTAATTGGTATGTGGTGTAAATACATTTTGATAACAAACCATCCAACAAATTTAGCCTCCAAAAAGCCATCCAAAAACTGTGGCCCATTCCAGTATACATTTAATACTTGTTCATGTTCAAAAAACTAATTTGTTGTGTTGCAGAGGTCAAGAGCGCTTCTACAGTGTCATATCAGAAGTGCTGCACAACAATCTCAACAAAAATATTGTTGGTTTTTTTTCTTACGATTTCCATAAATCTGGTGTAAATATAGTAATTAAGTAATTTCAGGTGGATGTGATACAGTACGTTAAATTGTTTAGCTTAATTTTGGCCAAAAATTTTCTGACTCAACATCAAATTTTTTATACCCCGACAAATGATGTGGCCGTCCGATTAAAAGAGAAGTTCTGTAATTTTGTAGTTTGCTTGGACCCCTCAGAAAATGGAAAATTGAGTGTGTGGGCTCAAATGAAAGCTTACGATGTGCTGAGTACGATAGCACCAAATTTGGCTGCTTTTCGCTACTAATTCGTCGAGCTGTAGCCTCCCGAACTCTTGTATTTAGAAAAACCAGTGCATTTCTTATAACAATGAAAACGGTACTTTAAAAACAATGAAACAATTAAAACAATGAAAATTGTAATTAAAACGGTGAAAGTTTAATGACGTACAGTCATTTAAAAACTTATTCCACGCAGAATGAGTCGCTCTTTCTAATGAGCACTAAAACTTTGCAATCTGTTGCAATTTATAGCCTAAAATGTGTTTTTTCAGAAAATCAGCGTCTTTTAACAAAAAAATTTCGGTAAAAAAACCGCCATAAAAAACGGTACACGGACAATTCGCCTCCGGCCGATTCGCCTCCAGGGCAATTCGCCTCCAATTACATTTTTTATTTCGTGTTCAGTCTGTTATTTACTCCATGATCAATAAGCTTTTTCTTAATTTGTATTTTTGCAGTTAAGGTAATGTTGTAGTTGTATTCCAATTACTTTCTAAACTTTTTTTGTAAATCCATCACTGGATCGCCCTAATTTTCTCATGTTGTTGTCCACATGGTTCATTCAGATGGTCCACTTGGATCATGGAGGTCTCCAGTTAATCAAAACAAATCGCAGCCAGTAAAACTACTCAAATTTCAGATATGTTCATTAAAACTGCTAGATACATAAAATATCTCAGATCTCATGTGGTTTAGATAAACTGACAAACATTTGACTAAGTGGACACCAGGGCTGCATCGGATATGAAAAATACCGGATCGGATATCGGATATTCAAAAATATCGGTTATCGGATATCGGATTTCGGATATTTTCAAAATTTTCTCGTAAACACTTTATTTGCACTTTGCTATGGTTCCGTTCCTTTCAAAAAATGCATCCCATTTTTGTTCGTTAAGCATCTGAAAGCCATAAATGTAAGCTTGGAAGAACAAGACAAATAAAATGCAGGAGAAAATCGTGTAAAAATGACCGCAAAAGAATTCGTTTTCACCTATTTTAAAAATAAATTCAAAAAATTATTCAAAAGTTTTTTTTCAAAATAACCTCTCTTTATCCGATTTTATCCGAAAATCGGTCATTTTTTCGGATATCGGATACCGGATATCGGATGTCAAAAGTGCCGGATATCGGATGTCGGATATCGGATATCCGATGCAGCCCTGGTGGACACCCATATGAACCAAGTGGATAGCAATTTGAATCCACGTGATGTGATTGGTGTTGCATCTCCTTTAAATTGAATTTTTATACCATGTATTCAGGGAAACCGGCATAAAATAGACAATTGTTCCCTGTTTATATATAAAGGCATTCTTACCATGCTCAGATAATAGAGACAACAGTTATTTGAATTCAAAATTTATCGGGCTATAACCGGCTTTATTTGCCTTTCTTTTTATCCAAGTGGGCGACCAATTGGTTAAATTTTGTCGTCCACTTAGAGCAAAAACTTTTTTACGTTTCTTATGTTCCGAAACCTGTTTTCTGGACTAATTGGGGCATGCTGAAGATGGTTTGATAATAGTAAAATAAGGTTTTGTATGGTATTTCTTGAGTATTGGGAAATAATTGATTTTACCAAAACTTGATGTTACCAAAACTCGAAAATAGCTTACAAAACGGCATTTTACCACTATCAAACCATCTTCAGCATGCCCGAATAAGTCCAGAAAATAGGTTTTGGGACCCAAAAAGTGAAAAAAATTGCTCCAAGTGGACGACCACTTGGTTTGGTTGGTTCAGACTACAAAATTTTTCCAAATGCACGAATTTGAAAAGTGTGGACCTTTTTTTGATTTAAATTTTTTTTTGAAATTTTTCAGGCTATCCAGGTGAATACACCTGACCAGAAGGTACCTACCATGGATTTTGGGGATCGGCTGGGTGAAATCCATCAATCCTCTCCTTCTCCTATCAAACAGGATTTACCACACAATTTTACGTCAAAAATAAGGGTTTGAATGTGGTACGTTGACTGTGACTTTTCAAAGATCACTTCTAATACTTTTTTCGTGTCGGTTTTGTCCGGGAGGCGAATTTTCCCGGAGGCGAATCGGCCCGGAGGCGTATTGTCACGGACCCATAAAAACGGAAAAAACGGATTGCACCAACCTAAATTTTAGTCTATCAGAAAAAAAGAATTTTATTCCGCACCTTTCTGACAAAGAATTTCCGAAAAAAGTTCGGAGAGGTAAGACAAAAAGGTTGGGGTTCTAGTCTGTGAGTGGCCTTTGGGTGGCTACAACTTAAACCATATGGAGATCAAGCGAAAATCGTGTTTTCTCACGATACTAACGATAGTCTAATAAAACTTTTTACGCTATATATACTATTATGTACTAACACGGGAAAGGCACGACCCGGGTGTGGCCTATTAAAAAACGTTATATACCAAAATGTAGCCCTAATTGAGCTAGTTAAGGAACCGTTCGCAGAATCTGCTATGGATCAATCTACGCTGAGAAATAATCTTTTTAAAATTACAAAAAAATTGTGTTGAAATATAAGTCAAGAACAACCGTTTTCAAACATGTGAGTTGGTGGCCGAGTGGATGAGTGGTGCGGCGCCGAACCTATTTCTTTTTTTTTCGGGAAAGGTTCGACTCCAGTCGCGTGCACGTCTTTTTTATTTTCGGTTTTTTTAAAGCTTCACTTTCCTACACAAAATGACACGGGGAGAACAATAAAAATATTTTTAACGTCGTCGGATTTGTAATACACATTGTGAACGGGATATATATATATATATACGGTATAATCATTGTCATTAATTGTTCGTTGTTCGTAAATGAAATATATACCGTTCACAATGTCTATTACAAATCCGACGACGTTAAAAATATTTTTATTGTTCTCCCCGTGTCATTTTGTGTAGGAAAGTGAAGCTTTAAAAAAACCGAAAATAAAAAAGACGTGCACGCGACTGGAGTCGAACCTTTCCCGAAAAAAAAGAAATAGGTTCGGCGCCGCACCACTCATCCACTCGGCCACCAACTCACATGTTTGAAAAGGGTTGTTCTTGACTTATATGTCAACACAATTTTTTTGTAATTTTAAAAAGATTATTTCTCAGCTTAGATTGATCCATAGCAGATTCTGCGAACGGTTACTTAACTAGCTCAATTAGGGCTACATTTTGGTATATAACGTTTTTTAATAGGCCACACCCGGGTCGTGCCTTTCCGTGTAAGGTTGTGATCATTCTCAAGCAGATTGATTACGAGAATTTTTTCAAGCGTTTGCTCATTTTTCGTGCATATTCAAGCATATGCTTTACATATGTTGATCATTAACTGTAACTATACAGTTAAAGTAATCTTCTCAAGTTTGACTGTAGGTGGAGCATATGCTCGATAATATGCTCGCGCATATGCTCCGTATGGTCGTATATACCGTATGGTCCAAGTTCGCCGCCGAATTGTTTTTGGCCATAACTTTTTTATTTCGCAGTATTTTTCCGAGATCTTCTTTTTGTTCGAAAGAAGAGTGAATGGGCAAATTGTAAAACGGCTAAAATTTGTGGTCTAGAGAAAAAGTTATGGCTTGTTGAAAATTACTCCATTTTCCGCTCGAAAACGGTCATTTTGCACTATTTTAAGCAATTTTTGACTGAACCAAACACAAGTTAACAATATGGATTGAATGACAACACATGCATAACAATGTTTATTGAATCAAGTGAACTAAACAACTGACAAGACACCAAAGTAACCAATAATTTCACTCATAAAACTGTTCGACACTTTTTTCTTGAACTTCAATGCATTTCTGGAGACGTTTCTTGTAGGCAGACGTTTCTTGTAGGCATCAATTGAGCGATCAATCATTTCTTGCGGCATTTCGACAAAAACATGCTGAATTATTACCTGAAGATCCTCTAAATTCGTCGGCTGAGTTCTGTAGACGATCGACTTGACATAGCTCCAGAGGAAGAAATCGCAAGGAGTCAGATCAGGAGAATAAGGAGGCCAAGGAAAATTTGGAGACATATTGCCCATCCATAGCCCTTCGAAGTTCTCATTCAACCAGTTGCGCACCGTCCGAGTCCAAGAATGATAGCGAGCAAAATCGTGGACAAAAACGTGAAATTACAAACCTGGTCTTTGTTTTCTTCCGCTTATTCACACTTCCTGTTTCGAAGATTTTGGTCCACCACCGCTTGATTGTTGCTCCGTCTGGCGTCCTAGCATGTCTTCCGAACTTTCTTCTGTACTCACTTTGGACAGGCTTTGGCTTCCCATGCTTTGAATACCAGATTACACTCCAGACTTTCTGCTCGATCGAGTAATTCATATGCCTAAAAACAGTTGTTTTAAACTTTCAAAAAACGACCGTTTTCGAGCGGAAAATGGGGTAATTTTCAACAAGCCATAACTTTTTCTCTAGACCACAAATTTAAGCGGTTTATATGCCAAAAATTTGCTCATCCACTCTTCTTTCGAACAAAAGGAAGATCTCGGAAAACTACTGCGAAATAAAAAAGTTATGGCCAAAAACAACTCGGCGGCGAACTTGGACCATACAGTACTTTGATTCTAAGCCGATCAATGTTTAAAGAATTTACGAAATTCTGCGTACAAAAAAAGTTTTGGCCAAAACAAAAAATTGTAAAATTTTTGAAAGGCTCTGTACTAAAATTATTGTGTGGTTTTACCAACAAACAAGAGAAATGTTTCAGATACATCATGTCTCCAGGAATTGTAAGCGACTACTGATTTCGCCCCAAATAAATGCACAAATATTCATGTTTCAGGTGATTCCATGCCTGTTGCTCTTGCTGTAATAATATTTTTGATTAAAATGTAAATCTATATAAACAACAACTGTTCAGACTTATAATCTACTTTCTGGTTTTGTTGGTCAGTGGTCTAAGAGGTACAATATAAATACACAATTATACAAGTACATTAATGCTAATATTGAATTGCAGCTGCCAACAGTGATCTGTCCAAACAACTTACACATGTAATCATCCTGTCTGCTATATAATACATACAACTTGTCAATCAATCCAATATTTAGGAGAGAACTGAGGAGAAGAAGAAAATATTCGAATTGGCTGGAGGAGGACGCAAAAGGCATAGGTAGACAGACAAATAAAAGGGATATGATGAATGCGAATGAATTCGGCGGGGCATTTGTGCGCTTGGGAGGTTTCATTTTTGTACTAACTGTGAATAGCTATAAAATGTCAAATTTTTGTAAGGAAATTTTTTTCGGAAACTAAAGTTTTAGTAAAGTAATTGTTAAAAAAAACAACTTTTTTATCGTTTTAGTGAATGAGTGCCTTCGGCGAATAAAATTTTTGACGCTACTGTCATATACCCCCCCCCCAAAAGCTACTGTAATATACCCTCCCCCTCCCCCAAAAACCGACTTTTTTGGGAGTGTCTAAAAACCATTTTTATGCAATAATTTTGCCATAAAGGGACCAGAAAAGCAGTTTAAAAGGGATTATGGGCTGTATTGGGAGGGGAAGGGAATAATACAGGGGCCACTTTTTTTAGCTGCTTTACCATGTTTTTCAACTCGGGCCGTGGCAAAAATAGACTCTATATGCATTTTATGATCAAGTGTACTTCTCGGAATCATGTCTAAGGTAAGTGCGTGCGCGCATCTCTAACTCTCAAGCCCCCTGCGCCCCCTTCGGGGGCGCAGGGGGCTTGTGGGCTTGGAGTTGAGATGCGCACACCCACATACCTTAGACACAAATCACTCGAAAGTGACTCTGGATGCATGAAAAAGCATGCATACCAGAGTTTATTTATGCGGTAGACCCCAGTATTCAAAACTATGTTCAAGATCTTCGATTTTTCGGCCGAAAAAGGTTTCCCCCCTCTTCAGACCTGGGGCTACGAGCCAGAGGCTCAGCCATCCAAAAGTTAAAGGACAACCATCAGGATCCACCCGGCTGATCGGTCCGATCAGTTCGAGTACTTATACTTTTACGTGCACCACAAGTGGCTGAGTTTGAAAGCGCTTTTACTGCTTAGAGAATTAATCCTTTTTGGTACTTATAGGCACTATAGAAGTGGCCCTGTTTTGTCCCTTCCCTCCCAATACAGCCCATAATCCCTTTTAAATTGCTTTTCTAGCCTTTTTACGACAAAATTATTACTTAAAAATGATTTTTAGATACTCTGAAAAAACTTGATTTTGGGGGGGGGGGGTATAAGCCAGTAGGTCCGAGGATTGGGGGGGGGGGTATAAGAAAGTAGCTGTTTTTGGGGGGGGAGGGTATAAGCCAGTAGCGCCAAAATTCCGGCATCGCCAGTTTATGGTTCATTCTTACAGATTATGTCTTTTAAAGCAAATTTTGGCGATAAAAATTAAATGATCGAATTCAATAAAAGATACCGTATTTTCTCTAATTATAGACCCGTCTCTAATTATAGACTCCCCTTAAAGGAGGCGGAAAAGCTACTTAGGTTTGATTAAAAGTGGCCTGCATGGCGCAGTGCGTAAGCGTTTGCGTTTTTTGGCCCAAAATGGTGTTGCAAGTTCGATCCCATGTGGTGACATGCTATTTATTTTCGCTTGTTTGACCAGTGCTTGGGTTAATTTGGGTCGCTGATCCCTACTTTCTTATATTTTACTCGAAAAATGTGATAAAATGACTTTTTTGCATTTTTTCTCTAATACAGTCGACGCTCTCTATAACGACGCTCTTTATAACGATTCGCTCTTTATAACGACTCGAAAAAAAAATTGGTCGATTTCAAACAAATTAAGCAGAAACGGCGCTCTCTATAACGATCCGCTCTCTATAACGACTCAGTCTGGCCGTCCCAGCTGTTAAAGAGCCGCTCTATATAACGATTTTGGCAAAATTTGCAGAAAATTCAATTTGAATGAAATTATGTCTCACAGGAAATGAAAATTTTTTGTTGAATAACCATTTTTCGCAATCATCTTTTGCTGATTTTAAAGAAATCGGTCACATTTTTGTGTTTCAACTTCTGTTATCAAATGTTTACAAATTCGGCGACTTGTATTACGATCACAATCGTAATCTTTTCGCCAATGAAACTTTCACCAATGAGATTTTTTACCAATAATATGTTCTTGCCAATCGCTTCTTTTCCCGAGTACTCTTATTTTTTATCAGGCAAATCACCACTGATTTTGTAGCCAATGAATTGAGCTACAAAATGAAAGGTAATAAGCTTGCCAATAAACTAATAGTACTTGAGAAAAAAAAGCTATTGGCAAAAGCATACCATTGGCGAAGTGATTTTATTGGCGAAAAGATCTTAGTGGCGAAAGTTTCATTGGGGAAACGATCTCGACTAATCAACGCTTGCAGAACATGAAACAGAGAAATGACACGGACGTTTTCCTGTAAAACCGTTTCACTGTAAAGCCGTTTTCATGTAAGCCGTTTCCCTGTAAAGAATGGCTGGGATCTATAGCGTAAAGGAAAATATTGTAGACTCAAGTTTAAATGACGGATAGAACTAATTCTGAAATAATAGGGTATTCAGATGGTAGTACGGAAGTATTACTGCCAGAAAGTTAGTACTCAGATCAGAGTGGGGCAGTACATATTACACTGGAAATTACACGGAAATGTGAAAAATTAAGCGCAGATTAAAAATAAATTGAAGTCTTTTTAGGTTCTACAAGAAACCGTTCCTTACAAGGAAACGTCGCGTACCAAACATTTTCTTGAATTATGTTATTGTTGTTCGTTTTTCGGAATAAATGTTTACTTTGATACAATTTTATTTGAATATTCGTTACCAAAGATGCCGCTCTATATAACGACTGGCTGATGCACAGTTGAAAAATGATGCTCTTTATAACCACTCTCTTTATAACGACGCTCTCTATAACGACTCGGTTTAGCCGGTCCCTTGAGAGTCGTTATAGAGAGCGTCGACTGTATCTTATTATAGAGTCGTCTCAAATTATGGACCCCCCCCTCGATGGGGGCTGAAAAATTGTAGACCCTTTGTCTATAATTAGAGAAAATACGGTAACATTTTTCAGCAACTTCAACTTCTCGCACCACCGTCCCTCCGACTACAAACTGAATGGGAGCACAGGAAGAGGAGGCAGTTCTAATAGCAGGTCAGGGAGAGAGAGTGGTAGTGAAACTCGGCAGGGAGGCCAAGCTAGAGGAGATACTGCTAGCAGTGGAGGGAACAGAAGCAGTGTGCGCAGCTGGCATGGTATTGAGGCTGATCATGGCCGAGGAGCACCAGATGGGGCTTCCTTCTCACCCAACACACCTCACAGATATCAGAAAAGGAACAATAGAAGACATGGAGCTGGAGATAGCAGATACCCGTACCATCACTCATCCGTGAGTGAACACAGCTTTATTTTTATAAATATGGAAGCCCTGAAAAAAGAGTCGATTAGTTTAATTAACATAAATAAATTTTTGACGACGCCGCAGAGGACGACCTTTTGCATGCGTCGCAAATAATGGCTAAAGTACAGAATGTGACCTTCGCCCGAAAAAGCCCAAAATCATGTTTTTAGGGTGTTTTGGCCTGTTTTTCCCACAGAAAGTGACAAAAAAAAGTGTCGGAAAAAAGGTTTTCGGCTGAAAAGTTCGAAAAAGTTTTTTTTGGTTTGCCTTCGTCCCTAAAGAAAAAAAATCTAGAAAAATTTAAAAAAATCTTTTTCAAACTGGCGCCGAAAAAAGGAAAAAGGGAACAAAGGCTTTATTGGGAGGGCCAATCAATAAAAAGGGACCACTAATTATTTAGGCTTACCAATAAAAAGCTGGTTTTGAATACTGGGGCCTACTGCATAAAGAAACTCTGGCGCCGGAGGTGACGCTCTAATTTCACCCTGGCGCCCGGCGCCGCTTGCGCCGCCCGCGCCGAAATTTCGGAAAGCCTGGCGCTGGCGCCCTATTTTCCGAAACGTGCGAGTATGCATCCAGAGTCACTTCCTAGTGATTTGTGTCTAAGGTATGTGCGTGTGCGCATTTCAACCCAAAGCCCGCGAAGGGGGCGCAGAGGGCTTGAGAGTTAGAGATGCGCGCACTCACTAACCTTAGACATGATTCCGAGAAGTACACTTGATCATAAAATGCATATAGAGTCTATTTTTGCCACGGCACATGTTGGAAAACATGGTGAGACAGCCGAAACAGTATGAAATATACTTTTTTATATCTTTTTTCCGTATAAGTGGCCTCTTTTATTCCCTTCTTCTCTCATTACAGCCCTTTTTTCTTTTTAATTTGGAAAGGCGCCAATTCGGAAAAAAATTTCAAAATTGTCTAAATTTTTTGCCTTGGTTGAGCAAGGCAAATCCAAAAAGTTATTTTTAATTTTTCGACTTTTCGACACTTTTTTTGTCACTTCTGTGTGAAAAACCGGTCAAAACGTCCTGAAACGTGATTTTGGTCATTTTTCACATTCTGTATTCCTGCCCAAATAATGACTTTTAACCCTCGGACGGTCACGTTGGGACGATTAGTATCATTTTTTTCGTTAAGTGCTGGCTAGTAGTTGATAATCTAGGTATAGAAATATATATAAAGTTCCTCGTAGTTTGAGATGGAAATATTTAGGAAAAACACAACAAATACATGTAATTTCGCCTTGTTTTTCAAATGTTTCCAACATCCGAATATCAGGTTATCAGCTGCAAATAACGATGACTAAGTCAGTTTTTAAAAATTAAAAACATAGTTGGGCAAAAAAATACATGTGTTTAAGTTTTTTGTTTTAGGATGATCAATTGCACTCACCACCCTCCAAATCACCGATCAGTCCAGGCCAAAGCCGCCATCTCACATTTCTTCCTTCTCTTCAGTACGTTCTTTCACCTGGTTTTTCTTTATTTGATAGTTTCATATTGTTTCGAATTCCGCTGATTATTAACTGGGATTTTAGCCAAGAATAAAAAGTTTTATTTTGTTATGTAGGCTGACTTAAACGATCTACGACCAACAGCTATGACCCCACCCTCATATCGCAACTCAAAGATTTAGACCTTTCTTGTAAAATACTCTTCTTAAATTTGTTGTGGGTTTTTCAAAAGGATACTTAATTTTTTGTTTTTATTCAAAATTTTAATTTTTAAAATAAATTTTCAAAATATTTTTTTTTTTGAAAAAATTTGCCCGGTCCAATTCAGGGAGTCTTGGTAGTTTTCGGAACTGTTTCAGAACTTACATTTTTATCGGTGCTCTAGTGGCCATGATAATATACAATTTTATACTCAAAATGACGCCAGAAAACAGCGTTATATTTTGAGTATAAAGTTTTATATGATTATGCCTGCAAAATTTATGAAAAAAAAACAAAAGTTGTCAATAAAAATTCTGAAAATTTCCGGAAGCCCGATTCTTTTTGTAATTTTTCGTTTTTTGCAAATTTTTGAGGCATAGTCACATACAACTTTATACCAAAACTAGTCAAAATATCCTCCCCCTGAAATCTCTCCTCTTTTGAAATAATAATGTTGTTGTAATAATCTTATAATAACAATGTTACTGTCCTATCCAATATAATTATTACCTCCTTTAAAACTCTTTCCGCTTGAATAAACAATCCTTACTATTATTTGCAGAAGTGTCAACGAGGACGAAGTTGACGAGGAGGAAGCAGCAACCACTCAGCAAACTGTGCTTCTCAAGGAAAACCCTGAAGAAGACCCAATGCGGGGTTCACAAATGGACAAGAGCAAGTCAAGCAAGAGCAGCTCCAGCACAGAGGTGGTGGATGACGCTCCCATACCATTCACTTGGCGCCAAAGGTTTATGGTGTGTGTTGGACTGGCTGATCCAGACAAGTTGGACAGAGAAAGGGCTCAGGAAATGCTAAAAAGGGCAGTGAAAGCTCAAAAAGCAAAACAGGCTGAGAAGGGACAGGAGGATATAGAGACTGGTGCAAGAAGAAGTAGAAGTGGCTCTGCCGCTGTCAAGGGCAAAGCAAGGTAACCCTTCAATGTGCCCAAGCTTCAGTCATAACCATACTTACGCGTTCTCCGAAAAAATAAAAAGAGCCGCCGCCTCCGCCGGCATTTTCGAAATTTCGCCTCCGGCGCATAAAAAGTGCCAATTTTTCCGGGCGGGACCGCCGACGGAGGCTGACCACCCGGAAAGTTTTTTAGCAATAGGAATATTTCATTTATTTTTCTCAAAATAGCACATTTATATCCTTTTTACGCATGTTTAACTAGTCATTGTTGCTGATGAAAATCAAAACTTTTTTACAAAAAGTGTAATGAATGTGTAGAAAAATCGCGCCGCCGCCGGCATTTTGAAATCTCGCCGGCGTAAAATCTCGCGTAAGTATGGTCATCAGTGAAGCCCTCCCCATCCGAACTAAAAATACAAACAGACACATAAAAGCGTGGTGTTCAGTATAAAACTCCAAAGGCACAAGTTATTTATTAAAATAAGCTTGCTTTTAGAGATAGGCTTCAAAAATGTGTTCGAGCGAGCCCATGATGTGTAAAAAACTAAAACAATACCAGCATTGATAAAAAAATAGCTAGGGTGAAAGCCTAATTTTTTTTGGAAGTTTCAGCCAACGTTTTAAACACAGGTTGTCCCAAGTGTGAAAGCCGAATATCAATATTCGAAAAAATTATAGCCTTTTTGAAACCGGCGAATTTTTTGAAACGCCCTGCATAATATCATTCAGAAGAACGATGAAAGGTAACAAAACAGTTTTATTAGACAAAAGTTTGCAGAAAACATCAGGAGAAATGGGATCGTTCAATAAACACTCAAGTCAACTGATGCTTCTTCATCCGATTATTTTCTCTAAAAAGTTGGAGGGAGTGGATGAGAGAAAAGAATTTGGAGAAAATCCAGAAATAAATTGAAAACCGAAAAAGCGCCAGTTCAAATAAATTTGAAAAAATGCTGGAGCTGGGCAAGTTTCGATTTCGTCGGCGAGAATTCGCCAAGATTATAGCGGAGTCGCAGAATTAAACGATTATTCGAATGGTTTCGCCGGAAATTACACTGCTGACTTTCCGAATTCCGCTACGCAAGCAAATGGGCCAACCCTAGTAACTGGTTAATTATAACTTTTTGTAAAATCCTTTAAACCAAGATCACTGATCCTTTAATAATCAGTGGTATGCTTGTTTGTTAAACTGAGCGTGTCTTAATTTTTTGTAAATGTGGTTTTTTTCCTGTCTTCTCCTAAAGTTTCAATTATAAAAGATGTCGTTAAAATGTCTAAACTAAAACTTTTGTCACTTTTCTGCGTTACCTTGTTGCCGAAAAATTGAAAAATTTAAATTGAAAAATACTTTTCATTGTCAAAATTCCCACAATTTTTAGATCCATGCAATTGCCACAATTGGTAGAACCTGAATCTGGAAATGAGGAAGAAGATGAAGAGAACTCTACAGCGGTTATTTTCACTACAAACCATAAATTCATAACTAACACACCAATTGCAGATGTCCCCCTACTGCAGCAGCCTAAGCGCAGTCCCAGACCTTCTCCATTAATGTTGATGGAGGAAGCGGACTACTCCATACCCACAGATGAGGAGGCTGATGACGAAGCTGAAGATGCATTCCCCCGGTGGCTACCCTTTTGCAGCAGCCAGAAAGAGTATCTCAGAGGTCTAATTCCAGAAGTCCATATCACAGTGACAATGAGACCATGATACACAGGTCAGAATATTGGGATTCAACAATTTTCCATCCGTGAAAATATAATTTTAGACCAGAAGCAATCAGACATTCCAATTCTCCAGCCAGGTAAAATTTTACCTGATCGGGTTTTTTGTTTTGTATTATATTACAGTTAAAATTAGATTTAACGAAACTAGATACAGCGAATATTTAAAATAGTATACCTAGGGTGACCAACTCAATTTTTAAATTTCCGGGCATTTTTTTCATAAATCCAGGCATTTGTTCTTATCACACACTTTCATATTGTACCCAGATTTTGGAAAAAAAATCGGGCAAAAATATGCAAAATTTGGGAAATGCCCGGAAAACCGGTAAAGTTGGTCATCCTGGGTATACAAGAGCGTTACACGGAGAAAAGGGGGACCAGCGGTTTTATTATTTTTTCGAATCATTTTTACATGCCTTCTCATTTAGATTTTTTTTAACTATTCTAACTAATTTTTGAAAGTATTTTAAGGTGATCAAAATTAGATTTGACGCAAAGAAATTGAAAAATGAAACAATTAAAAAATTGCTGGTCTCCGCCTTAACTTTTAAAACGCTTTAGTATGCCCCTTTAAGGTCGGAAGTTCGTTCCCGCCTAGGGTCGACACCTTTTTACCTTTTTTTAAAGCCTTTGCCAATGCTGTTTCGGCAGTCTTGTTCCGAATATTACAAGGATTCCTATTTCGCCGATAATTTTTCGGAAACCCAAAAAATTTTCTCTAAAAAAGCAAAAACTCAACTTTCTCGATTTTCTCGAAAACTCAATTTTCTCAAAGCTCAATTAACGAAACTCGATTGAACGAAAATTTTGTTTTTTCATCTGATTTGTGCTTTTTTAGAGAAAAAATTGGATTTCCAAAAAATTGTCGGCAAAACCGGAATCCTTGCAATTCTTTGGACCAGACCATCAAAACAGAACTGTCAAAAGCTTGAAAAAATAAATATAAAAAAGGTGTCGAACTCGGTAACTTGGCCGGTTTATTGAATCTCGTTAAATCGAGTTTTAACTGTAGCTTATTCAGTTCAATTCCAAGCCAGCCACCAAAAGCATATTCGCAGTGGTTGGAACCTCCATCATCTAGTGCTGCTAGAAGGAGCATATCTCTCAGTGAGAAAAAGCATCTCAAAACGTAGGTTGTATAAGGGGTCTGAGTTCAACAAAGTTAAAGGGGCATGCCCGTGCGTTTCAAAAAGTTAAGGCGGGGACCGGCAATTTTTTTTGAATCCCTCCATTTTTCACTCGTTTTGCATCAAATCTAATACTGATGACCCTATACCACTTTTAAAAACTAGGCAGAAAACTTAAAAAATTTGGATGAGAACACTTGTAAAACTTGATCGAAAAAGAAAAAAAGTGCTGGTCCCCGCCTTTTCTCCGTGTCGGGCACGGGCATGCTCCTTTAATGACATGTACACTGGTCGAAATTTCGATGTAAGCCTTCTGCTTCATTTTTATATATTGACCCGGATAGACCGACTTGACCACGAAGTAATACAGTGTTCCGAAACATAATTGTTTGTAAGATTTGTAACTATTATTTTAGGACCCCAAAATCGTATTTTTAAGAAGCTCAAAGAAGCGCTTTAAAGGACCATTGCCGTTGCCGACAAGGAGAATTTCCAATATTTGAATGCGTGTAGGACACTTTTTTTATTCTGATAATGTGTTCGAGTGTGTTACTGCTTTAGAAAAGAAATTACTTAGGCTAAAATAGTTGTAGGAATACTACTCCCAGTGCCAACTCTGTTTGTTTTAACGATTACTAAAAGCTAAAAAATTTTACTAAAAAATAATTTTGAATATTTTCGGAATAAAAAAGTGCCTCGCGCGCATTCAAATGTTTGAAATTCTCGTTGTCGACAGCGGCAATGGTCATTTGAAGAAGTTTTTGGTCCGCCGTTTGATTTTTTATATTTTTAGCGGCGCCGCTGTTTTACTACCGCTGCTGCCGCCGCCGCTCGAGTTCGATTTTTGACCGCAACTGCCACGCCGCTGGTTTTTATTCGCGTGCAATAATGGTAACCGCTCATAATGTGGTGCTATTAGGGTTGTTGGCAGCGCATACAAAATTTATTTAATGGAACACATAAATTTTCAGACCAGCAACCTACGAGCCGCTGACTGATGTTGCATCTGAGGCCTCTCCTATTCCAGCCCGTGCCCGTCCTACGGATGAATTCCAGCAGGCTCAACTATCCCCTGAAAAAAGGTACCCAATGCGAGATCCGCAACACAGGGGCATGCGAATACCTCCAGAACCACCCAGGCATAGAAGACCAGAAGAGCAGCAGCAGCCACAGAAATATATGCAAAGAGAGGCTCCTGGCAACAGAGGAAGACCTCAGGGATTGTTGCAACACAGATATCCAGAAGATGAAGAAATTATGCAGCCTGGATCTAGTGGTTTGGACAGGGCAGAAGGGTGGGTTTTTTTTATTGTTATCAGTTGCTATAGTAAATATCGAAGTCGAAAATTCAAAATTGTAGATCATCCGCGAGAATGCACTGGAGCGACGCCACCCGACCACCCTCAGAAGACAGCAACTCGTTCAGAGACCCCACCCCTTCAGAATCAAGGGAGCCTGAAATGTACTTTGGGTTGGAAGAAACTCCATCACCCTACTACGTATCAAATGCAGACACCCCAGGTGGAGTGATCAGTGAGAGTTTCCACTATGCTGATCCTCGGCTGTCTTATGCTAATCCTTACAGCAGGTATTCAACTATTGAAATCACTGTAATTTATGGTGAGCATACAATAAGACTAAGGAGTTGGTATTTTTCCCAGAATATTTAAGCTTTCCATTACGACTAGCGCCCGAAATTTATTATGGCTTTATCACAATTGTAAAAGTAAATGTTTTTGCTATTGTGAGCACCCCTTACATTTACACTTACATTTATATTAATACTTACTTATATTTTTACCAACGATACGCAAAAGGTGCTTCTTTTTTCTGAAAATGAAAAATGCATAAAGAGACTCTTTTTGCTCAGTTCCAGTGACCAAAACGGGGTAGAATACCTTAATACAAGGTAATTTGCCTTGGTCCCATAAGGCAAAAAGTCAAACATTTTTTTTTCAAAAATACCATTTTTTGTGTGGGAAAAATGTTAGAAAATAACTTTTTTATCGTTTCAAGCGTATAAAAATTACTTAGGAGTCGTTTAAACACTATTTTTAAATAAGTGAAAACCCGCACCCCCAACCCAATAAGTTCCGCAAATGATACGACGTTAGAATCGCAGGGCCACCTGATAGTGTTAAAATTAAAAAAGGGACAAAATTTATGCCTTTTCAAAAAAGAAAGAAAAGGAGGCACATTTTCGCCAAAAGGAGGCATTTTTCGTCAAAAGGAGGCATTTATCTGTTTTATCCTACAGGACAAAGCTTTTTTTTGCTGCAAAAAGACTTTTTTTTGCTGCAAAAAGACTTTTTTTGCTGCAAAAATTAGTTGATGCAAAAAGTCTTTTTTTTGCTGCAAAAAAACTTTTTTTTGCTGCAAAAAGTCTTTTTTTCGCTGCAAAAAGACTTTTTTTGCTGCAAATATTTTTGCTGCAAAAAAACTTTTTTTTGCTGCAAAAATTCTTTTTTTCGCTGCAAAAAGACTTTTTTTTGCTGCAAATCGGCTTTTTTTGCTGCAAATCGGCTTTTTCTGGTCCAAACTTATTTAGCTGTAATTTTGGCGTGCGGTCGATTGGTCCACGGTCAATTGATCCACGGTCAATTGGTCCACAGGTCAATTGGTCCACAAAATTATTTTCAAATTAATCTTTTTTGTCTTGTGAAGAACTTCTATTATTTTAACAGTTTTTCGATAATTCAGCCTTAACCCTACTGGTTAATCCACGCACCAACCAAACCAGGAGTTCTTCTTAGAAGTTCTTCACAAGACAAAAAAGATTAATTTGAAAATAATTTTGTGGACCAATTGACCTGTGGACCAATTGACCGTGGATCAATTGACCGTGGATCAATTGACCGTGGACCAATCGACCGCACGCCAAAATTACAGCTAAATAAGTTTGGACCAGAAAAAGCCTATTTGCAGCAAAAAAAAGCCGATTTGCAGCAAAAAAAAGTTTTTTTGCAGCAAAAAAAGACTTTTTGCATCAACTAATTTTTGCAGCAAAAAAAGTCTTTTTGCAGCAAAAAAAAGTCTTTTTACAGCAAAAAAAGCTTTGTCCTATCCTACATTTACACATGAAAACTTATTTTCAAGTGGTTCTAAATAGAGCCTAAAAATACTTGCGGGTACTGAAAGTAAACGTGTTAGAGTTTAGTTATGCAGCAGCTATGTGTTCACCCCTGTCTTCTTCTGACTTCAATGGAGCTAGTGTCCATCAGCCAGTACCTTTGCTGCCAGCAGCCATTGCTCGTCAAACCCCCTCTTCTTCAGAGTCACCACAGAGGAGAATAGGTCCACCTCCAGTATCCACAACCTTCCCAGCAGAACGCTTTTTCGTGACAGACGCCCGGATGACAGACCAGCCTATTTCCCCACTGTAAGCTGCTAATTCCAGAATATCTAAGACTCAACCGATATACAGTCAAGCCTCGGTTATTCGGCACTTCAGTTATCCGGCACCCTCGGTTATCCGGCGCCCTGAGCCTGATTTGATTGTTAGTCACCGATCAAGTCAGTCCCCAAAATGAAAATTAAACTTGATTAGTCGGCACTCCTGTGGTCTAGTTCAAATTCTTGGTGGCAGACAAAAATTAAAATTCGTTTTGCTGATTTTTTGTGTTTATTTTTTCTGTTTCTTTCTTCTTGCTGCTCTCTACATTCTAAATGTGAAAATTAAAAAGTTTGAAAAAAATTACAGCTAATTTTTTCAAAATCTCAGAATCTTTTATGGTTTTCGAACTCATTAGTTTTCACATTTCGAAAATGACTCATTCGAGTTTAATAGCCCACCAGAAAGAGGAGATCCAGGGCTACAAGCTAGTGAAAAAAGAATAATAGTTTAATAAAAGTTTAAATTAAATAAAAGTTTTAATTTTTATAAAAGTTTTAAACAATAAAAGTTTAAATTAAAACTGTGATATAAAACTTTCTTATGATATTTAGACTTTTGATATTGTACTTCAGCAGAACCCTTTTTTTACTTTAAATTTTCATAAAAATATGGACCGAAAATCTTAACATTGGCATATAAACGTCTCAAACATTAAAAAATTTCAAAAAAATTGGAAAAATATAAAGAATAAAGAAAAAACATAAAAAAATAGAAAAAAGGTCAATTAGCCATTCCACCGTACTCCACCCTGCACCCTCTCCCCTCAGGTCTCTTCGATTCAGGACTTCCAAACGTCCTTTATTTAAATATTCGTCCTTTATTTGGGACCTCAAATCTTTAGAAATTTTGAGATGTAACGTCAAAATATTTATTTTTGGCACTCAAAGCCCAACAAGCACTGAATAAAATAGCACTTTTTGACCAAATGTCCTCTATTATATAAAAATGTCCTTTATTTTGACATTTTGATTTGGAAGCCGTGCTTTAATTGAATAAATAAAAACTTCGATTAACCAGCACTTTATTTTCGAAAAGAATAGAAACACTCAGCTACCCGCACTCCAGTTATGCGGCACCTCGTTTATCCGGCACTCGGAGGTCGATCCCCATGGGTGCCGGATAACCAGGGTTTGACTGTAATGAATTCTTAGTTTTGAATTTCAAATTCAATTTAGTCTGCCTTACCGTGCCAGTCGACCCTCGGATGAGGGCTCTACAAGTGGAAGAGGCACAATGCCACCTGGTTATACCACCAGTCCATCAGGCAGCAGTCCGGTCAGTTTTATTTTGGGTGGCTTTTTGGACTGTTTAGTTCACAATAATATGTCTTCAGGAATTTGGAAGACCCAAGTTCAGAATATCTTCATCTCCTACCAGGAAGCAAAGTGTAAGTTCCTTTCGAAATTTGGCACTTGTCTACTTATAGGACACATTATTTACAGTCCACTTTTGGGTTAATTTAGTACGTGCACGAGATATAAGACTAGATGAGGCTACTGGAATATATATTTAATTATCAAATGATTTTTGAAATAATACAATAAGATTTTGAAGCCCTCGAAAAATTAGTTCAAAAATGCTGACAGTCAAAATGGTGACGGTCAATGGCCTGTACCAGGGCTGCAGCCGGCTTCTGTTTTTCTGCTTCTGTTTTTCTGTTTTTCTGTGTTTTTTTCACTTCTGTTTTTCTGTTTTCTGCTTCTGTTTTTTTGCGTCAAAAAACAGAAAAACAGAAAAAACATGGGCCTAAGTTATAGGCACTTGAGTCATAGGCACAAAGTACTCCAAAAAGAGTTTTTAACGATTTTTAGACCAAATTTCGATCAATTTCACTGTTATTAGGACTGGAGAAACATTTCTAACTACAGTCAAAGCTCTCTATAACGACTCTCAAGGGACCGGCTAAACTGAGTCGTTATAGAGAGCGTCGTTATAAAGAGCGTCGTTTTGACGTACCGTATATTCTCTATTAGAAGGCCCGGGCCTTCTATTTTTCAACCCTAAAAAAGTCGGAAAAAATTTGGGTTGATTTTGAGATTTTTGCGTGCTCAACCAAAATTTTAAAAGTGGAATCAGGTAAGCTCGTGCTAACTAAGAAAACGCAAAAAACAGATTTGCGAATTTCTTTTTCTAGGCTAATATATAGGTCCTCAAGGGAGGCCTTTTATTAGAGAGGGGCCTTCTATTAGAGAGGGCCTTCTAATAGAGAATATACGGTAAATGTGGTCATACATGACCAAATAGCTATTTTTCCGAGTCGTTATAAAGAGCGAGTCGTTATAAAGAGCGTCGTTATAGAGAGCTTCAACTGTAGGGATAACAGGCGTTTATCGGCGCCTCTATCGTATCTTGAAACTTTTATTAATATCAATCTATCACATACATCCTCGTACCCCTTCCTGGATGCCCTTTCTGGCTACGTTCTTCCTGGGTGCTCCTGCCTACAAACTTCTCGCTCACCATCTTGCTCGGGGACTTTCCTGGTAGTTGAGGGATATCGAGGAGGTTAAGGCCCCATTCTGGTGGTTAGGAGGTCTCGGTGTGATTCGAACCTGATCCTGGTGATTCAGGCCCCTGTACTCCTGGTGGTTCGGGTGTGTCCACGGGGTTTGAGCCCCACCTTGGTTGTTCAGGTACGATCCTGGTGGTAACCGAAGGTACATTCCTGGTTGCTGCGGGGTATCTACATGATTTGGACCCCTACCTGGTGATTGGCGGGTATTCACGTCGTTCGGGCAACATCCTGGTGGTTAGGGTACTTTTCTGTTGGTTCTGGCACAAAAATCCACCATCTCCAATTTGAAGGGATTTAAAAACTTTTTTGAAGTCCACTCAATTTCACGGTTTCATGCTTAAAGGAGAGCGCAGATGTTGAATTTCAGGGTTCGGGAAATATATCTAACATAAGTGTGCAAAAACTGGCCTAAACTCGGACTTGAACACAAACATCCACCAAATACAGACTTTTTTGAAAAAAAAATTTTTTGACCAAAATGTTGACTTTCTGTTCGCTTCTGTTTTTCTGCTTCTGTTTTTCTGTTTTCCTGCTTCTGTTTTTTTTAGAAGAATACCGTTTTTCTGCTTTTCTGCTTCTGGTTTTTTAAAAAAAAACCGGCTGCAGCCCTGGCCTGTACCCAAAATTAGGAATATATTCGAATTTTTTTATATATGAACGGTCAAAATATTATCAAAGCAGTAAGCTTATATTCCAAAATAAAGTTTGCAATTTTTCAGGAGCGAGAAAGCAGTGGTGATCCCAGTGTTCGACGGTTCAATATAAGACAGAAATCTGGTCTGACTGGCTCTCCAGGAGGTATTTCTAGGGTTTCTGCAGCAGCAACCCAACAACCACAATCACCACCCTGCTCACCTCCAGAGGCTTGTAGCCAACAAACCACTGTTTAGATGCTCTATAATTTTCGACCATTTTTTCAGCCCCTAACAGCACCAAGTAAATTTGCTTTAAACACGTTGTTGTTAGTGGTTTTTAGTTGTTTATCGTTTTTGTTGAGTGTGTGTGATATAACCAGCAGATAAGACATGCTAATTCAGAGATAGACACGCTTAAAAAAGGGGCAAAGTTTTTTTTGACACTTAATTGCGCTACAAAAAAGATGGTGAATTTTATGCAGCATTTTTGAAAAAGTGAGTCAAAAATGCGACGCTAAAAGCATGGTTTCAAACTTGAGAGGGGGTCTGTCGATACTAAGAAGTTTTACGAAAGTTCAAATTTATACTTGTCTCTTAACCCATTCATTTCAGCGAACTGCTTTAGCACCCTATTTTTATTAGCATTACTGTGCATAGCTCTAAAAAGATTTATTGTTTGTTATTGTTTGGATATGAAAAAAGGAATGTATTTAAGGAAATAAATAGATAGCTCAGGTAAAAGACTCTAACAAAGGCATACAAAGCACTCTAGTGTCATTTATATTTTCGAGTATTTGATCTTAAACGATATTTGAGACTCGAAATTTTCTAGTCTCGACCTAAAAATGTTCCCCCGCCGGCTTTAGTCAAAAACCTTTGCCAATAAAATAACTTGAAAAAATGATTCTTAAAATTCAGGATAAATGGGAAACCCCTTTATCCTGAATTTTAAGACAACATTGTCAGCTTTTAAAAGAGAAGTTTTGTAATTTTGTCCCTGTATCAAGGGCACCTCGACCCCTCGGAAAATTTGACATCGAGTGTTTGGGCTCAAACGGAAGCCCACGATGTGTTGAGCATGATAGCATTAAATACCGTCCACTTTTCTATGGATTTCGCTGAGCTGTGGCCTCCAGAAGAAAACGCTTAAATTTGAAACAAAGTACACTTGTTTAAAAACTTATTCGACGCAGTATGAGTTGCTGTTTCTAAGAAGCCTAAGAACTCTAAAAGCTGTCGTGAATTTCGGCAGAAAAAGTGCTTTTTCAAAAAATCAATGTTTTTCAAACATTAATTTTTTGGTGAAAAAACCGCACTTAAAAATCGAAAATAGTCCTGCACCCTCTTAATTTTTAGTGCATCAAAAAGAAAAATCAATTTTGCATTTTTCTGACGGAAAATGTCCGAAAAAGCGGGGGAAGTAAGACCAAAACAGCCTTTGAAGATCGCTAGTCGTCCTTACTTTTTTCTTTTTTTGACGTAAAATTTTTTTAAAATTCAAACCTGAAATTTTGACATTGGATTCGTGCTCAGCGTACACGATTTGCATGTGAAACTGCTCTTACACGTAGAAATTTAGTGTCGTGTTTCCAATGCTTTTCAAGACAATAAACATTTGAATTAAATAAGTATGACTTATTCGAATATTTATTGTTTTGAAAAGAATTGGAAAAAACGACAGTAAATTTCTACGTGTAAGAGCAGTTTCACAACCAAATCGGGTACGCTGAGCACAAATACGATGTCAGAATTTCAGGTTTGAATTGTAAAAAAAATCTCGTCAAAAACCGAAAAAAGTTAGGACGACTAGCGATCTTCAAAGGCTGTTTTGGTCTTTTTTCGGAAATTTTTCGCTTAAAAGATACAGAATTGTATTTTCTTTCTCATGCAATGAAAATTAAGAAAGTGCAAGCCGATTTACGACTTTTATGGCGGCTTTTTCACCAAAAATTAATGTTTGAAAAACATTAATTTTCTGAAATACACGTTTTTTTCGCTAAATTGTAAAGTTTTTGTGCTCTTCCGAAAGAGCAACTCATTTTGCATCGAATAAGCTTTTAAACAAGTGTACATCATCAGAATTTCACTGACTGCGAATTGTGTTAAGAAATGTACTGGTTTTTCTAGTTCTAAACTTTGTAAGGAGGGAGATTTGCGAAGGCAAATCTCTGTACCGTCGATTTGTCCTGAGAGGAGTGACCGTCTAGCAGAAGTTAAAGGGGGCAAATACGGTTTGAAATCGTAAAGCGATTTCAAACAGGATTTGTCTTCTACCGAAAGAATGTTGACCCGTCGGCGAAAATCTTATTTCCTCGTTCTTAAGCTGAACCTAAAGTGCTATGAATTCGTCAATTCTCTGTGCTGTGGAAGAAAGCAAGGCTAAGCCGAAGCAAGTGGTGCCGAGGCAAATTTCGGACATCCGAGACAGCCTCGCGATCGCTCTGGGGGATGCAAACCTGCAAGGGACTGAGGAAATGGCCAGTGCCCAGTGGAATGCGCTTTTGGATGAGATCAAAGGAATGGCTGACTCGCTGAGGAAGGAACACGACGATGAACACGGTAAGCAGGTTAGTGCCCTTTCCTCATTTACCGAAGCTGAGAAGTTGGCTGGTAGTACCCGAGGCATGGAAGGGTTCGTCAACCCGGAAGTGCCGTTGGGTCGTGTGGGAAGTACCGAAAAGGGTTTGTGTGATGTGAGTGTGGACCGTCGACAGTGTAGAGTGGGTATGGACCGTCTAGCAGGTGTGAACGGGACCGAAACGTTGGGTGTGAAGGGGTGTGTTGACCGAAAGGGATTGAAGTGCGAAAGGACCGAAGCCAGTGACCCGTCGATGGAAGTGCAAGCCGAAGTGGACCAGAAGCAAGCAGAAGACTCCATAGCCAAACTGCAGCTCCATGGTGTTGCCGAAGCCAAAGCTCCTTCTGTGATGGTCAAGTCAGCTCCGCTCCCTGTCATCTGTGACTCGCCTGCCGATCTCTGTGGCCCAGCAGCACGCTCCCAATCAAACTGCGCAACGGATGCTAGAAACAAAGCGAATGGACCCTTGTCTCCGCGACTGGCCTGGACTCAAGTGGGAAGGACCGCCGCAATCGAGCTGAAGAAGAAGTCTCCAGAACCAGAATCTCGTTGTAATGTTTTGCGAAGACCTCGTGTCGTGTTTGTGTCTGGTTGTGGGTTGAATAAAGATTGTGGTGGATCCATGACTCCCCTAGTCCGGTGCCAGGAAAGTGTTTGTTTTTTACTACTTCGGCAAGCCACATCTCAGCAAAATCCATAGAAAAGTGGACGTAATTTGATGCTATCGAGCACAGCACATCAAAAGCTTTCGTTTAAGCTTAAACACTCGATGTCCAATTTTCCAAGGGGTCCGACCCAGGTACAAAATTACAAAACTTCTCTTTTAATCGTGGGTAAGGTGCTCGAAATTTTGGGGAAAAATAGCATAAAAATAGGGTCAAAAATTTCTAATAAGTACGATTAAACTGTGTAATAACCCTAATTATGGTCTATGCCTACTTTTCGATTTGAGGTTTGAATTGCATAAAAATTGATGGTGTCCAGAGGTGAGGTTCGCAACCTAAAGTGAAACAGCTTAGTTTTTAGTGTTTTCAAAACAAAACGCAACGCTTCATTCACTGCGCCATAAAATTTTGAGTAAACTCACTTACTGCCCATTTTAAAAGGCTGTCTAATACAGTTGACTCTCTCAATAACGTCCACTTGAAGTGCTGGCAAAATGTGATGATTTGTGTTGGAATGAACGCGAGATTCTGCTCCATTTTTATCTTTAAAAGGTTTGGTTAGACATTATATCTACACAAAGTTATCGCAACTTCATTTTCAAAATTAAAGTTTTCCGAAAACTAGCTGTTATTGGGAATATAAAAAATTCGACGCTACTGTAATATACCCCCCCCCTAAAATTTTTGAGGTACCCCAAAAACCATACTTTTTTTTTGAAAAGTGGTGAAATTATTACGTGTTGTCCCTGAGCCTTATGCCTACGGCCCAAAGCCTAAGCCTAAGGGCTAAGCCTAATTCCTAAGCCTAAAAATTATTGGGGGGGGGCGGTGGTATATTACAGGGGGTTTTTTTGGGGGGGGGGCCTATTAAAGTAGCGCTGAAAATTCTGTGTGAAATTGTGATCACTGTGCTACAAAATCGTGCGCAATGGATAGCTCTGATTACGCCCTGCAATGTGGGATATCACACCCCAAGCAATTACCATCCATATTTTCGGGTACAGTCAAACCTCGATAATCCGCCACCCCGCTAAACCGCCACCCTCGATAAACCGCCACCCTCGATAAGCCCGATTTGGTTGGCCGTCAGAGAAACTCAACAAAGTTTACCCCCGCTAAACCGCCACCTCGATAATCCGCCACCCTCGGATCGGTCCCATGGGGTGGCGGATTATCGAGGTTTGACTGTAGTTAGAAAAGCTCCGGGTAGTTAGAAATAGTTGAAAATGACTTATTATGGGACAAAATAGGGCCACTTATTTAAATGCCAATAAGAACCAGTTAGAAATAGTTGAAAATGACTTATTTCGATAGGTTGTTTCGAATTTTGCCATGCAAGGACCAGAAAAGTGATTTCAAAGGGGACAAAGGCTGAATTGGGAGGGAAAGGGACAAAATAGGGCCACTTATTTAAATGCCAATAAGAACCAGTTAGAAATAGTTGAAAATGACTTATTTCGATAGGTTGTTTTACTCCTTCGATGCTGTCCTGTTTCCGGAACTTTTTCAGCCATCGTGCTCAGCGTGAAATTATGCACAAAACGCATGGTTTAGCACACTTAGGTTTTCCAGTGTTAAAGTTTCCGTAACATTCAGCTTTGATTATGATTAGCCAACGTCAAATCTCGCCAACGGCCGAATCGCCAACAGCGAAACTCGCCAACGGCAAAACTCGCCAACCGAAAACTCGCCAACGGGGAAAACTCGCCAACGGCAAAACTCGCCAACGCAAAACTCGTCAAAGGCAAAACTCGCAAACCACAAGCTCGCCAACAAAAAACTCGCCAACGCTAAACTCACCAACGCATCACAACCACTTAACGACCACGAAAATTGCTTTTTAAGGACTGCTCAAAAACCATTTTCATGCAATAATTTTGCCATGCAAGGACCAGAAAAGTGATTTCAAAGGGGACAAAGGCTGAATTGGGAGGAAAGGGACAAAATAGGGCCACTTATTTAAATGCCAATAAGAACCAAAGAGCGTTAAGGGCACTTACAAACCCAGCAACTTGTGGTGCAGGCAAAAGTATAAATAGTCAATGCTTTACCTTGTTTCCCCAAGGCAAAAAGTCAACTTTTGGTCAAAAAATTTTTTTCGAAAAATGGTCGGCCGCGCCCTAAAAACATGTTTTCTACACGTTAAAAGTGCTAAAACATCGAAAAAAACATGTTTTTGGGTACTTTTGGGAGGAGAACGAATAAGGGAGTTTAGCTATATCCGTGATAAGGTCGACTAAGGTTTTTTTTTCTCGGCTAACAAGGGAACCTCACATAGTGTCCGTAAGCTATTTGAAAACGTTATACAGTCCACTCTTCAAATAACACCACCTCGATATACCACCACTGTTTAAATAACCCGCCAATCGACGATTCCAGGAAACCTAATTAAACACAATTAAAGACGTGGTCCGATGGTGCATTAGATGGTGAGGGGATGACAGGGTGAGACTCTCGAATCCGACTCCCACCCTGTGCTTTTTGCTTTTATATTTTTTCTTTTACCGTTTCTTGTTTTGTAATGGGTTCGTATTTTATATTTTCAATTTTATATTATTATTTAATAATATTTATTAAATTGTTTTGTTATGGTGGTATTTTCGTCAGGGAGGGAAAAATGCGAAATTTGATTGATGATGATACTGTTTACCAACGAAAAATCGAGTTAAGCATAATTAAAGCTCATAGTGAGCACATTTGAAGAACCCGTCTTCTAGGCAATTTTTGCGCTTGCACCCAGTACCATCATATCAATCCTATTTTGCATTTACTTAAATACGTAATCATTAGGAGTGTATTGTTTGTAATCAACTTTTTAATGCATTTTTAACGCCTCAAAACAGCCAAGGGCAAAAACGGATGTTTAAGTCAAATAAAAAATTTCGAAGAGCTTTTAAATGGTATATAATTTTTTCCAAAAGCTCATCGACACTATGTGAAGTTCCCGTGTAAGGTTTGACACTTTTTTCAGAAGCTTGATTTTGTTTTTTTTTGTTAGAAACAAAGCTGAAAACCCCGTATAGAAGTTTCATGACTAGGTGAACATTTTTGAATTGGCGGGGGACAATCCACAACTCGTGGTCATGGCCCTTTAAAGAATTTAATTTAAGATCAGCGACTCTCGCCTCAAACCATTTCGAAAATTAAGTTTAAAAAAATACAGACTCTAGACGCAAACGAACTCAAGGGGAGAGGCGGACAGTATATCCAAAGTCAGCTTTTAATAAAAATCTAACCATTTTGATTAATTTAGTTTTTGTCCTGTGCGCACAAGTTTCTTTATATCATGATAAAACAGAACCTTTATTAATCTAGATAAAATTTAAAAAAACAGTTTGTGCCGCTACAATTTACAATTACCAAAAATACTTTAAAAATGTTTAGCTCAGATTAAACCAAGAGAATTAAGTTGTACACACGAAATAGTATATATGCTCAAAGGCTACAATGCTGAAAAATAATAACACAATAAAATGGTAATAATATTATTATTGCAGAGGAGTTCATTTGTTTGTTTCAATAAAGCTAACATATTTGAACAATAATAGCATCAAAATGGGACGTTTAAGATTTTGCAAACTAACGAAAAATCAAAGAGACAAAAAAGCGGCAAACCGGAGTAGTTTTATAAACACAGAGACAAAAACAAACTATATTATAATATTTTTTAATGTGTTTTAAGTAGGGTTGCTGCAAAGAATACTTTTCGGGCAGAAAAAATACGGAAAGTTTTATAGAAAAAAGGGAAAAATTAAAATTAGCTGTACGTTAATATCTGTTGAATCTCTCATGTAATAGTTCAAGCCGGACTCCGAACTCAAAATTTCAAAATAAAGGACATTTTTATAAAATAAAGGAGTGTTGGTCAGAAAGTGCCAGTTTATTCAGTGCTTAAAGCGTTTTGAGTTCCAGAAATAAAGATTTAAATACCGTATTCTCTCTAATAGGCCGACACCCTCTAATAAACCGACACCCCCTACTTTGAGGGACCGTATCTCAGTCCGAAGAAAAAAAATTACATCGCTGTTTATTGCGTTTTCTTAGTTCCCACGAGCTCTATCGATTCCGCTTTTTTGATTTTGGATTTTCACCCGAAAATGTCGAGTTCGACCCAAAATTTTCACGATTTTTGAAGGGTTGAAAAATAAACCGACATGTCGGCCTATTAGAGAGAATACGGTATGCGAAAATTCTAAAGATTTCAGGTCTCAAATAAAAGACATATCTTCAATAGAGGACATTACGGAGCCCTGTTCCAGACTTTTCATCGTAAATTTATCAATTATATTTTAATCATACGATAAATTCTACACTTATCTATAATTTACCTATAACTGTATGATTTCTCATATTATTAAGAATATAATCAATAACTGTATGTTGATAACTGTAGCATTTCTCGTATATTGAACAAAAAATGTCTAGAATTATCGACTATAGCATGTGTGTTTCCTTGTAATTTTTGTCCGATTTCTCACCGCGGACCGGTAAATTTTCCCAAAAACTTTCCTAATTTTTTGTCCGGACAAAAAAAGCAACCCTTGTTTTAAGTAAAACCAATTATATTTGAAGACACAAAACAATGGTAGAAGTACTCAAGAGGACATTTAAAGCAACTTTTTAAACGTTAAATGATGATGGTAGAATGCTCTAGCTAATTTATAACTAGAGCAAAATCACTCTAGTTCGATCCCACCTATGGTCAAACCCTTTTTTCTGGGCTAATTCTAGGACATAAAATTTGTTGGGAAAATAAAAATTCGATAAGCGAAAGACAAATTTTAACACCGGATTTGTGTTAAGTATGCTACATTTGAATACCAAAATGATCTTTTTATTGAAATTTAAAGCATTAAAATTTTTTCAAATTTTTGTTGGAATTGCTGTTTCGTGACAGGAATTTACAATTTTACAGTTATTGTAATTCTCAAAAAGGTTAATATGTAAAAATGTTACATTCTGAACACCAATGCAGTGTTAAATTTTGGTTTTTGCCTGGCCGGGACTTTATTGATTACTACAACTTGCTAGACAAGTTTTTGGCTTTCTGTTGTGCAACGTATCAAATAAGAAATACTACTTCTAATTCAATTTAATTATTTTTCGTCTTATTTTCACTCTTAGAATATGCATTTTCATCACCTTCTTTGTTCTTCTCAGCCTCTTTTCTATTCTTGTCGAGCACATTAAGTAGACCATTGAGTTCACCAGCATTAGTATCAGTAGCACCACTAGCTGTGGTAGTCGTGGTCTCCAAGCCAGAAGCGACTGCAGTAGTAAAAACAGTGGGCATTTCAGCCCCCTGGCTCTCAGTAGTAGTCGAAGCGATAGAAGCAGATGGAAGTACAGTAGGCATGGCCCACGGCCACAGAGGAAAGGATCCAGAGGTGGGGTGGCGCACTGCTTCAGCATCTGCTGGATGTAGGTGTTGGCTGCTAGCAAGTGTTGTTGATTTTGCTGCTGTTGTTGAGCAGCCATGAAGACTTGCAAAGCAGCTGGATGGTTGGCAGCAAGGCTTTCTCCTGGATGACTGGAGGCATTGCTGACTTTAGGACTGATGTTGCAGGCTGCATGCTGGACTTCCTGACCATGGTTAGTTGGTGAGTGAACAGAAGAGTGGGCGGAGGAGGGTCGGGTGGAGCTGGTTGGAAGTTCAAGTAGATTTGTGGCTGCTCCTAAGTTTGCATGGCTATTGCTGGTTGGGGTAGTGGAGGAGGCCATGGAGTTACCGCTTTGAGGTGTCAGGAATGGAGACATTATGGACTCTGCTGAAATCGGATAAATTGCACATTGAAAATGGAGACAAATTTGAGCTCAAAAAACGGAGCTGATTAAAAATTTCTACATCTTTTTGAAATTATATGTCTGCACATTAAAATCTTTCAATAGTTTTATGGGTCACCGGTTTCAGTACAGTCGACTCTCTACATAGTGTACACCCTGGGATCGTCCTCAGGTGCACACTATGTAGAGGTGTACACTATGTGTGTTAATTCCACTAGGTCGTTAATTCCAGTAGCGCTTTGGGAAAGGGGTTATATTTGAAGCTTTTTTATCTTGATGTTTTTTAATTTAAAAAAAATTCTTTGGAAAACTTCTAAAATTTGCATGAATTTAGATTAAAATTTTATTTTAATTAAATGAAAACTTTGATCCTTTTTGTTTAGCTGCTGGATGAAACGAATTTTGACGAAAATTAAATATCCTACCGGTAATTTTTCTATCCATTAGTTTAGTTCCTAATAGTTTCAAAACAATTCTCACGAAAATACTTACCAAAAGCCTGCTGTTGAGCAGCAGCAAAAGAGGCCATGAAGTCTTGACCAGCACTTCCATTGCCAACTGCAGCCAGAAGTGAGGCGTATGGATTGTTGGCAGACAGAGGGTTCGCACCTCCACCAGCAGCTGCTGCAGCTGCGAAGGCAGCACCATGAGCAGCCATAGCATGGGCGTGCATACCGGCCACTGCCGTAGCGTAGGGTGGTTAGAACGCTCCTGTTTACTAAAAAATAAAGAGTTCAAAGGTGGCTCAGCATTACAATTGAATACCGGTATTTGGCTCTCCTGTTTTGGAACCAGACCTGAACTCGAGCTTCAGATAGGCGCACTCGACCAGCCAATTCTTCACTAAAATTGACTAGATTACTCGAGTTACATATGAATGCTGAAAAGCTGTGATGAAAAGTTTTTTGTATTTATATTTGCGATTTTTGACTGCACCATTACCATTGAATATTAGGGATTAGGAATGACTCGAAAACCCTTAAAAAAGCCACATGCTGAAGATTAAAAAAAGGTGGTGATAACTAAAAATAATTGGATGGGTTCTTGAAACAGTTCTGGTTCACCAAACTGGAGAACAGTTTTTTCAAGAAACTGATAAGTTGTAGGAGTTGATTTATTCAGGAACTACATAAAAACGTTTAAGCATATGGAACACAAAAGAGATGCGGCATTGTTCTAATTTATTGAATTCAAAAATTCAATATGCATTTAAATCCAAAAATTGTACTAATCTGAGTTCCGCCTTTACATTTTTACGTGAATAGATCTACAAACGGATAATTCCTGGAACCCATCACACAGTTGTACGGTTTTTAACTGCAAAATTTTCAATAGGCTGCATGCAAAAAGATTGCTTTGCTATATACAGTCGACGCTCGATATAACGTCCTTCAAGGGACCGGCCAAAATGGGACGTTATAACGAGCGTCGTTTTATCGAGAATACACTGTAGTCAGGCCAAAATAAGAATTTTTTCGGGACACTATATCGAGCGTCGTTACATCGAGCATCCACTGTATAGTATAGACTTGCTTATAGCGATGGCACGAAAGAGAAAAAAGTCGGAACTAGGCTGAAAAGAAAACGGTTATTACTTTAGCCATTTGTTTAACTACCGGAAAATTGAGCAAATGAATAAAAAGAGCGATTGGAGTGCTCTATGCACGGTAATCATTGCAAAAATAAGTTGATTTTACGTAAAAACTTTTGTTATTTATTTTTGTTCGTGATTTTTTCTCTACCAGATTTTTATTTTAAAATAATCCTAAAACCAATCGAGCTACGTCAAAAAATTAGCTCAAAATGCAATTATCTTCATATAATCCCAGGATACAAAGATAGCTCTTTCAGGGGTCTCTGACGATGCAAATTACTTATTTGCAGGTATGAACACTTGCAAGTCTTATAACTAATGAGCTTTTGCTAAATTTAAATTCACGAATAAATCGCCTTTCCTCCCAAAAATAAAGCTTTAAGGTCCATGCAAAAAAAGGACCAATTTAATCCAATAATTAGCTATAGCTAATCAATCAATTTGTGCAACCCATTTTTGTCCTCACCGCCTATTTTCGGAAGGCCATTAAGCAAAAGAAGCAGGTGTTGCTCAGTCCATTTCCTCCTTTTTGATGGTGGTCAGTAGCAACAGTATAGTACCACTAGGAAATGGTGTATTGGGTGCATAAGGGGATAACTGGGCCTAATTAAACTGACTGAACACAAGACTCCTTGTATTTCCTTCCTTTTTTGAGAGTGCGCAACAAGCAATTGTAGTCTCTTTAAGCGCCGACCAATTGCTTTTAGCGCTCTTCAATTAAAGTGAGAACAAGATGCTCAAATTACTTGTGGTAAAACAATTAAAATAGCTCAATTTTTTTAATTTTCGCTGATAGACCAACTAAAAATGGCTATCTTCTTCTTTTTAGTACGAAAAAACGCTTTTAAGCGTTTTTTCGTTCATAGACTTCGTTCATTCATAGATTTCGTTCGAAGACTTGTCATGGAATTTGGAAATTCTATGAGAAGTAACTATTTACCGAATTTTCCGCTAAAGACTATTTTCCAAATATTCCGGAAGTGAAGTACTCACATCCTTTAAAAAGGCGTACCCACGCTAATAAGAGGTGGTTCGCAGGAATTCAATTTTTTTCCCTAATCATTAAAGTTCTGTACGGATTTTTTAACTTAGTTTCTAACAAAACAAGGCTTTGAATTTAACTTTAGGTATAGTTATGTTAGAAACCAAGTTGAAAAATCCGCATAGAAGTTCAATGATTAGGCAACAAAATTTGATTTGGCGTGGGATAATTAAAAACATGTGGCAATGGCCCTTTAAGTTTAGTGCTCTTGTTCAATAAGCGTTAGATAATATTTCCTTTTGGCGAACATGACCTTAATTCAGACAATGTTGGGATGAGAGCCCTGACCTGAACTTTTTTCAACTGACATTAGTAATTAACAAAGTGATTTTTTCAATGCAGCCAGTCAAAAAGATTGCAAAAAGTTAAAAAATCTTTTGGTGCGAGATTAATCTAGTGGTAAACGGATATGGTCAAATTTTAGAAACATTTTCTGCGATGAACCACATTATTTTTTAGAGAACATCCCTTTTTTAATTTTCAACATGTAGCTTATATTAAATTGAACACGTTGAGTTTAATGTTCAAGGACAGCAAATCTAGTGATTAATTGTCTCAAACAGACATTAATCTGCCTATCCCTCAATTACCATGCATAATGCCTTTCCCAAAAGGTGGACCTAGGAGCAGTCAAACGACCGATTTCCTCCCAGGTTCTTTTGTTCCAGGGCTGGAGTAAATTAGGAGCGTCTATTTTTCAGCTGGTTAAAAGAAACTAATCAATTATGAATGGAAGAAGAAGTATGGTTGTAAGGCAAATAAACTATGGACACATTAATGTGTGTCTCCTTCCCTAATTCTGCAGCCCATAAATAAAGCTTATTCTGGGATGCTTGATGGCAAAAACGAAATTTAATAATTTGATCCTCCCAATAGTAATGACTAAATAACCGTATGTAAGACTGCCATAAGAGGATATTTGGTCACGCACACCACACTAATTTGGCTGTTAGAAAATTTAGACAAGCAAATGGGCCTAATTTGATGAATAAGTAATCTGCTATTGTTATAACATGATGCCCTGAAAGTTAGTAGGACCTAACGAAAAGAACGCACGAATAGAAAATGCGACCCTAGTAGCGAATACCCCTAACCCCCCAAAGATTTTCACCTTTTTTACTTTAGTAAACAGTACCCAAATTTATGTCCCAGGCCCCGGAAAATGTGCGCAAACTCTTTATTAGTCACAACTTCCGTACGCTGGCCTACACCCAAGCCTAAGGGCTAAGCCTAAACTTGTTGTTTGCAAGGGTAGTTACAGCAATTTTAAAAGGTCGGATTCTTGGGGGTATTCGCTACTAGCGCCGAAAATTCCAAGCCCTTGAAGGGACATGCCCGTGGGTTTCACAAAGTTAAAGCGGTGATCAGCAAAAAATTTTGAACCGTTCCATCTTTGACTCGTTTTGCATCAAATCTAATATTGATGATCTTATACTACTTTAAAAAATAGGCAGAAAACTTGAAAAGTCTGGATGAAAACGCGCGTAAAATTGTTCGAGAAAGAAAACAGCTACTGATCTCCACCTTTTCTCCTTCTGTAACGCACGGGCAGGCCCTGTAAGAAAATTTAGGTGCTTTAATTATACAAAGGACACAGATTTTTCAGTTCAGTTTCATTGCTTAGTTTCCACAAATAATTTAACCCATCAGACTTGCATTAAATCATAAAATCGCCTTGCGGAGTCGCATAGTTGTCTGGAAAGTTATTGATCAATGGTTAGGGATTATGACCGATTGGTAAATGCTTTTGGACTTCGGCCAATTCCACCATGTCCTCACTGCCTTTTGAAGCCTAATATTTAACTCGAGCCACCCCTTATTGTTTCTGCCCCACAAATTGGCCAATATGAGCAAAGAAAGAGACGGAAGCCGCTTGAGCCTACAATTTAGACAGCAATTAGCTGACTTGTTTACCTTGCCATGTCCAACATGGACCTGCCTCTCCCTTCGTAAATTAAGGTGCCCTTCTTCCGGGCCTGCAACAACTACTTAAATTGCTTTTAGCGCTGGCACAAAGGAAAAGAGCCGAAATTAGGCCTAACAGAAACGGTAATTTGGAAATTACTTCTACTTTTTGTTTAACTACCGTAAAAATTGAGCAAATGAGGAAAGGGGGCATATGGATAGAACTAATAACTCGTAAAATAGGCTACTGGGTACTTACTAGTATATGTAAAATTATAATTTTCATATTTAACCATTTCAAAAAAAATATGATGGGGGTCAAAAATATAGTTTGCAATTTTCCAATAATTGAAATTTTTTAGTTTCTATTAATTAATGTGAAGAATGAACTAACCGTATAAAGCAATCTATAAAAAAATTAATAATTTTCAATTTTCAAGTCAAACAAGTTTAACTAACCAGGATAGTGGGTCATTCCAAAAGTCTGAAAATCAATATGATTCAACTTCGATATATTTGTACAATAGTGTAAAAACTCACCTTCTCTAATTCGTCTAGTTGAGAAGCACTGAAAGTGGTTCTGTATCGTCGCTGCTTTCCTCTCTTACTACCTTAAAAAATACAATAAACTGAGATCATGATGAATCCTGTAAAAATAAACCCTACTTTCATCCCCACTGAGAGCAGGACTAAGTTTGCCGTCTGGTGATAGTCCATCGTGTCTAGCGTTCATGGAATTTTCAGAGCCTGAGCCAGAGGGAGTTGAATTGTGCTCTGTAATAATAGCAACATTTTTTAGTAGGTCAAATGGAAATCTTTTTCAGCGAAAATTTTTCGCTCTAAAGAATAAGAACAATCAAAAATATTTGACAAGCTTAATATTGTGTATTCTGCGTCTTATTGCATCCTGTCGATAATTTAGCCGACTTAAGTACTGTTTTTCCCACATATACCCATGTATTGCTTCACTCACCATGTCCATCCTCCTGGTCCATCTCATCTGATCTTGTTGCTCCAGACATCCTACTTGCAGCCCCTATCAGTTCATTTCTGTGAGCTGCAGCCAGAAACTTAGCCGCATCCATGTTGCCATTCGTACCAATCATTCCAGCCGTCAGGCTCTCAATAGCAAATGGTGAGCTGAAGGGGAGCTGCCCGCAACGCTCATACTCCCAGCTCCTTTAGCCACTCCATTAGTGCAACTAGACTCGTTGGAGTCATTCAGTCCACTCTTTTTGACCACTATTGGTGAGGAGGGGTGGATGATGTGGATGAGGACTGTAGATTGTCTTTCAGCCCACCGTTACCCACCTCCAAGGCTCCATTTAGAAAGCCAGCTCCAACTCCTCCGCCCAAGAAAAAATTAGGCGGGAAGAAAAATTTGGGAGTAGTGGACGAATTAGTTGCACCAAATGGACTGGGGAATTGAAAGGCTGAAGGGTGGAAGTGGTGATACTGGGATGGTCAACAGAGGGGGAGGAGGTGGACAATGCGGCTGCGATAGCAGCCATTTGGGCTGCTGCGAACTGTTGTTGGAAGGCAAATAGTTGGGGGTCTGTACTTGAAGGATTGGGACTGCTAGCTTGGTTGTGGTGAGCGTGAGCTATCAGTTTTTGTTGCTCCTGCAAATTTTCGCAGATTAAATATGGTCACAGTCCAGAATTCTACGTCAATGCCTTGATCTTACCTGTTGCATCATGAGAAGTTGTGCCATGTTCATGGCAATTTGGCTGTAGAGAATACTCTTTGGCGGTTGTGTTGATGTCTCGTTTGTAGCAAATAAAGACTAGAGTGGATCAAGTCTTACGAATAATTAGAAAAATTAGCGGAATGAATTTTTTTTATGAGAAGTAAAAGCAGCCAAAAATCAATCAGCAGCCAATAGTGGCTGCCACTAAACAAACCTGGAAACGACAACATTATTATGATAATAGTTGCATGTTGTATTCAGCAGCAAAATTAAAAATAGTTCAGTCAATATATAGGCCAATATAACATAACCCTTCAAGATTGTCCCCCAGCTGGGTCCTATAATTTTTCGACCATTTTTTAAAGCTCTAGTCCAGATATCTTTGCTCAGTACGATAAGAAAGATCGCATGTATTCATTTTTTCGAAAATGGCGTGCGGTTATATCGGCAACTGCTGATCTTAATAGCAAAAATGCGATCCTTTCCAGAAACTATCGGCATCGAAATCGGAATCCTTGCGACTCTTCAAATCGAGCTGACCAAAGACATCAGAGAAAAAATTTCGAAAACTAAGGTAAAAAAGTGTAAGACTCAGCTGGGGGCTGAAATTGAGCGGTGCTGTCAGCACAAAAGATAAAAGTTATTTAAAAAATTTCTGCGCATCACTTTTATTGCTTTTTTGTATTTTGTGAAAATTAGTGGGTGACATAGACTGTGGTCAGTCACGACGACGACATCCTCACAATCTCCCGCTAAATTTTTTGGGTGGGTGGGAGATCTTGCTTCAAAAGCACACCATGTGACAAAAAAAGTCAGGTATTGAGCAATAGTAATACACTGAGTAAGACCCCAACAACTAGCCCTAGGCGAAATTAATATACCTAGCAGGACAATAACAACCACCCTAGCTCCTATTCTTAACGTTTACTCACTAAATTGAATCATGCAGTAGTGTCGGTGGATCTCGTATAAATTAGTGTGTGTATTTATTAGCCTCCTCCCTCTACTGCCCGCCTCCCAGCAACAACATAATAGGCGCAAATAAAGACGCAAAAGAAGGCAGGACCATGCTCTCTGGATAAAAATGGCCGATTAGTGTGTGCCCTCACTAAATGTTGCCTATTGGGAGTGAATAGGCGGTTCACTCTAGCCTGGTCTGCCACCTGGATGGATTCAATTAATAAATTAGTTGCCTCTTCTATTATTTTCTAATGCTGCTCAGAAATTATTTCGAACCAACATGATTATTATACCGTACAGTGGTGAACAGCTAAAATGTGAGCATAGGGGCAGGGCAGGGGCATTTGGGGTAACAACTAGGAATGAGGGTAGATGAGACTAATATTTCAAAGCGTTTTACCTCAAGCGTGATGAGCTGGATTAATAAAAATCTGGTTACAAGAAAAGCTTAAAAGAAAAAGCCTTAACCCCATAAATACAGTTTAAGTAAAACTTTCTAATTGCTTAAATTTATCAATCATGCTCAACCATTTGTCTTCTCCTAAATTCAAGTGGTTGCCAAAGGCGGAAATACCCAATAGAAAATGTATAACATAGACTTGAGTGGTCAGTGAATGAATTTTCTATTAACATGCAGCAATTGATCTGCTCAAGTGCTGGGCTTTATTAAAGTGCTTTTGTGTTTTTCCAGCATCCGGCAATCTTCCCAAGGAAGATCTAAATGTTACGGTATGACTTAGAAATATGACCTATTCCTGATCTGTTCCTTCCAGTGCTGTGCAATTGTTCGCTCTTGGCTTCGCTCTAGGCTCTGAGGTTCTCCGCTCCGAGCCAAGAGCAGGAGCGCATATTTTAACACTAAGAGCCAAGAGCAAGAGAAGGAGCGAGAATTTTGAAGCCAGGAGTCAAGCACAGGGTCGATTTTTTTGTCTGCGAGGCTCTAAAAATTTGTTCTCCGAGCAAAAAATTGTTTTGTGATGTTATTTTAACACATTGTTGGACTCTTAGAGGCAGTCAGCCAAAAGCCCAGGCAAACTTCATCTCAAGGGCTATCTATTTGAGCGCGAGCCAAGAGCAATGGCAGGAGAAAATATTTCGAAGCCAGGAGCTATGAGCAAGAGGAGGCGCGAGAATTTTGAGACTGAGAGCAAAGAGCAAAAGCTGGAGCGAAAATTTTGAAATGCCCACACTGGTCCCTTCACTTTTCTTTATTGGCTACAGTAGAACCTAGTTATAACACTTTTCTTCTCGATTTTAAAGGTTTTCACAAAAAAAAGTGTCGGACCTTGGGAGGGATTCCCTTTTCGGGAGACCGCCTTGACAAACTTTTTGAGGATCATAACGAGATTATGCTGCACCAGGGTTGTCATAATGCTTTTTTAAAAGGCATTTTTTTGACTAAAAAGGCATTTTGAATAAAAATTCAATAAAAGTTTAAAGGGCATACCAACGCGCAAATTAAGACGAGCACATTCTAATCTTGTACCGATGGTTAAACAACAATTTAATAATTTAAAAATCTATGAAAACTTCAAGTGAATTTCATCGGTCACAACGAAATTTGCAGCAATGTATAAATCATAAATTAAATCTTTATTTTGCTAGGTTTCACACTAATTAGCTAAAATTTTCTAAAAATTCTAACCAAAATAGCAAGTAAAAACGCCGCTTAAAAAATCAGAGCACAATTCTCCAAGCGTCACAAGCCTAGTACTGATTTGGCAGTTACGATGATACTTCTAACAACAATACTGGCTAGTAAAAAGGATTCATTAGCTGCAAGAATTAATTAGCCAGCTTAACTCAGTGATTACGTGGATGCCCTAGCACACTACAACTAATGCAATTGCCGTGTTTAGTGAGAGCATAATTTAGCAGTACAATCTCGGCCTAATTAATCCCTTGTTGCTAACTGGCTGTCAATTACACACACAACATTTTGTTTGGCTAATTTGGGAGTGAATAAAGAGGATTAAGAAGCTCCGTCAAAAGTGTTTTCGTGCAATTCCTCCTTTTTTCAATTTACAAAGGGTTTGTGACGGTTGTAGAAGGGCACCGTGACCGGATAAACGTCAAGAATACGAGCACCAACAAAGTAATAATGTTAATTTTAGTCTGATCATCTGCAAAATAGACAAATGAGAGAGTTTTAAACACAAAGAGCTTGAAAAAAAGTTGTTGTTAGAAGTATCATCGTAATTTCGGCAATGATTCATAGGTATTTTACGTCATTTTGCAAAGTCTCCACAGTCGAAGTTTTTTAATTTCGATTTTGACAGTAGTCCAACCACTTTAAGGTAGGAGATGTGAAGAGCAATGCTACAGTGACCCCTAAACATAATTGCATTAGCTGCAAGTTTGACTTCGTTTTTTTAACTTGGTTTCTAATAAAACAAGAATTTAGGCATGGTTTTGTTAGAAACCAAATTGAAAAATCCGTAGTACTGATTTCGTACAGAAGCTCAATGATTGGGTTCCCCAAAACGTCTTAAAACAGTCTGACATAATTTATGAATGTTTCCTAATACAAAACCGCATATGAATATTGGCTAGATAAAGGGTAAGTACATAGTCAACTGTCACTATACAGTCAACTCTCGATCAGTCTTGTATGAAGTCAATTTTTCGCTCCTGCTCTTGCTCCAGCCTTTTTGAAAATTCGCTACTGCTCTTGCTGACTTATGACTTGAAAAATGAAAAATTGTCGTTGTGAGCTGCGTAATACACCATAACACCTCAAAAAGTACTTCTTACGCCTTTTTAGTCTTTTGTTATTGTTAAATTTGTCAATTATCAAACTGAAATTTTTAAGATTTTGCTCTTGCTCGCAGCCTATTAAAATTTGCTCCTGCTCTTGATTCTAGATGTCTACAAATTTACTCCTGCTCCCAAGTTGTTGAATTTTCGCTCTTGCTCCTATTCGGAACAAGAGCAAGAGGGAGCAAGGCTGCTCTCGATATACAGTCATCTGTCGCTATACAGTCATTTCTCACTATAAAGTCAACTCTAATTACGCAGTCAACTCTTGCCATACAGTCAACTCTCGTTATACAGTCCATTCTCGATATAGTACACTTCTTGTGCGTCTCTCTCTCAAATTTTATTTTTTTAAGGCGTGATTTCATTATAAGGAACATTTTTCAAAAAGAAATTTCTTCAGAAGCTGCGAACATTTTTCTGACATATGCGAAAATATACTACTTTTGTATGCTGCAAACAAATGAATTATTAAGCGCAATTACTGCTAAGAACAACATATTCCAGCAAAGTTATTTCTATCTTTTTAAAAATGAACTTTGTAAATAGGAAATTAAGCTGAGCGAAAAATATGCTTTCGCTAAAATTGACGTCTACAGCCGGATTTGTCGAGGTAAATTAATTTCTTGCTCCAAGTAATGCCACTTAATGACTTACAAACTAGTCCTCCTTAATTACACGGCCTAAGTAGTAAGCTTTAACTACCTTCGCTTGCTTAAATTCACAAATAGATAATTTATCCTCTAATCTCTGACATATCACCAAGGAATATAGTTAACTAGGCAATGCAACAAAATTAAAAGTGCCGAAAATAAATTTTAAAATAATTCACAGACTAGGATTAAAAAATAAACAGTAAAACGATTTAAAAATTAAATACATCAGATTTATATACCAATCTGTCACTAATGTGAGCACACTGGCTACTTAAGTAACATAGTGTAAGAAAAAATGATGGCTGGGCGATCACAAAATTTATCAAAACTCAGAGCGCGTTTTGTACTGGGAAAATTGGCAGGGTGTGAAAAGGTTGTTGCGCGCCTCTTAGCAAACGAAAAATGAGCAATAGAAAAAATGAAGAATTAATAACCTCGATAGTTTATTGGTAGAGCATCGGAAGTCTTCCGCAGCCCAAAAGTTGAATTAAACCACGCTCAACGAAACACATAAAAAAACATAAAAATACGAAAATCATCAAAAAATTAAAAAGGCTACAAAATCAATTTAAAACCTCAAAATGGGTAATTTGTGTGCTATTTTTGCTTGAAAACTCAAAAATATTTTGCAGATGTTTTATTATTTGTTAAAAATGTTTATATTGCTAAAAAAACTTTAAAAGAGGAAAAAGGGATTAGCAGCAGGTAGTGCTACTAATTAGTCCTCATATACATTTACCTAACTTATCGCAGTAGCAAAAACAAAATTAAGAGAAAGTGAAGAATGTCAAGGAGCACGTAAAAAGCAAATTAAGTGGTAAACAGATAAATAATTGTGCCAGTTTGATTTGAGATGGTCAGAAGCTAAAAAAGACGCTAATGATTCATATAGTAAACAAATTAATAGGAAGTTTGGAGAAAGCAGTGAAGCCGGCACTAGTGCAGAATCAGTTTCCCCCAAACAGCTTGGTCCTCCCTCTTGTTTTTTTTCTCAATATTTTGCCTTGGTCCCTCTGCTGATTTTTAATTTGATCATGGTGATTAAGGTGATCGTGGTGATCAAAATGTAAATGGTTAAAAACAACAAAGGGACCAAGGCATTTTTTACAAAAAAACAACAGGGAGACCAAGCTGTTTGGGAGTAACTGATTATCCACTAGCCCAGAATATAATAGACAGATTAATAGGAAGCTCGGAGAAAGCAGTGAAGCCTGTCAAAACATTTGTTTTATAACTTACGAACAACAACAGTTGCCTTATAAAAAAGTGGAGCTAAAAAATACTCAGGCAATCTTCAGTGCTCCGTATCCTCAAGTTCATGCTCACTTAGGGTGCCCCAATATTGCAGGGTATCGAATATTGACTAGTGTCTGTCTCTTCACTCAATAACATAAGAATTTCCTACTACTGAAATTACCTCTCACATGTACCTACAGTTACATCTACATTTGCAAATTTATTTGGTACACAGTCAATTTTTTATGCCTTTACCATTAAGTTTTCAATTTGATGGATACAATGTTGCTCTCTTTTGAAAGTTGTCTCATAACAATACGACTGTTTACCCCTTAGGCCTCAGAAGTTAACTGTGAGTGTGCCTATTCAATTAAAGGCATAATCCACAGCTATTCATAACACATCTTGCCTTTTGAAATATATTATGACAGGTGCGTCTCTGTCAAAAGACAGAAATAACCGTAGGGTTTCCTCCCTACCCTATTGTTTGAGTGCCAAAGGTGTTCTCTCTGCCTATTTTAATTGGCATTGGTGTGGAAAATGGATGACGGCAATTAACATTTCCAATTAGAAAGCTCTACCACCTCATCGGCATATGTGCCGGCCCTAACAAAAGAGGAAAGCAATTAGCAGGTTATTTGTTTTGTGTGTTCAAAAAGATCTTTGTATTGTTGCTGAGGACTCGATAAAATTTTTCAGCCTCAGGGGCTGCAAATGAAACCCATATTTTTGTAGTCAAATAGACGGTAGCCCTTTTACTTCAGCGAGAAGATCCTAATTAAACTTGAAAATGTGACTTGGTGGGTTCCAAATTTATGTATATTTTTTATTGTTTACCGAACTCCCGCTCATTTGACTAAATTTTTAAATTTTTTTGTTTTTTTATGAAATTTTATTCATAAAATTAAGAAATACTGCAAAAAAGCAGCTAACAATTCACAATCGATTACACTTGAGGCATAAATTGTGAACTGTAAAATATTTTTTTTGGTAGATAGTCGATTGTATCCAACAAATTGAAAATTTAATGGTGAAGGCAAAAAAAATTGACTGTGTACCAAATAAATTTGCAAATGTATGTGTAACTGTAGACACATGTGAGAGACAATTTCAGCAGTAGGAAATTCTTAGTAGATAGTCCCTTTTCAATAAAACGATTTAGTGCCATCTATTTAAATTTTTTTGCTAGACTAAATTAAATTAGATTAATTGAATTATGGACAGAAAATCTGGTACTTATAAAAATTAAATAATCGGATTTAATTTTTTTAATTGAGCAAAATAAAAGTTGTTAGACCCATAGTTTAATGTATTTGAAATTGCATCAACGGTGATATGACTGTAATATGGAAAAAAAATCGATCTCTTTCTATAATAAAACGAAATTCAGAAACAAATTACAAAAAATAGTGCCATAACTACCGTCACTAATACAGCAACTATATCATAATATAGGCAGCAACATAGGTAAATAAATAAGTGAATGAATCTCTCTCTAATTAGAGCGAAGTGGGTACTGTTGACGGTGCTGGTGGCTGCTTCATAGATTAATTAAATCTTTAATTACTGGTATATAGCAGTGGCGATGGTTGTGGAGGGACGTAAGCAGTTGCACACTATTATCACAATAATTTATATATTTTAATTAAGCATCCTCGGCCTGCCCCAACAACAACTAATCGGCTAATATTACTAATAAGTGGATATTGGAGGGTGGATGATGTCTCCCCCTTCATTTATTACTTCTATTTTCCCGGAAAAATTTAATAAACCAAATTATTGCCGATTCAGCAGTCTTCTAAACGAATGAATACAGAATGAGCGAGCAGCAAATATAGATGATATACACACAAGCCACTCTGGCATATAGCTAGTATTAGGATACTAGTTTCAGGTTCATAATTGTAAAGACAGGGTCGTAGTAAAAATCGTAGGATTTAGAATAATTTGAAATGCTAAAAAATGTTAAAATTTCATTGTGTAACCCAAAACAAGATCGCAGTCGCTTTCCAGACGATAAAACAATCCTTTATAAATTTTTTATGATAACACCCTAAAAAAGACGATTAGTCTACTTCTTATTGAATTACAACCGCTATAACAACGCTTGAACCGATTCCACATATCTCCCACGCTGGCAGTCCGGAAAAAACCAAACTTTTTTGCAATTTGACTTTAAAATGGTTGGATGAGTACAAGTTTTGGTGTCTTTTGTCATAAATCTGGCGTCTTTTGGCTCAGGTTTGTCCATCTAAACACGTAAATTTTGTAATTTTTGTAATTGTACAGCTAAGTGTTATAGCTAGGGTTGGCGAAGCGATTCTTCGTTTTCGACTTTTTCAGTCGAAAACTCGGAAAATTCCGACTTTCGACTTTCGATCCGATTCTTCGAAAATTTCGAAGAATCGATTTCAGTTGACTTTCCGATTCTTCGAGTCGAAAATTCTGACGCTATTCTGCCTATTTTTTATCTGGTTCAAATTGGATATGTTTTGTATTAAGGAAGAATGCCAAGTGTCGTCTGTGAGCATTTCAAGCAAGTCTTGGATAAAGCAACTTGCGAGTGCGGTTATGTTTTTAAATATTGCGGCGGTACATCATCCCTCAAGGACTATCTGCTATCGTCTAGGCAAAAGGAAGCGATGGAAAAAAAAGATAATGCTCCAAGTTCTCCAAAGAAAAGCAAGCAGGAAATGCCAATCGCAACTCACAGCAGAACCAGCAGCTATGCAGTGGTGTGACGGATTTGATTGTGGAACACAACCTGCCATTTTCGTTTACGGAATCACCCACTGTTAGAGAATGATACCTGATCGTTGTTTTAGGTGGTTTGCTCAATGTTGTGGTTATTAAAAAATACTAACTCTGAAATCCAATAGCTCAAAATCATAAGTTTAGTCTAAGTTAATTTTTTAAAAATTTTGGCTTTCGGTTCGATTCGATTCTTTAAGAATTTCGACTTTCGATCCGATCTGATTCTTCGAAAATTTTCGACTCCAATCGACTTTTCGATTCTTCGAATCGAAGAATCCGATCCTTCGCCAACCCTAGTTATAGCTCATTAGACAGCTGAAATTAGGGGCTACATAATAGTGTAAAAATCAAAATCCGGTTATCTTAAAATAAGGTAGAAAATTAAAAATTACTCGCCATGTTGCCAATTCAACCTATAGTAGTTTCCACAAAATATTTGTTAATTTTTGAATGAAATTCTGTGCTGCGTGTCAACATACAATTTCTGACAATTTTTTGGTATGTCACACCTTTTCCGCCTTGTGATTTCTCCAACATATCCTCATCCTGGCTATGGCGAATATAAAATTGTAAAAGTTAAAATGTCTTTCAACCAAAAGTGTAAGTCTCAAAAAGTGAACTCTATTATCAATGTTAAAATTATTATTAGATTCAGATTGCGTAATCAACGTCAAAACTCTGCAAGCGAGACAAATAATTGGTGAATAAATATGGTTTTAAGTCCAACTAGCAGCCAGCCGACACTAATTGCCCCTGACGGTAATAGGCAACAAACCAAAATCGAATAAAAATTAATTAGCATGTCAGGAAGCAGAAGAAAATTGTACATTGTCTAGCAGGCATGAAATCGGAAATTATTTAGAGCTAGGCAAACAGCATCATTTTGCAAAAAAAACAAGTGGACTATAAAAAAGAATTATCTTGGCTTTTTATTAACCAATTATATTAACGATTTCAATGTTAATATTGCTCTTGCGACCGATCGACCAGAAATCTCTACTACCCGCGTTTTATACATTACTTTTAAATTTTTCGCACATTAAAAAAGTTGGTCTATAGCAAAAATAGGCTAGCAATACAAAAAAAGCAATGACTGAAACCTCAGAAAAAAAAGAATTTGATAATCGTTCACAAAATAAAAATGAACCTCTATTGATCAGTCCAGACATATGTCTATGCCAGCCTTAGAACACTAATAAAGAATCGCAAAATTTTATTCTGCAGAGTAGACACGCAAGACCAAGGTATCTCTTTCATCATACTTGGTCGTAATTTTATTTAAGAAAGCCTTAGGCTTCCCAAAAATACAGTCAAATTAAAAAAAATTTCGAGTTTTGCAACTTGAGATGAGTTTTGTAAAAAATGAAATGCAGAGTGCCCTAAGTTTTATCAACTCAGCCTTTTTTTCACAGAAATCAGTTATTTTTCAGTTATGAAATCAATTCTTCGATGAGCTTTTTATCCATTCTCTGCACCGAAATTATTCATTAACAAACAAAAACATCAGTTATTTTTAAGAAATAGACGGTGTTTTTTTATCAATGTCCCTTTTTAAAAACGATTTTATTGCCGATTTGGAATTATGGTCTCAGAAAGTAAGGAATTATAAAGTTTCAATATTTTAAATTTCGTCAAAGTATCGCATTCAAGTATCCTCCCAAACGGACAAAAAGTCGATTCTTTGTCAAAAAAAAATAGCTTGGAAATTGCTCTCCAAATTGTTTTTCAACCTTTTCTATACCTAATAGTGATCAAAAACGAGGTTTAACTGATTTGCGAGCAAGGCGGGATGCTGTACTCCGGCCCAAAATTTATTCAACAATTTCATGAAAAGGTATTTATAATTAAAATTTGTTACAAATTAAAAAAATTCATTTAGCTAAGTCAAAGCAAACTGTGGTGCTAATTCAGCTAAAAATCGGCCTAAAATTGTTGAAATTCGACACTGCTGTATAAAGGAGGATAAACGAAGAAATGGATGCAGTTCCACTAAGCAATTTGCTTAATTTTAGCCGAATTTATTTAATTTATTAAAGGGCAACCAATTTGTTTAGGCTTGAATTTCCGCCGTCAAACCAAATAAAAATGTGGCAGTGTTTTGCAATTTACACACACTACTTGGCTCAAATTGAGCAATTAGCCCAATTTTGAGGCGAGAAAAAGACTTTGGTCACAAGAAATAAATTTGATTAAGTTGCAAAGACTAGCATTATAATTTAATAATTTAAAAAAAAAGTGAAACATTAAGAAGTGTATAATAATGATTTTAGCAGGTTCGTTTGCAGAAATTGGCTGATTCAGTGAATCTTTCACAATAAACTTGCACTTGTTTTGGCAGCCGGGCGAAAAATTTGCGGTCGGTCCGTCTTTCGTATAGTCAACAAATTTTACACAGTTAATGAATTTTGCATGGTCAAGAAGTTTTTGATAGTCAATCTGTTTTATGATAAAAATAAGCTATAAAAAATCAGAAAAAGATAAAAAAAATTACAAGGGAATTTTTTGAATCAGCTGAAACCCATACACATATATTGATACAGCTTTTAGTGGTTAGATTCTATTTTAGTTAACTTTGTTGTTCAAAATGCAAAAAAAGGAAGTTTGTGAAACGTCAGAAGCTGATCAAAAAATGGATAAGCTAAAGAAATCCACTTGACTTTGCTCCCGCGGCTCACAAATTGGACTGCTCGATTTTGCAGATAGTTCTAGCATGTTCTCATGATTCTCTTAATTCACGTGCCCATGCAAACTTGTGTGAGCAGCTTTTAAGTAGGATTTATACCTTTTGATTACACGAAAAAAAAGTCATATGTTTATTTTGGGATTATTTCTTGAGCAGAGAAAATTTCAGAAATAGCTTCGTTTTCATTTTACATTTTGTAAACGAAGCTTGGATAAAAATAAAAAAACTGGGAGGATGATAAGTGGTGTTGTCAGGAAAGCTCAAAAACAACTCAAACATAAGTCGTGATAAGTCGTCCGTAATGTACAGGGAGAACTAAGGCTTTTTGGGGGAAAAAACAGGGAAAACCGAGGCTTATTGTTAACGGCCGCCGCGGTCCCTAACAGCCCATCTTTCTTAAACCCATCAAAAATAGTTTTTTAACTTATACTTGTACAGTCAAACCTCGATAATCCGCCACCCCGCTAAACCGCCACCCTTGATAAACCGCCACCCTCGATAAGCCCGATTTGGTTGGCCGTCAGAGAAACTCGACAAAGTTTACCCCCGCTAAACCGCCACCTCGATAATCCGCCACCCTTGGATCGGTCCCATGGGGTGGCGGATTATCGAGGTTTGACTGTATTTTTTTCGGAGAGGGGTTTTTCATTCATCCCGCTTCTCAAAGTATGTTTTTGGACAAAAAAAGAGCGAACAGTCCTTCAGCATCTCAACCACCATTTCTCAGCTTAATTTGCACATCTGCACTAGCAGCGTGCTTGCTTCTGTTTGATAGCAATTAACTCCTGCTACTTTTTGTATGGGTAAAAGAGACCGCTAGAAAGTGGACTGGAAGAAAACAATTGTGCATGTCTAATTAATGGATTAATTGAAGAAGTGGCACACAAACACACTCAGTTGCTTAATTTTGAACAAAAGCTAATGAAATGCAGTAAAATTTGTTTTGAGAGCATTACGGTAGTGCTAAAATTGAGCAAAAGCAAGGTACAAAAGACAACTAGACTTTTTCTCCTATTAGTAGAATTCGTCGCGCGATATTTTCTACTATTTTGAATGAAATTCAGGCGAAACGACCGAATTCCCTTTAAAATAGTAGAAAATGTCGCTTGAAAAATTCTACTAATAGTAGAAAATGTCTGGTCACCGGAGCAAATATAAGTAAACAGCAGTTTTTTATTAAATAATCTCGTCCACTCAGCAGTTCGCCACATTTATTTTTCAGTTCTCTCTGGTGTATAGTGGATGGACAAACCACCAACATTTTAAATCTACTCTCCAATTAGACAAAATTGAGTTAATCTCAACAAATTTATCAAGGATTGGATACATTTGGTGAAATAGGTGAAAATGATGGTATCCACCCTATAATGATCATCCCTATCCAATAATCGGCTTTTAGTGGCGGCGGTGACAGTGTAGCCATCTCCCTTACAAAAGAGCAATCCCTACAAATGGACTAATCGCAGAGTCCATCATGCCCTGATTGGAGTGTGGATACTCTGCTTCACTGCCTAATGCAATACAATTACCCTAAAAGTGGTCAAAATCTTTTAATTCGACTCACATTCAATTTAAAGTAGTGAGTACTGTAATTGCAAATTTGTGGTGTAAAAGCTGATGAAGAAATTTAAAATTAGCTTTAAAATTAGAAAATAATTAAAAATTATTTTTAGCTTACTGATAAAACACCGACAGAAAGCATTATTGAAAAATACCTGATAAAAATTGAAATTCGAAATTTAAGAAGGTAAAAAAAATTTAAGTGAGGTTAACACTAAACAAGGCCAAAAAAGTTGTGGGAATACCTATGATATAAAAGTATGAAAGAAATATTATATTACATTGCTATTTTTAATGAGCACAGTTCAAATAAGTGTTCAGCAAGCACAGATCAGCTGATTACACCAAGCAAAAAATATGTCACTAATTGGTGCAGCAAAAAAATCATGTATTGATTTTTTTGCATAAGAGAAACAACAGTTCGAAATTAAGTTCAAATTAGTCTTATCAAACAAAATATTTTCGCCTTTTCTTACGTCTATAGAATTTATTGATAGAGTAGCCAACACAGGGTTGAGATCTTAAATTTTCGAAAATAAGGACATTTAGAGTATTCTGGTGAAATATGCTATTTTATCTTTAAAAAAAATAAGATTTCGGGTCCTAGAATAAGCAGAAATCTTATCAATGAGTAAAGATCGCATCCCTGAGTTAATAGCTAGCATGCGTAAACTCAACAGAAGTAAACAATCGGGACAAACTTTTACTAAGATGAATCAAGGTGGGCTATTAAAAAAATAAGCCAAGAAAAATAAGAATTTCATAGATTTCTACGAAAGCAAATATTGTAAGTAAAAACGGGCAGGAGTAAGATGCGGCAAATCACATTGCGACAAATCAAATTGCGGCAAAATCAGATTGCGGCAAATCAGATTGCGACAATTCAAATTGCGACAATTCAAATTGCGGCAAAATCAAATTGCGGCATAAGTGGGAGGGTCACATGGGCTGCTATTTGGGTTGATCGTTATTTTAGGTGTTGTATACATGGTTAGCTATGTTCTAATGTTGAATTTAGTAGATTTAGTAGAGCAATTATGGTGCTGGTCAAGATTCGACACTTTTGCTGTCAAACAGCACATTATGCTGTTTGATTGTTTGCTGATTTTTGTACAGCTAGTCAATTTTTTGGTTTCTAGCAAAATCTCATATCACAAACAAGCCTGTTTAGACGGCAGTTTATTGATACCACATAGTGGTGGCAGATTAAGCATTATTTGGAAGTTTCAAATTTGATTACCGCAATTTAAACTGTCGCAATATGATTTGCCGCAATCTGATTTTGCCGCAATCTGATTTGTCGCAATGTGATTTGCCGCATCTTACTCCTGCCCGTAAAAACACGTAAAATATTATTGTTTGATATGCTACAGTCGAGAATTCTTACAGCTTCTATATAGCGTACACAATGTTTTTAATGTATATCTGGTTCTAAACCCGTGACGGGCCGGGAGTGTAAGATTTAGAGAAAGGCGACTGTATACAACATGCCGGTGTCCGGTTGCCGGCCACAAATAATTTTGTTGTTGAAAAATAGTAAAAACTGATCCACCCAGTTTTTTAAGCTTTCACTAAGTTATTTGTGGTTGGTATTGAAAAAAGGTTGGCCGGTCGATGGTCAACCATCACGCGAAAGTTCTGCTTAAAATTTTGCAATTATCACTGCTTTCGCATAAATGACATTACATTCCACTTTTTGAGTTTATTTTTAGACTAATGAGGTCACATTTTCTTTTTAAATATTGTTTACTAATTGGAAACAATTTTTTGCTCAATTTCCAACAATGGACACGCCAACCCATTTCGAAATGTACGCTTAACTACTGATGATTGTCTTTCTCTGATGACGTGAATTGTGAAAGGAGAGCATAAAAGGAATTTGATGAAAAATGGTTACGGTCACTCCTTATTTTGCAGCAAACTACGAAATTTATTTCTGGATAGCCAAGCTTTTTTGACAACATTAATTAAGCTACACTGACTTTTATAGTTAACACGGGGAAGGCAGTGCCTACTAAACTATGCGTTTTGTGTAGTATTTCAAGCTGAACACAGTGGCTGAAAAAATTTTGGAAACAGGAGAGATTCCAACGGCTAAACAGCTTCTGAAGTTTTATCACGATCTTCTTCAAATCACTTCACCTTTTAGCAAATCCTTGATTCTGACACCAGATTCTGGCTCAGCGTAAAACTGCCTTTAAAATACAAGAGTCATTGTCAAATTTACAATTCCGCTCAATGAAAAAACATTTGGTTTTCAAAAAAACTCGAAATTTACTATTTGATGTTTTTTGTCATGAGCGGAATTTAAAATTTCACAGGGACTCTTATATTTTAAAAGAAATTTTTACGAGAAAATATCTACGCTGAGCAGGAATCTGGCGCCAGAATCAAGGATTTGCTGAAAGTTGGAGAGATTTGAAAAAATTCATGATAAAACTTCAGAAGCTGTTTTAGTCGTCGGAATCCCTCCTGTTTCTGAAATTTTTTTCAGCCATCGTGTTCAGTGTGCGAAACTACACAAACGCATATTAGGTTCAGTGACTTACAATTAACATCATTTCTGTGAATCAAAAGAGTGTAAAAATAAAAGTCCAACGTGGTTGACTGCATTTTTATAGATAATTGTTGCAAATTATCTGACAAAGTATTTTTTCCCCAACAAACAGATGAACAGGGTGGCGCGAAAAAAAGCGGGCACTTTTGAATAATATTTGTTTTTAAAGCCGCATTTATTTAGCATTTATTATTTCCGCATTCAACATCCTTGATTACACCCAAAAAGTCTTTATTTCAGACGGTGCACGGAAGCGCCTGACAAAACTATTCGACTATAATAAGTCAATCGGATAACTATTATTCATTAGTGCCCGGTTTTTTTGCAAGACCCTGCATAGTCATTTACAGTCAAGCACACAGTTAATCACTTATATACAGTTAACCCAATACTCAGTTTTCTCTACCATAATCTTAACAGCTCTTCCAACCGCACACACCAGAAAAATAGTAAAATTGATTGACTGTAATAAAAACACTTTGTGTGAGAATTGGCTGCTGCTCAAGGCTTTTAGTCTAAAAAAGAAAAAAACAGATATGATCGTTATTATTGCTTTTCCCTAGATGTTTTGATAAAGGATATTTTTCTCCTGAGAAAAAGACTTCTGCACTCACTTTTTATCTGTAAACAAAGTGGCTTTTAACACTTGCAACACTGACACAAATTGTGTCAGTGCTGAAAAAAGTCTGATGCAAACAAAATTATGATTGAGACAAACTATTACTAAATTATTTTTAGTTCATGCAACGTATAAGTCTAAAAATTAAAAACTTATTAGCTTAAGTTTTATTATTGCCTTAATGATTTTACAAATAATGAACCCTAAAAATTAGTGCCTTAAATTTTTTGGCCTGCTTAGACCACGGCAAAAGAAGTATTTGTTTTTAATTTGGATGAAGGAAATTTCAAAAAGTGATGGATTCTGTGATAGGTTGGATATTAAAGTCTAGGGTAGTATTAAGGAGCTCAAATCATTTTTCGAATGGCACTGTTACTGAAAGCGGAAAATTTATTTTTTTCAAAATTTATTTTTTATCAATGACCTTAATTTTTGCCAATAAATGTTGTGTCAGCAATAGATTTATCGCAGAGATAATAAGCTTTTAAACACTGCTTTTACAAAATGAAAAAAGATCATCTACAACAATTGGTTATAAAACATCTGGTACGAGCTGAATACCACTTATTAAATTTTGTTCAGATTTAGAGATTCACACTATAACGGACCCTTTATTTGCAAAATAATAAAAATTATTAGAAAAAATTTGAGTTTTATTAAATATTGTTAAAAATCAGTATAAAAAGTGTCCCAAAATTAAAGCATTTTTTAACTTTAAGTTCCGACCAATCTTTTATTCAAAATTTGATGTTTTTCAATTATAACTTGTCGAATCTTTGGCTTAACCTCAAAAAATTTGTTAGGGTTCCACCGGTCCTCGGAAGTCCTACACAAAAAATTCAAAAATGCTTTAGTATTTTTGGGTCACCCTATATACTAAGTTATATACTAAGTTATAGAATTAAAAGCTTAAAAAATAAGTCACTAAAGAGTTAGTCTATTTCCTCACACTTGCATATAATAACCTAGACAAAGCGAAAATAAACTAACCTGACCCAATCTTCCAGTCTTCATATAAAATAAGTAGTCAAAATATTGAGGATTAGGCTTACTGAAGGAAATTTTCTAAATTTTTTAATATTCAATAAAATAATTACATAACAATGATATCTCGCAGAATTGGTACTTTTTACTTTACACTGTCACTTTTATTACACCTTGTTCCCCTGGTTGTTTTTAACTTTTGTTTAGGATAGGCATTATTTTTAGACAGTCTCGAACTACCAAAAATATAAGAAAAACATGTGTGGCAACAAACACTACCCTAATTTGCGCCAAGCGTAACAGAGGAAGCAAGGCATATCGTAGCTGGTAGTGTAAATTACAGAAGTAACACAAAATTTCACTACTTACAAAAACACGTCAAAAATTACGATCTAAAAATATAAACAGTTGAAACCACCACTAACTTTTTGAAAATTCTTTCAATATTAAAGAGAAACAGTTTCTTTATTGAGATCTTTTAATTTCTTCAGCTTAGTTTTTATATTTCCTAACCAAGAGTTATTGTCATTCATGCAAATATTTTGGCAATTTCCCAATGAATAAAAGCAAGACTTTTTTCCTAATCCTAGAAATGCTCAAATTTACTTTGATTAGTCATTTTAATATAGAGCTCTGGAAAAAGAAAAGCACACCAAGACACAGCAAGAGTGAGCAATAAATGCTGGAAGATTAGTTGCACACCAAAAAAGGGAAAAGAAATTGAATAAACTTGGCAAACACTTATATTATTATATACACACACAGGACCAATAAAAACTATCGTAGTTAAGAGGCAAACACAAATTCAAATTAATATCTATACTGATACTGTCGACTCTAAATTTAGGAGAACCACAAAAGATCGTTGCGGCCCAGGGTTCGGCCTTTTTTACTCCAGATTTGTACGACTTTTGCCAGTTATCTTTGATTAGTCTAGTTCAAGAATCGCAAGGGTTCTGTTTTCCGCCTTTCTGTAAATAGCAACATTTCTGCTGAAAAGACCAGCTCCTCTCGATTTAACGAACATTTATTTTCAAACAAGAGGTCTGTACGGCCAAGCTGGAAATATTCACAGAAAAAAACCTTTTTTAGACTAGACTAATCAAACCAACTTCAAAAATTTCAAAATATTAAATCAAGTGCCAACCACACGGACTTTCCGTGTTCCAAATGGAATCTTTGAAATTTCGCTACATGAACAGCTGACTGAAGTTTGAAACGCCAACGGTACTATCTGCGGTTTGTAAAATCATGAATTCAAAAAAGAGTTGTTCAATGGTTTGCCTTAAAATGGGATAAAAATGTATTTATCCTATTTCTGTAAACTTTTCTTAAAAGCTACTTTTAGCATGTTTTCACTGTGTTGGTTGTAATGTATAGCCCTGATTGATTCATTTCCAACCTTCGAATTTTGAAAAAAACTAAGGCTCCATCACGAGTTTTTAAGGTGTTTGGACAAAATCTATAGGTGTGATCGATATAGCTCTTGATAGTTTAAGAACTGCAAATGATGGGTTTGTAGAATACTTATTCTAAAAAAATTTGACGCTACTGTCATATACCCCCCAAAAAAGCTACTGTAATATACCCCCCCCAAAAATCGGACCTACTGTCATATACCCCCCCAAAAACCGACTTTTTTAGGAGTGTCTAAAAACCATTTTTATGCAATAATTTTGCCATAAAAGGTCCAGAAAAGCAATTAAAAAGGGATTATGGGCTGTATTGGGAGGGGAAGGGAATAATACAGGGGCCACTTTTTTTAGCTGCTTTACCATGTTTTTCAACTCGGGCCGTGGCAAAATAGACTCTATATGCATTTTATGATCAAGTGTACTTCTCGGAATCATGTCTAAGGTAAGTGCGTGCGCGCATCTCTAACTCTCAAGCCCCTGCGCCCCCTTCGGGGGCGCAGGGGGCTTGGGGCTTGGAGTTGAGATGCGCACACCCACATACCTTAGACACAAATCACTCGAAAGCGACTCTGGATGCATGAAAAAACATGCATACCAGAGTTATTTATGCGGTAGGCCCAGTATTCAAAACTATGTTCAACATCTTTATTTTTCACGAAGAGCATTTCCCCTCGTTCTATAAGGCCAGGCCAGAGGCCCAGCATCCAAAAATTCAGCCTAGCACCCAAAAAGTGCTAGGCCTATGAGTAAACCCACGAGGTCCACCCCGCTGATGGGCTTGGTCCATGAAAAGTACTTATACTTATGCCTGCACCACAAGTTCCTGGGTTTGAAAGCACCTTTAGACTCTTAGAGAATTATTACTCTAATGATCCCAACCATCTCGAGAAGTGGCCCCTGTATTATTCCCTTCCCATCCCAATACAGCCCGCAATCCCATTTAAATTGCTTTTCTGGTCCTTTACGGCGAAATTATTGTGTAAAAATGGTTTTTGACCATCCCTAAAAAAGTCGGTTTTTGGGGGGGTATATGACAGTAGGTCGATTTTTGGGGGGGGGGTATATTACAGTAGCGCTTTTTGGGGGGGTATATTACAGTAGCGCCAAAAATTTGAACAAAACTGCATAACTTTTGCGACTTAGCACATTTATTTACGACTCAGTATACTGTTAAAATCACCAAAACAGTCAAAAAGTGGTTATCAAGCCAGGGCTTGGTTTCTCATTTATTCAGATGACTTTATTACAAAATCCTAAAAGCAAATGAAGAAGAAAGAATAATTAGTGCCTTTTCTTTACGCCTCTCCTAATCACTAAAATAACATGCAATCTACCACTCTTATCAATTTATCAAATCTGCTTGGTAATCCGATTTAAAAAAGGCGTTTGTATTCTTCTATTTTCTCTTTAGGTTAGTTATGATAAATGAGAAAATGGCAAATGCGATCAATTGTTTGTTTTAATTAAGGGATCTGATAATTTAGACAAATGGGTGACAACTAAAGTGATTGTGATAACCACCAAACAAGAAACTAGAAGAAGTTGAGCACACTATGGAAAAGCTTTTTAATAAAATAATTAATAAATTTCATTTGCAAGCCGCACACAACCCCAACCTTTTATTAAATCTTTTTTTTTGAAAAAGACGATATTAGTAATTGTCAGGCCCTCAGCTTAGGCATAAAACTTGTGGGCTAAAACTTTCCTGGTCCCGCCTTTTCATTTTGAAACGCACGGGCATGCCCTTTTAATAACCAGCCTAAAAATCCGTTACAAGTTACATTTTTTTAATCCAACTGTTTTAGTCTTTTGCCGAGACTGATTAGTTAGCCTAGTCAAAAAAATAGTAAGGATAACTGTTTCATCGGTGATTTTAGCAAACGACAAGAACTTCACAATTAAGATCTCGAATTTGCGCACAACATGACTAGAAATTGAAAAATATTTTGTATTTCTCCTGCAAATGCTCACTGGATCGAGTGGTTTTTTTTTGGCTGGACTACTGCAAAATACGGCTGTTTTAATTATCACCCGAATCGAAGACTTAGTTCTTCTATAGCTTCTATTCAGTTGGTATATCTTTATATGGTATTTGGGTCGGGGGTTCCGTAACGCTTTTCGAGTAGTCCGTTGCACCATCAATAACTTTTTTCTGAGAAATATTTGTATTTACATGTTTGTACTCATTCGAAAGCTCTTCCAATAACGGAGGACCTTTGAGTCTAAAATTTGGCATTTGCTGTGAAAAAATTCGAGATTTTGCCCATTGAAGTTAATAATAAAATATGAAAAAAAACTGCCAGTCTTCTTAGCCAATTCTTATTTACGCCTAGATGATCACAATTCAATTCTTTCATTTTTGCATATTCTTTTCGCATATATCTGTATAGTATATGGGACAGGGGGGGGAGGTCCGTAACGCTTTTTGACTTCGGTGGCCAAAACGGGTCGTAGAGGGGGAAATAATTTTCGCGGCTAAGTTCACCGTGTTCCCCGGTTGTCAGCTTCGTTTAAAAAAAAGAGCGATGAAAAATACGAGTGTTAAGAGGGGCATCTGCCTACATGAAGTCTTGCCCTTATGAAGTCATGAAATTGGGATCGGGAAAATCTTAGTTTGAAGCTTTTTTGTCTCAAAAGGAATTCCAAGTTTGAATTCTGAGGATCGTTTGTAACCAAATCAAGCATGCTGAGCACGATTGGTTCTAAAAAATCAGGGATTGTTTATTGTAAAAAGTGTTGCAAAGGGGTCTAAGTAGGTATGCCAAGTGAGTGAGTAGGTATGCCAGGGATTGTGTAGGCATGCCAAGGGAGTGGGTAGACATGCCAGGGGAGTGAGGGCCAAAATCACCAGGATGGAGCCCGAACCATATCGCTTCCACCAACCACCAAGAAGAGTTACCCCAATTACCCCAAAACTACAAGTAAAGTACCCGGACCACCAGGAAAGGAACCGGAGCACGTGTATATTACTACCTGCAACAACAACCATCCCCCCCCCGCCCCAAACCTTCCACAAAGTACCCGAGGAGGAGGAGGGTGGGCGGTAAGTATGTAAGTGGGGGGGGGGAAAGGTGCCCATGAACAGGGTATACAGTGGGAAGGGGTACCAGGAAGTTGTAATCAATGGGGAAATGTGATGGATCAAATTTCGAAATACGATGGAGGCGCCGATAGGCGCCTGTGGTCCCTAGTTGTCTCCCACAGAAATTTCAAATCAAGGTGGCGGCCCTATCCCTCAATGGGGGGGGGTTGCCTTGGTCCCCCTGCTGTTTTTTTCGGGTTTTTAGGCTTTAGGCATAGGCAATTGTTGGCAAGCGTATGTTAGGACGGACTCAAACGTATTTTAGACTTATGTTTAAGTTCGTCCTAGTATACGCTGGCCTACTTTTGCCTGAGCCTTAGCCTAAAAACTCACAAAAAAACAACAAACAAAGAACCAAGGCAAAAACCCCCCATCGAGGGATAGGGCCAAGGTGGCATATTAAAATAAATACTATATTTGAACAAAAATGGTGAATGAATGTTAAGACAGAAAATCACCAAAATATTTACTTATAGATTCCTGCTGATAGTAAATGCTGGATACAGTAAAAACGGCTTTATTTTATGACATATTTTTTTATTGAGTATTATTCTTAAAGAGGGCATGGTTTATTGCAGCTTACGTACCTAGCCTCTCTACTACTGTATAAATCAACTTGTATTATTCTCATTGTTGGGCATAAATAGAGAGCTAAGTTAAGTAAATTTATTAGCTTTTTGTTATTTGGTCAATGGAAAGATTATCTCATTACCTTTGATTGCCATAAATTAGATTTATTTGGTCTATTAGTGAAATAGAGTGGATCTAAAATTCAATTTCACTTCTTTGTAGTACCTTTTTTATTTAATTAGTTTTGCAAAACTCACACTTAGACAACAGTTTTTGCAAAAAAATAGTTTAGAAAATATTTATACATAAAATATTCTTCAAACTCATCAAAAAAGCTACCCGAAAAGTATAATATGCAAACATTTCTTACTAAGCTAGCAAAGTAAAAACTAATGGCTCAAATTGTTTTACACTGTCAAATCATTCTTTCATCCCGTCAAATTTTTATGACTCAGTTTTTATCCTAAAAAATTATTAATTGGTTTAAAGTTTTCACACCGAAATGTAGCCCTGGATCTCAGCTTTCTAACAAGCTATCAACTGACTTACTGAAATTATTAAAAGTTTGAGAAAAAAGTATTTGAATGCCACAAATTGTTCAAAAATTTGTTCTATACAAAGACTTTTTTCTGCAACTTTTGTGTATCTCAGTGAGTTAGCTGATAGCTCATTAGAAAGCTGAAATCCAGGGCTAAACTTTCGTGTGAAAATTTAAAAAACTGAGATACAAAGTTAAAGAAATACTTGAGAGAAACAAATTTTTACGATTTGACGGGGTAAAAGAATAATTTGACAGGGGAAAGTACTTACAGCCATAACTCCATCAAGCTTTTTTGGAAAAAATCAGTAAACAGATATGTAAATGCTCGCTCTGGTTGAGGATCTAAATATAGACAAAGTGGGAAGGGTGGTAGTAATTAATAGAGACAGAGATTATTAGAAAAAAACTGTTGTAGCCTGCAGTAAATCTTCCGATATTTGATTCACACATACTTTTCAGTTCCCCTGTTCAACAAATAACGTGATTAATTACCTTCCAAAACCTGCAAGTAAACACAAGCACGCAGATAACAACAGCACTAGCTTGTCACTCATGCCCTTACTATCACTGAGCAGGCAGGAAGAAATCAACAACTTCACACTTGATCATCTCCCTCACAAATGTGGGAAAATCTTTGCTGTTGTCATTGTTGAGCCAAAGTCACCTTGCCTTCCCAAATATGGCTACTACTTCCTTCCTCTTGGCCTACAGTAAATAAAGGCAATTAATGTTTACACCAAACACATTACTTTTTGGCTGGAAATTAATCCGATTAACCTGATTTTTTGAATATGACCATATTTTTCAGAGCTATTAAATGGGTTGCATGTCTGGATTAAAGCTGCTTTTTGCTAATCCCTAAATTATTTTGGGATCTTTTGACACTTGGTTAGCTCATTTAGATCGGTTTGCGTGAGAAATTGAGCTGGATAAAAGTGGGGGTGAACAAGTCATAGAACAACATGTGCTGCCGCTTTTTTTGACTAATATTAGTGTTTCTAATAATAAAAGCAAAATTTGTTTGAAAATTGCGAAGTAAAACGGCTAGGAAGACTTGTTTAAAACTAATTTTGTCAAAAGGAAACGCGTCAAAACGAAATTTGTAAAAAAGACAATATTTGCCAAAACGATATTTGTTGCTAAACAAAGTAGATAAACATATGTCAAGCATGGTTTGCAGCACTGCAAAAACGTTCTAAGCACTGTAAGGCAAGGTAGTGTACTCATGCCCTCTACAGCTCAGTTAAACTTGATAAAAATCGGTTTGACAAGTTTAATTTTGACAAAAACTACGTTTGACCGATTTAGTTTTCGATAAGTCTCCCCTAGCCATGAAAAGCTGTCTTGACCCGCTTTCTTACATATACAGGTATGTGCACGGGCTGGCCTGTAAAAACCGGGAACTATAGTTAGCTAAGAAAACTTCGATAACTATGCAAACTACGTTGACTATTAAGTTTGTTAACTGAAATCTTCGTTAATTAGGTAAGATTTGTCGACTATGAACATTTCGTTACACATTTTTACACTTGAAATTTTGTAATATTTCAAATCTGCAAAATTTTGGAATGAGCAGGGTACTCCGAAGAAGTACCCATGAAAATTACTCAGAAAAAGTATAAACGTGCTTTACAAAATACTGTAAGTTCCCTTCCCAGCCCCAAGTAAATAAGTGCCGAAGGATCCATAATCAAATAATATTTTTGTATTATTTAGAAAATATTAACCAACAAAACTTTACAGGCTCACGCAATTTGCACTCCTCTCTATCAGTCATTGTATAGCTCACCAATCCGACACACTCAGTTCCTTATAAATTATTTCTTTGTCAAGCACTAAAGTAGCCATATAATAGCCTATAATAGGTTAAGGAAGAGGAAATGGTTCATTATTGTGAAACCCAGCATTTGGCCCGAAATTGGTCATAAGACGGCCAGTATATGGACCAAAACTATTTGGGATTATTATTGAATTTGAAGCGATTAGTGTTTGAGAAGGGCCATGTAAAAAGGGGAAGATTATGTGTGTGTGAGCATGTTAGTCCATACTCATGTGTGTGCTTGCCCACCATTTAAATTTGGAATTAGTGGCAATGGAGGACTAAACGGTCTTAGCGAATATAATAAACAACAAGAAACATTTAAGAGGCATTACTACAAAAAGCCGACAGCTTAAACATGTTTGCATCAATGTAACCCACATGGCCATTTAATAGGAATTAGCTGAGTTTGACATGGAAAAATAATGTCTAAATTGAGAAGCAAACATTTTAGAAAAAATAAGACTGGATAGTGGAATAGTAAAGTTTAGGAAGAAATTAATTATGGAATCTTTTAAATAAAAAATCAAAAAGTTTGTAAAACTATAGCCAAAGTGGAGAAATTTTTGATGAAATACCAAGATCTAGCAAAAAAATTGATTTTATTACATCACTATACTTCATCTTTTGAATATCGCGCATTTTCTTTGTAGAAATTATTTTCTCAAAAAAGAATCAAAAATTTTTAAAGAATTTTTTTAATGTTTGTTTTAGTATTGCATTTTTATTTTTCAATAATTTTTTAATAAAAAAATTACTGTAAAAATGACTTAACTTAATAAAATGACTGTAAAGCGATTATTTTTAGGGAACCTAAAAAAATAATATTTTTTAATATTATACCAGGGAAAAATCAGCAAGAACTAGGAGCAGTGACAAGCCACTCCGTCCACATACCGTATTCTCTCTAATTGAACGGCATGCCGTTTTATTTTTCACCCCTCAAAAATCTGAAAAAGTTGGGGTCGATTCCGAAATTTTGGGTGAAAATCCAAAATCAAAAAGCGGAATTGTTAGAGCTCGTGGAGTTAAAAACAAGACATAAATGATGACTTTACTTTGATATACAGACAGGGGGTGCCAGTTTTTTAGAGACTGACGTTAAATTAAAGAAAATACGGCATGTTTCATCCACAGCTGAACCATGATTTCGACACTAACGTGTGAAAATTTATCTTATATTTAGTAAATTTTATAACTCTTCAAAAATATCAAAAAGTTTTATTTTTACACTATTAACTTTAAACAAAATTCACAAAATAATGCAACTAATTACCCTTCCTCCACAAAGTTTTCATCTCTAATCCCTCATGCATTTTCTCCACACCATTATTACAACCAAAGACAGTAGTAGCTGTTTAAACAATTGTTTGATCATCCAAATGATGTTTAACCAACTTGCCCGAAATATGCATTAATTCCTCTCAAAAAAATTAAAAAATAAAAGGAATTTTGAGCTAGTGCTCCAAGTGATATATGTCTATTTAAACAAGGCAACTTCCCACCTGTGTGCAACTTATATAAAAACAGTGCAAGTCCCTACAATAAATATGCTTTCCTTGAAAAGTGGTGGAGAGGGAAGTGTGCAATTGATAAATGGCATGTCGGACCGATTTGGTTAGGTTGAGATCACTCTGTCACAAGACGCAACCAATCCAAATTTAATTAATTAATTTTACAAATATTTCAGATGAATGATTGACCACCGTTCAACACCAACTCTGTTGCTAAATAAACCCTAGAAATAAGATTTTAAAAATGGTTTGCTTTTTAGGGGCGGCGCTTTGCAGCTGGGGTGAAAATTGAATTCCTTTAGTGCTGGCAGTGAGAAAGGGAGTGAGTGAACCAATAAAAGGGGAGGGATGAGCATTTGAGGAACACAAAGAGCCAATCAGCTGGTTGGCTTGTAGTGTACTCGCCTTTTTATGCCTTCGAATTGAATTTGGAAATGACGGCTAGTCACATTTTTAACGTCAAGATGTTTGGTCTATAAGGCTTAAAGGACCATTGCCGTCTCCGACAACGGTTGTCCCCCGCCAATTCAAGAAACCCAAATAGTTGAAGTTCTGTAAGAATTTTTAAACATGGTTTCTAAAAAACTTCACATGAAATTAAACTCTAGGCCTTGCTTTGTTAGAAACCAAGTTGAAAAATCCGTACAGAAAATCAATGATTAGGTGAAAATTTTGAAATTGGCGGGGGACCACTTCGATAGTGACAAGGAAATCAAAGTTGAATATGAATATACAGTCAACCCTCGATTTAACGACACCCCCGATTTAACGACACTCGAAAATGAGCCAATTTGGATGGCTTTGACTGAAATTTAGTCAAAGTGAACCCCCGATTTAACGACACCTTAAGTCGGTCCCCAGGGGTGTCGTTAAATGGAGGGTTGACTGTAGCTTGACTTTATGAATATGCTTTGCTATTACTAGCTCAACTATAGGTGGCTAAAATTACACGCTTCATCAAATTTCTAAAAGCTACTGCCACCGAAAAAAACAGCTGACCCAATTTCCTTTTCCCCACAAATTTCCAACAAAAAATTTTATGAACTGGCAGACTTTAGAATATTTGATGGGTTTTAAAATAGCTGTGTAATTGTTGGTGACTGTCAACAGCTGGATGAAGGATAGCCCTACAATTGACTACTACAGTAGTGATGCTAGAGTATGTGAAGGATATGGTGTGTGCAATTAGAGCGTAAAGATATTTGCTGGAGTGGTAAGAAATTGACTCCATTATTGTATTAAGTGGCCGAAGACGGCGACCATAAATGAACATTAGATGAGGAGGAGCAATTAGAGGATAAGCTACTCAAACTCAATTTCCTATTAATCCCTGGCTGAATTAGTTTGGCTGTGTAAAGGCACTTAACTATGAATCAAGCAAACAGCAAACAAAATCCAAACTTGTTAGTAACTTATTTGAAGTAGATGAATAAAAATGAAAAAGTTATCAAATCCGATAAATAAAAAAGATTAAATACTGAATTTTATTAACAGATTAACAAATTAAACCAGATAACGAAATTTAAATTAGAGAAAAACAAAAAGCGCATTGAAACTTTTTTAATGGTAAAATACAAAAATATGTTCGAAAATAGTCACAATATGCACAGAAAATTGAGGTCACAGAAAATGGTTTTAGAAAGAAGTCTTTTAAAGTACCATGGTTTTTGGACGCAGCGGCATTTCCGAAATTTAAATTGGCCGGGGGACACTTTTTTATTCCGAAGATATCCAACAATTAATTTAACCACTTTTTATACACGACGTAAAAATTTAAATTGAAAAAATAGCTTTAATAGTAGGTAATGAAAAGACTTGGCCAGCTCGGTAGATCAATTATATAGCTAACCGGTGAAAATTGGAAGAGGGTTCGATTGCCATTGAAAACATATTTTTTCCTTGGAATTTAGTATTCTCCGTCAGTTTGATTATTTGACCCGCTTGCTATTAATGTACTTCCTTCGAAAAAATGTCTTCATTAGCGATAAGCATGCCCTTTCATATAGGGCCCATAATGGAGCTGTAAGCTACCCAGCTCTGTAAATTTTAAAACAATTAATAGTGATGTAAAATAACTTTATCTATTCACTAGGTAATTTTCCAAAAAACATTCCAGGATTGGGAGAAAAAGATAAATAAAAATCTTTCGACTTTATGTAAAAAAGGTTGGGAGATTTTCGAAACGTATCAAAATTGTCGAAATCTATGTAATATATTTCAAATTTTTCTTATAACCGTCGCCTAAGCAATAATACTTAAAAAATTGGTTGTACTTGGGCAAAAGCAATAAAAATTTGGGTTCTTCTCAAAATTAATTTAGGATTTTTGGGAGAAGCACTTTGCTTGCTTAAGAGCAATTTCGCACGCCTTATTTGGTGGTAGAAGAAGGGTGAAATTAGCAGAGGACATTTAATTTTCAGCCTCACAAAATGGGATTTAATAAAACAAATCATCACACGCAATATAACCTTGTGTCTCCAATGTTTTCACAGCCGGCAGCACTATTCAAATACTTGTGCTTTGCAATTAACCAAATCTTCCTGGTAAATTCTTAGTAAAAAATTTAAAAAATACTGATTTCTAATCTACAGCTTTTTATGGTTTTTTATTAAAAATAAACAAAAAAGTAAGTCAATATTTTTACACAAACAAAACCAACTAAAAATAGAGTAGTATGCTCATTGATTTATCAGTAACTGACTAACTAATTTCGGCTGTCTCTATCCCAAATAAACAAGGCCAATAGCAAAGGTTGATTGAGAGCACGGCCCCAGCCCTAAATGCCAGCAGCACCCCAAATAGGCTGTTCATTAGACAGGAGAGTTGATTTATTTGGGTGATTCAACTATTGCTTGCTTCATTATTAGTTTCAACAATCAATTAATTTAATTAATTAAATTATTTTTTGATTGCATCTAAAATTTTATCAAAATTTAAAACCATTTACTAGTCGAGCCCAACGTTGCTTGACACTGCCACATCGGACGGCTGAGGCTACTTTCACTATACTATATACATAACAGTCATGATATATTTTCTAGGACTGAGAAATAAAATTTTAATTTGAAATGAAAATAAAAAGATTCAAAAAACATTTTGGGAATAAAAAAGTGTCCCCGCCAATTCAAATTTCGGAAATGTCGCTGCGTTCGAAAACCATTTGTACTTGCTTGTTCAGCAACTCGAAACTTTGGTCAATGTTAGGCTAACCATTGATTACTTTGATTTTAACTCCAGCTTGCCATGCTTAATAAGTGCACTTTTTGAAGTGGCATGACCGTGGCATGTTTAAAAAAAAAGCTGAAGCTAGGTAAACTCAGAAAACGATTATTTTAAAATTTAAATTTGTGAAGCTGTCAACGGGTTAGGAGTTAATTAAAAGAGTTAGCAACGGCAGTGGCTCAGTGGTAGATGCTCAATGCTCAGCTGTCAGCTGGTCATTAGCTAAAGACTATTCGGTGTAAGTAAATCGTGACCACAGGAAGCGTCAAAATTTTGCGGCTTCCTGAACTTTTTTTGCTTTTTGCGCTTGGTATCCGAATTTCGGGACCCTCACCTTCGGAGACCTCCAACTAGACTTAGGATGTTGTGTTTCATTGTGAAAAAAAATGAAAAAATTAAATCTATATAGTGATAATTTATAAAACTTGGTTGAGTAATGCTGACACTTTCGCATATATCCGGCTTTATTTCAAAATTTTGTTATAAACACCAACACCAGGTAGGTACCGTCGGGCTTGCATTGAAAAAGTGGAAATCACTGGTAAATTTTTTGTTTTTGTTTATTTATAATACTTTTCTCATGCAACTTTGTGGAAATAAAGACTCTGCGGTAATAACCACTTTTTATACACGACGTAAAAATTTAAATTGAAAAAATAGCTTTAATAGTAGGTAATGAAAAGACTTGGCCAGCTCGGTAGATCAATTATATAGCTAACCGGTGAAAATTGGAAGAGGGTTCGATTGCCATTGAAAACATATTTTTTCCTTGGAATTTAGTATTCTCCGTCAGTTTGATTATTTGACCCGCTTGCTATTAATGTACTTCCTTCGAAAAAATGTCTTCATTAGCGATAAGCATGCCCTTTCATATAGGGCCCATAATGGAGCTGTAAGCTACCCAGCTCTGTAAATTTTAAAACAATTAATAGTGATGTAAAATAACTTTATCTATTCACTAGGTAATTTTCCAAAAACATTCCAGGATTGGGAGAAAAAGATAAATAAAAATCTTTCGACTTTATGTAAAAAAAGGTTGGGAGATTTTCGAAACGTATCAAAATTGTCGAAATCTATGTAATATATTTCAAATTTTTCTTATAACCGTCGCCTAAGCAATAATACTTAAAAAATTGGTTGTACTTGGGCAAAAGCAATAAAAATTTGGGTTCTTCTCAAAATTAATTTAGGATTTTGGGAGAAGCACTTTGCTTGCTTAAGAGCAATTTCGCACGCCTTATTTGGTGGTAGAAGAAGGGTGAAATTAGCAGAGGACATTTAATTTTCAGCCTCACAAAATGGGATTTAATAAAACAAATCATCACACGCAATATAACCCTTGTGTCTCCAATGTTTTCACAGCCGGCAGCACTATTCAAATACTTGTGCTTTGCAATTAACCAAATCTTCCTGGTAAATTCTTAGTAAAAATTTAAAAAATACTGATTTCTAATCTACAGCTTTTTATGGTTTTTTATTAAAAATAAACAAAAAAGTAAGTCAATATTTTTACACAAACAAAAACAACTAAAAATAGAGTAGTATGCTCATTGATTTATCAGTAACTGACTAACTAATTTCGGCTGTCTCTATCCCAAATAAACAAGGCCAATAGCAAAGGTTGATTGAGAGCACGGCCCCAGCCCTAAATGCCAGCAGCACCCCAAATAGGCTGTTCATTAGACAGGAGAGTTGATTTATTTGGGTGATTCAACTATTGCTTGCTTCATTATTAGTGCTTTGCAAGCCAACCCTGCCATTTCGGAGGCAGGCAAAGGCCATTGCCCTGCACAAATTCAAAAAAGCTAGGAATTAGTGCGAAACAAAGCCAGCATTATCTGTAACCCGGGATTAGAGTCAGAAATTATAAAATTACACGGTCACCTCGATCGATTTAAGCGATATATCTCTGAGTTTGTATCCAAGTTATATGTCAATAGAGTCAAAAATTCTATATGATGATACTTGATGCAACAACAAAATTTAAAATCAGCTGGTCCCAAGAGGGTCTTTAAATTAGGCACTAGGCACAATTTTTATGTTTTGACAAATAAATAAGATATCCTTTTAAATCTAATTTATCCGTGCGCAATATGATTTGGTTTGCTGAAATATGCCTCAAAAAAGCTGAAATGTGCCGTGAAAAAATAAAAACTTAAATATGTCTAACTTTTTAAATTAAAATTTTTTAAAGTATCGTGCAGCCCAGAATCTAAGCTTCACAACAACCTATCAACTGACTAAATGATTTTTTAGAAAGTTAGTTGTTGTGTTCTTGAGAGCTGAGAGAGATAGCAGAGCGAACCAACAAGATAATTTATAACGGACGAACGAATGATGATTACAACTAATAACAGAGCGACACGAGTCAACAGAAGACTCGATGTCGTGTCGAGACAATAACAGATACGAATAACACTTCCACACAACATCTCCCCCTTAGCTAAAGATCCCCATGAGATAGATGAAAGAACGATTGAATTTTATATGAAGATAGGTGCCCGGAACTAGACTACTTAAAGGCGAGCCAGACCAAAAGAGTGGGACACCCTCCAAGCAACTAGAAACTAGACTACTTACAGGCGAGCCAGACCTTAGAGGAGTTGCTTGGGATAAAGAGTTTTGATAATTTTGAGTCGATAAATGAGGGACCTAGCAAGAGAAAGAAGACTTACAAGAGTGGATACATGAGATAGAGAACGATTGATGAATTGATTTCTCTCCAGAGAGCCACATTCTTTAGAGCCGCTTCATTGGATCCATATGCTTCCACTTGATAGAATGTCGATCACTTGTCTTGGTCGTCGAGGAAGAGCAGAGCGACGGATGACTTGAGCCACAGGAGAGACAGACACAGGAGAGACGAGGACATTGAGCGGCATCGGCATCTGATTGCGGACCACCAAGGGCTGTCGAGGACCAGCAGAGCGGCGGAAGGCTTGAGCCACTGAAGAGCGCGGCGAATAAGAGTGGAGAGGAACTTGCACTTGAGTTTTATCCATTAAAGGCTGTTGATGTCGAGCAGAGCGACGTAGCACTTGAACCACAGAAGAGCGCGGCAGAAATTGATGAGGAGGCACTTGCAATTGAGTTTGATCCACCGAGGGCTGTTGATGTCTGGATGAGCGACGCAGCACTGGAGCCACAGAAGAGCGCGGCAGAGTTCGGCAGAGAGGCACTTGCATTTGAGTTTGATCCATCAAAGGCTGTTGATATCGAGCAGAGCGACACAGCACTTGAGGAGATTTCGGCAAGGCTTGATTGAAGACAGACTGAGGAATTTGAGCAGAGATACTTCTTTTTGAAAGTTGATTAGTTTTCTTCTTTTCCTCTCCTCCTTTTAAAATGAGTTCAGAGATGCGACATTTTGAATTTTTGCCATAGAAAACTTGCACTGGAGATTGTTTCTTAAGTTCGGCATTTGGCATGTTCCTGTATGAGCGGAAAGATATTGGCAGAGATTGGGTTCGGTCCACAGATTGAAGAGCCTCAGAGAGAGAGATTGCGTCGATTTCCATTTCCTCCACTGGATCGAGCTGCATTTGAGAGGCTTGAGAACTGAGAGCGCCAATCGGAAGCATTTGAGCAGAGTTGGCCACCAAGGGCTTGATTAAATCGAAAGCTTTGATCCATGGTCGGCCCACCAGATCGAATAATTGAACCCTTGAGCAACATAGGCACTGAGTTGATGAGTTTGGTTCTGAAACTTGACGTTGAGTTTGACCGTGCCAAGGAGCTTGAATGAGTGGCCAGTATAGCTCCTTCCTTTTCTTGTAGTCGGCTGGAGCGGCGGCTTTCCAATTTGATTCCAAGTTTGAGTTGTCAGGATTGTTTCCTCGGCACCGGTATCCAGGAGCAGATTGTTGCATTGGACTGAGTTGAGGACCAGCGAAAGCTTCCATGGAGGCACCTTATCTGTTTCAATGGGAGAGGATTGAGCCACACCTGTAAATATATCATTTATGTGAATAGCGTTTGAGTTACCATTGAAGTTGTCAGATTTGACTCTTCGGCAAGCTGATGTAATGTGTCCTTTCAGACGGCAGTTACTACAGACGGCATTCCTGTGACGACATTGAGATCGATGATGATCCTCTGCACCACAGCTGTCGCACACGCCATCAAAAGCTCTTTTCATTTGACTGAAGGCCTGCTTGCGTTTGAAATTTCGGAATTTGGCACCCAACTGTTGAGAGCGGAAAGCATTTGGAGCTGGCTGAGAGCGGAACTTGGCATCCTTGCGTTTTGGAATTTGAGCGACGGCAGCGGATAGTCGATAAGAGTGCATTTGCTTTGAGAGCTGGTCGAGATCGGAGTTGAACATGGACTGCTTCTTGCATTCTTCCACCAGTTCATTGAGAGTGATCTTCCTGTTTTCAGCTTCGGCCTTTCCATGAGCTGAATGCATCTTGCACGCTGACCACACTGATCTTGCATTCCCGAAATCAGGATGAGGCACTTATGGTCTTCTTCGTCCATAGAGCCGAGCTTCGCCAGTTCCACCGAAGCATTGACTTGAGTAGCAAAAGAGATGAGGTCTTGTCCACCATTTTGCACTTGCTTCAGAGCTTCATAGCGGCGGATGACGAGAGAACGAGTTGAAGCAAAAAGAGATTTGAGGACGGCCACCACTTCTTGGTAAGGCTTTTAGTACGGACCCTTAGGCTGGACTGCATCGGCGTACTTCCTAAAATCACACTCGGAAAGTTCACCAATTAAAAGTTTGACCTTTGACTCGTCCGGAAGTGACGCACCATCTGTTTCAATGAGCACTGAATAGCGTGCATACCATTTGTCGAAAGTGAGATCTTCCATCGGATTGTAGACGAACATTTCCATTCTAGCTGAGAGAGAGGAAACCAGGTGAAGAGAATTGTTTGCTGAGTTGTTTCCAGAGCCACCAAGGGCATTGTCACCTTGAGGATTGAGAGCTGCACCACCACCAAAGGCCTGGAACATTTTTTCAAGAGATTGGGCGAGGAGCTGATTTTGCTGAGCTAGATTTTGATTTGCTTGAGCTTCCAAAATAGCTTTGAGTTGTTCTGAATCCATTTGACTGCGCCAATTGTTGTGTTCTTGAGAGCTGAGAGAGATAGCAGAGCGAACCAACAAGATAATTTATAACGGACGAACGAATGATGATTACAACTAATAACAGAGCGACACGAGTCAACAGAAGACTCGATGTCGTGTCGAGACAATAACAGATACGAATAACACTTCCACACAACATTAGTGTAATAGGTTTTTGAACAAAGAAAACTTTTTCGAAAATACGGTTCTTAAAAAATTAAAAAAATTACCACAAAAGTTTAAAAAATTTAATTAAATGTAAATTTTATTTTTCGTGGCATATTTCAGTTTTTTCGCAAACTAAATTTCTATACAGTCAAGTCTCGATATAAGATACACCCAGGGACCGGACCTAGGTGTATATTATATCGAGACTTGACTGTAAGCCATTTCTTGGGCTGTTGAAAAAGTTCGGGAAGAATATTTTTAAAATAAAAAATTGTATTAGTAATTTTTTACAATTCATCTCAGCCTACACCAGGAACTCGTAAAAACACTCCAGCAGGCATGAAATTATTAACAACATGATAGCTTGCTGTTTAATAACGCTTAAAAAAATAGGTTTGCTCAAGAAAAGGTTGTTTTTAGGTTCCATTGTAGTGAAACACTTATTAATTAAAATAATAACCCTCTTGCCATGGCTCACAGCCCATTAAACCAACGAGGTACAGGTTTTATTGGTTGTGATGACCCTTTTTAATCCATCCAAAGTTTGTTTCCTTTTGAGATTTTGATCCAGCAATGTCTATATAAGAAGGGGAGAGACCATTGCCGCCACTGCCGCGTGTCTACTTCAAAGGACAAAGAGGAGGGAAAAAGCCGATTAACTGGTCTAACCCACCAACAAACCTTTTTACACCTTGCTTCGGATACAGTACAGTGGGCTATTATTAATGCCATTTATTTGGATGAAGCCGACGCCGGATTAATTGCTTTTTTGGAGCTGAGTTAGATCATTAAGTTTAGCAAGAGAGAAGGAGGTAAATGCAAATAGGATTTACGGAATAGTGAAATAATAAATTTTGGGCTCTATATATGTTGGTGATGCTCCCGAAAAAATAGGCCGTTAATTTTTTTCAGCTTTTGTTTTGGCGCAGGATAGTCCACTGTACGTTAACAAATACTCAAACATGTTTTATGACTTCAAAAAATAAAAAAAAGTTGTTCTATTCCTTCCTAGCATACTCTTGCCTAGAATTAAGCCTGAGCGTGAAGCATATATCGACTAGCTAGCCGGCTATAGCTACCCTTTCCCCAGGAGGATTTTTTAAGCTTTTTTTAAAGTTTTTTCAGCCTTATTCAGCTTTTTTTGCCATTTTAGACCCCCCCCGGTCAGGATTGTCAGGTAAATTAAATCTAGGAAATAGTGTCGGCAATGCAAAGTAATTTTGCAGAACAACTTTCTCAAAAGTGAAAACACCATATTTAGTCAGACAAAATAAAAAGCACTCAATGAGCCATCCAATGTATTAGTTTCTCTTTGGCCCTATGGAAATGATTCAAATTTGGTACGGCTAAAATTGTCTATTCTTATATGTATAAATTTAAGAGCAATGGATGCTGCTTGATCATCCAACAACAACAATGGGAAAGTTTCACAAGGTCCACACAGAGGGGAGGGAGAATTAATGCAGAATATCATTAGTCATTTGCCTTGCAACCCATACTGTAGTTCTGTGCCAAACGTAAGTTATTAGTAGAGAAATATAGCCGGAAATAGGTATACAAAAACACTTTGATAGGATCCACTTAAGTTGATCAACTGCTAGTCACTTATTCCCACTTGTGTCCATGTTCTACATCTTTTATTAGGTATTTCCGCCTTCGGCAAGCACTACAATTTGGAATGGAGGGGAAATTGAGTGAGCCAGAGGACATAATCAAATAAATTATATGACTTTTAGGAATTGGACGTTTAAATGGAAAGTAATAACATTTTGGTACTTGTTCACTTTGAGGCCCATTTTATAATATTTTGCAAATCATCTTTAAGGGGACATCCAAAATCATGTCAGACTGACAGGGGAGTGGGCTATGGGGCGTCCCATGCTAATCTGATAAATTCTGACAAGAAAGGGGGTGGGGGTAAACGGCTTTTTTTCGGACAGAAATATCAGATTTCTCTTCAAATTTTTGCTAATTATTTAAAGAAATTTTGTCAAATTGGGTTTATACTTTCACGAATTCGGCAAGAATTTTGTCGAATTTGGCCTAATTTTTTTGAAAATCACGATTAAATTTATGTGTTCTTTTTATTTTATTTAAAATTTTTTTGCGCAATATTAGAATATTGTTACCAAATGAGTTAGAAGCTTATGATTAAAAATAAGTTTGAACATCAAAATAGATGAAGTTATAAACGAAAGAGAACCCAAAAAGTGAGTTATAACGCGTAATCTCTATTAAACAGACATGCCCGTTTAATTTTAAGCTCCTTGAAAATAGGGAAATTTTCAATAAAAAATGGTCTTATTTCTGAAATCTTAGTCAAACAATGAGGTGGTGCCCATATATTCGATAAAATTTTCAATTTTTTGAAGGGGCGCCATTAAGGGGGAGGCCGAAAAAGTGGCTCCCATGGCGCAGTGCGCAAGCGTTTACTTTTTTTGGCCCAACATGGTGTTGCAGGTTCGATCCACCGTAGTGGCATACTATTTTTTTGGCTTGTTTGACCAGTTCTAGCGGTAATTTGGGTCGCTCATTCCTAATCTAACTACCTCTAAAACTGGCAAACAAGCCAAAAAGCGGCATGCCACCACCAGTGATGTATTTTTCCGATTTTTCGCTCCGGCTCTGGCTCCGAAATCGCAATTTGAAAAAATTTGCTCCGGCTATCGCTCCGGGCTCTTCAGTTTAAAAAATTTGCTGCGGCTCTTGCTCCGGGCTCTTAACTTTGGAAAATTTGCTCCGGCTCTGGCTTCGAACAAAAGCCAGAAACAGAAAATTATACGTATACCGTATTTTCTCTAATGAGCGCCCCGGGGCGCTTATTTTTCAACCTTAGTCCAAGGGGGCGCTAATTAGAGAGGGGGCGCTTATTGGAGAGGGGGCGCTTATTTTCCAACTTGTCCTTGTTAAAAATTTAATGCTACCTCTTATTGTTTTTTTTCTTGGTTGCAAGTGCTTTCTAACAATTTCGAGGGCAATTGTTTTGTAGCTACTAGTAACTTTTGTTTTCTCTAGATTTTCGCTATGAGCACGACTAGCCCGCTTTATTTGTCTGACGACGAAGATGAAGGAAATGAGATCAAAAAGGCAAGAAAGTTGAACTCCTACACAACTGCTTACAAATTAGAAGCTATCAATTATGCAAAGCAAGTTTCCATCCATTCAGCAAGCACGAAATTCCACGTGGATCGAAAGCGTGTTCGGGAGTGGATCAAAAACGAGAAAAAGTTGCTGGACTGCAAATGGAAATCCTCGTGCACCAGCTATGGATGTCTATTTGGACTGGATCTGCATGGCGTGGGATGTAATACCGAATGAAATGATTACTAAGTCTTTCAAAGGTTTTTTTCCTTGAGTATTTTCTAAATAAATTCAAATGAACTGAAATAAATTAAGATTGTGGGATAACTAACTGCCATGACGGAAGTGAAGATGACCTGATCCACTGCTTCAAATCTTATGGGTCTGTGCCGGAAGGGCGATCAATGCTGAGAGATGCTCGTGCCGATCTAGAAGAATGCAGATTAGCCGAAGAAATCGACAAAGCGCAAGATGAGGAAAATGGCTATATCAGCGATGAATCTCTAGAGTTGGACTGGAATGACGAATTGAACGCCCCTAATCCTGATTTTCATGCCTTTTGATTGACATCCAACATCCTTGAAATTGTTCTCGTTTTCCAACATCCTTGAAATTGTTCTCGTTTTCCAACATCCTTGAAATTGTTCTCGTTTTCCAACACCCTTGAAATTGTTCTCGTTCTCCAACATCCTCGATAAATTTTATTGAAAATGATTTGTTGTTTGTAAGAGAATTTTAAAAGCACTCCCCCGTCATTACTGAAATAAATGGTCTTTTAAAAGATAGGACTCACTTTATGAAAGCTATTAAGTCCTCAGTGAGGACTTAAAGGGGGCGCTTATTAGAGAGGGGGCGCTTATTTTTCAACCTTAGTCCAAGGGGGCGCTAATTAGAGAGAGGGCGCTCATTGGAGAGGGGGCGCTAATTAGAGAAAATACGGTATACTCATTATACGCATACAAAATATGAATATATGATTTAAATTTTCTCTAAATATGGCTCTGAGCTCTTTTTATGAAAAAAATTTGCTCCGGTTTCTGCTCCGAGATTTTCATTTGAAAAAATTTGCTCCGGTTTCTGCTCCGAGATTTTCATTTCAAAAAATTCGCTCCGGCTCTTGCTCCGGGCTCTTGAGTTTGAAAAATTTGCTCCAGCTCTTGCTCCGGGCTCTCAACTTTAAAAAATTCGCTCCGGCTCTTGCTCCGGGCTCTTGAGTTTGAAAAATTTGCTCCAGCTCTGGCTCCTGCTCGAAGCCAGAGCAGAGCCAGAGCGAGAGCCAGAGCCGGAGATTTATACATCACTGGCCACCACGTGGGATCGAACCTGCAACACCATTTTGGTCAAACACTTACGCACGGCGCCATGGAAGTAACTTTTTCAGAGCTTAATGATTTCCCCCTTAAATAACATTACTGTTAGATGTAAATTAAAAGTAGATGTAGGTCAAAAAGATCAGATTCGACAGTTGAAAAACAAAATGCGGAAAACTGAAATATCCAAAATAAGTGTTTTTTGTGGTTTTTAGGGTGCACTACGTTTCACCGTCCCTATTTTCACCGTTCACTATTTTCACCGTCACCTATTTTCACCGTCACTATTTTCACCGTCACTATTTTCACCGTCACTATTTTCACCGTTCACTATTTTCACCGTCACCTATTTTCACCGTCACTATTTTCACCGTCACTATTTTCACCGTCACTATTTTCACCGTTCACTAAATTCACCGTCAGCACTTTAGGACCGCTTTTGAGATCTAAATTTTTCTAAAATTTCAACAATCTTGGTACCAAATTGTAGCCATGAATGTCAGCTACATTTTGGTACTACAAATTCTGAAAAAATAAAAAAAAATTAGAACTAAACTTTCGAAGGCGTTCAATCTCACACTTTTTCATCACGGTAGAACGCAGGATGAGCGTCTTTAATAGTTTAGAACTAAAAAATTTTTGTTTTTTTTAGAAATTGTAGTACCAAAATGTAGCTGACATTCAGGGCTAGAATTAGGTACCAAAACTTTTAAAAATTTCGAAAAAATTTAGACCTAAAAAGTGGTCCTAAAATGCTGACGGTGAATTTAGTGAACGGTGAAAATAGGGATGGTGAAAATAGGTGACGGTGAAAATAGTGACGGTGAAAATAGGTGACGGTGAAAATAGTGACGGTGAAAATAGTGACGGTGAAAATAGTAACGGTGAAACGTAGTGCACCCGGTTTTTACGGCTTTAAAAATACCTCTGGCTACATTACACATGTGAACTATGCTCTAAAAGATGACATTTACAGAATCTATGAATTTGATCATACAGTTCAGGCGGCTCCCATATTAGAGGGGCGTATGTTATAAGGATTATTCTGTAAATCATTTTAAACTTCTCTCAAGTAATTTTTTATGCTGAAAACGATAAGAAGAAATTGCTATTTGACTTTTTTGAATAAAAATCAATATTTGTAAAAAGATTAACAAAAGTTTGACCAAAACCTTAACTTGCCTTGGTAATACAAAGCAAAAAGTCAAAATTTAGTCAAAAATTTCTTTCAAAAATTGATTTTTTATGTAAACTATCAGAAAATAAGCTTTATCGGCTTTTTTCCTTTTCAACGTATGAATTTTATTGACGTGGCGACCAACAACGATTTTTTGCATTTTTGATAATCCGGACTATTAAAAATTTAGGTGAAGGGAATGAGGATGAAACGCTACAAAAGTCACTAAATTGATTGGAAAATGGTTGTGTTCAGAGAGAGAAGTTGAGCGTCAATCTTCAATAAGCCCTCTATCACTCTTGGGTATTGTAAGCAGCAAATAAAATTTAAATTAAATTAACTGACCAAAATAAAATGGGTAGCTACTTTGGCCCGCAACAATAAAAGATAATGTATCAGTTTAATAGTATGTATGTATGCATCCCAGCAAAAAGGTGTTCAACAGTGGTTCTGACTAAAGTGGAGCTATTTCCGTGTCTCACCAGTCCAAAAAATATCTTTTTTAAAGCCCAAATTCAATGTAAACTCTGATTTTCTAAACTTGGTTCAGCATAGTCAAACCGGACTTCACTAAATTTTATGACCACTTTTGGTAAATGTAAGCGTTTTCGATATATGTAAGTTAGCAGTTCACGGAAAAGTAATATATTGGCAAAAGTTATAAAGATGAAAAGCTATATTCGTGAGGCGAAAAGGTTAGCAACGAGGAGCGCCAAAAATTATAAAGAATACGTCATCCCAAAAAGTTCGTTCCCGCCTAGGGTCAAGTACTTTTTTTAACTCGATTTACGAAAACTTTTGACAGTTTTCGTATGACAGTCTGGTCCCCTCTGCAACAAATCAGAATCTCGATTTAACGACACCATGATTGATAAAAATTTGTCAAGATTTGGATTTTTGGAGAGAAAATTTTATAAGCATGTTTCAGTAGCTAAAAGGTCGAAAAAAGTTTATCCTGGGCGTTTTCGGGCGAGAACCGTATGCAGTCGAATCTATAACGCGACTCCTCGGACCGGCTTGAGGTCGCGTTATATCAAAAGTCACGTTATATCGAGGTCGCGTTATATCCACAACCCGGCCGAAATTTATATTCTACTACCTAACGAAAAAGATTTTCAAAAGTACAAATATTTTGGGACTCATTAGGAAGTCCAGGTCACTTCGGTTCCGTTGCCGAAATTATCCGACAACTAAATAGTTCTTTCAAAAATAGCCGATCAGTGGAGTTCCAAACAAGCCCTTCAGCCAAAAAGGCAGTAGTAATGGATGCCCTCTTTCAACTGCACAGGTTAACCACAAACAGCAATGGGTGGAAGGAACTCAAAATTAGTAGTTGGGTTTCCCATCGTCCCCACATCCAGCCTTCACGCTCAATAGAACTGATTTGAAATTTAATTTGGCTGAGAAAGCGCTTTTTAATAGGCTGGCACACATTTCTGGATGGATCAATTCCTTAGCTTATAACTTTTTTAATTTGCTTTATTGGCCAACCAATAAAATTTATTTAATGTCCAAAATAGATAAAAACTAGTATGCAGCTAAAAAAAGTACGAAGAAAAATATCAAAACTAAACATGTGCCAAAGACACCGTTTTAGAAACTCGGTATTTTTTTGTTAAAGGACCATTGCCGCCTGTTTTGAATTGTCCCCCGCCAATTCAAATTTTTTGGCCCAATCATTGAACCTCTATACGGATTTTTTGGCTTGGTTTCTAACAAAACAAGGCTTAGAATTAATTTCAGGCATAATCTTGTTAGAAACCAAGTTAAAAAATTCGTTAAAAAATAGAATTTCAATGATTAGGAAAAACATTTGAATTGGCGGGGGACAACCGTTGTCGGGGACGGCAATGGCCCTTTAAAGTCCAGATTCTGACGTTCTCTTTATGGAAACTTTAAGTTAAGGAAACTTCCAGTATAGGCTGTAGGCTATACGCCTCACACTCTCTAATAAAAAACCCTTTCTCAGTAAAAATTTTCGAGAAACGTTTCTCGAATTTGAAACTCAAAAGAGTAAAATATCTCTAAGGGTATATATGGAGATACTTATTTAGACATATTAAGGGTATTTGGCCGCTTCGCGGCCAAGACCAGCACACTCCACATTGCAAGGGATAGGGTACATACATGTGTTAACCCCTGACCCTTGCAATGTGGAATATGCTAGACTTTGGCCATCACATTCAGCCAAATACCCTTGATATGTCTAAATAAGTATCTCCATATATACCCTTAGAGATATTTTACTCTTTTTAGTTTCAAATTCGAGAAACGTTTCTCGAAAATGAAAAAAGTTTCATTTTCGAGAAACGTCTATACCCCAAAAAAATTCGAACATAGATGAATTATTCAATATGGCGTGATCAATAACTTGTGTAACTTTTGAGCTAAATTGTAGAAACGAAAATTTCATCATATAAATTATTCAAATAGTAGGTTTTGTAGCCCACTTTCTCCTCTTTCGAGTAGTATATTAAACTTAACAGGATCACTTTAAAAAAGTCGGCATTTGGCTCTAAACAATTGGGAGGTCATTTTTAGAAATTAACGAACATTTTCGAACATTCACTAATTTCGAAGTTTCAAAATCAAGAATATATCGATGCTCAAGCACAAAACCATGCATTCCTGATCGTTTTAATCAAGTAAATAATAATAACTGTAGACTGACCAGCTACTCTCCTTATACAAGTCAATAATTTTCAAGAGGAAACAGGAAGCAGCTGATTTAGGCTGAATAATCGGCTTTTAGTGGGCGCGAACAAGCCACACTAATCCACCATCTTCAGCAAAATTACATGTACAGCAAAAACAATTCATTGGAAACATTAGATTTTGCTAAGAAATAGGTAAATTTCTTGGCCACTATTAGGATTTGGTGGAGAACAGGAAGTGTTGACATAAATTAATCGGCTAGGATACATTTGGCAAAAACGAAACTTGGCAAAAACGAAAGTCGGCAAAACGAAACTTGGCAAAAACGAAACTTGGCAAAACGAAACTTGGCAAAACGAAAGTTGGCAAAACGAAACTTGGCAAAACGAAACTTGGCAAAACGAAAGTTGTCAAAAAATCACCTTGGTCCCCCCTGTTGTGTTTTAGCAAAAAAAAAAATTTTCCCAAAAGTCTCGAAAAGCATTTATATACACGTTTTAAGCATTTTTCAACAAAAAATTTTTTTTTGTAAAAAATGCCAAAAAAAATTGCCTTGATCCCCAAGCTGATTTTTTGCCAAGTTTCGTTTTGCTAAGTTTCGTTTTGCCAAGTTTCGTTTTGCCAACTTTCGTTTTGCCAAATGTATCCTAGCCAATTAATCAGTCTTTTCTTTTCAAAAATAGTTGGAATAAGAAATATTTGAAGAATCATTCTGATCTTTTTGGAATATAGACCGGTCTGGACGGCTATTATTGTATAAAAATTAAGCAATCGATACAGTCTCGATTTGACGCAATCCCTTGCGCCAAACTGGTCGTGGTCATCGTACTGATCATGGGGTTTTCTTGCTAGTTAGTTAAAAAGTGAATGCAAGCTTTTTAATCGCTATCAATTTCATTCTGATTTTCTTTGGAAATCTAAGAAGAAATTGAAAAAATCAGTTGTCCCTTCCACAGCTGCCTAAATCTGAGTTGTCCAAAATTTTGAAAAAAAATAATGGGCTAAAGTCTAGTATACTACCCTTCACTCAAGTCTAGTATACACCCTTCAGTCAAATTAGCTTGGGGACCAAGGCAAATTTTTTTTAAATTTTTAATTGACTGAAGGGTGTATACTAGAACTGATCCAAATAATGATGTTTTCTCACTAAACACACATACTTCAAAAGTCCTTTTTTCACTAGATAGATGTAGATGAAATTCAAAAGCGCTGCGAACAATCAGTCTTCACTTGGAACAGTTTCTGTGCATAAGAGACCTACAACTTCCTCAACTCCAAGTTTAATTTAGCGCTGGTAAACCACAGTTACAATTAAAAAGTTTATTATTTTTTCTAATTTATTCAGCATTATTACAGTAGTCAGGCACAAACAAGACCAAAATGCTCATTCATTGCACTAGTTGGCCATATTCCCAGCTATATTCCATTCTCGCCTCTAACAACAACAATAACAATTTCCCAGCTTGAATCATCCCCACCTAAAGTAGCTGCAGCAATAATAATTGTGCTCCCTGTCTCCTTCCTTGCTCTACCAAAACAAATGGACTTTTGAGAAAGTTCCCAACTAATGGAGGAGAGTGACAAGTAGCTACTACTCTTGTTTAACAACTAGCTAATGTTATTAAGACAAGATAGGGATTAATTGCTGTCAACTTGTCAATTATGGCGGGAATTAATAGACTTGAGTGACATGGATCAGGTAGAGAATGATTAGCGGATGTAGACAAGTTGTCTACAATGTATTTTACTTATGGAAAATATCTTTTAAAGAATACTTTGGCCGAAAAATCAGAACTTGTTAAGTACGATGATAGTTATTGTATAAAAATTAAGCAATCGATACAGTTTTTGAACACTCCGAAAAATTCCATTTAAATTTGTATTATGATGTTAATTCAGAAATTTCGAAAGAGTGTTAGTAACAACAAAAAACAAGCCCATTCACAATCAAAAGTCTTTTGTACTCAGTGACAAAAAAGTGGCCCCTAATTATTCCCTTCCATCCCAATACAGTCCGTAATTCCTTTAAAATTGCTTTTTATTCCTCTTATAGCAAAATGATTACTCAAAAATGGTTTTTAAGCACTCCTGAAAAATGGTGATTTTAGGGGGGGGGGGCTACTAAATCCTATCTGTCTAATGAGGGAAGCCTCTCTAATAAGTGACCTCCTCCCTTCCCTTAACAAATTTTGTTGTTTTTGTAATTCAAATAATTGTTGAGGGAAAAAATAGTTGATTAGTTTATTAAATAGTTAATTGAGGAGTTTCAACTTTGCCCTGTCCATGTACCACATTCTTTGATACGCTTTTTCAAAATTAGGCTAACTGAATTTAAAACATCATTCTTTCTAATTCTCTATTAAATATGTAATATATAAAATTTTCAAGTCCACTAAAACTATCCCACACTTCAGCAATCAATGCAAAAATCCGATTCACCAACAAGTGGACAACCACACCCTAATCTTATTAGCTAGCCAGGCATTTGGGCCAACAAGCAACTGTCGCCAACCACCGTAATTTGATATTTTTGCCTTTGAAGATTATCAAAAGTAGTAAAGTGGCAGAATAAAGGTTATTATAATTGCTGGCCAATGCAGCAGCAATAATTACAATTTGGCAAAACAAAATAGTTGTTCAAATTGAAGCTAAAAGACAATTGAAAATTTCAATAATAACAACAATTATGAGTTTTCCAAACAAAATGCTATTTTTCTTTTCACTCAAATAATAATTTGGGTTGCGAAATTATTAATAATAAATTTCAGACAATTGGTTTTCTTAGTGGGTTTTTGGAAATAATTAAAATTCTTGAAGACAATTTTATTCTTTTATTTTTGCATACTTGTATAATTGGTTTGAGCATAGCAAGTGAAAGGGGATTTTGGCTGTCTGGTTGGTTGGTCTTTTAGGCTAACTGAATTTTCTTTATTGACTCTGTATTGGGCAGGGCTTTAATCAAATTAGCTATTCAAATTAGCCACTTTGCAGCACATCAAATTAATTTATTCCTGAGGTTAAGGATTTAGCTTTTCTCGTGTTTGTACTAATAAAAATCAAAATATTCTATAGTTGTAAATGCAAACATAATAATTAGTTGACTAACTGGATAAATATTAGTAGATTGTGTTAAGTTGATAGACTGAAATTTTCAATTTGAACGCTCGTTTAAAAAGAGATTAGAAGAATGAGGTCAAAGCCCAGCCCCAAAATTTTGTGTTTTACGAATATGCAGGGGGCTTGGCAAGGGTAAGGGATGCGCGCACTCACTTACCTTAGACATAATTCCGAGTAGGACTCTTGATCAAAATGTACCAAGCTGAACGAAAATTCAGTGACAGAATTATAGGTCTCTGAATAAATTTTACGCCAAAATGTTTTCTTCAAAAATTTATTTGTTTTTTAGAAACTCTGAAAATTTTCATTAATTTAAATAATCTTTTCGTGCAGTTCTGTTTGCTCTTTCAAATTTTATTCAAAATAGGCGAATTACATTCAGCAAATAGCTCCGAATTTTGGGTTAAAAAAGTGTCGGACCGTAGGCGGGAACAAACCTTTTGGGCGTGCGTTATTGATAGAGTCGACAGTAATAGTTATCATTTGGCTCCAAACACCTGCGAAGTCATCTTGAAATTCTTACAACCAATTCGGTCATTTTGAGTGGTTAAAAGTTTAATTGAGTGTGTAGCAATGCTACATATATTTAGCACTATGTTGTAGCGAAGTTCAAATGCTGCAATACCAATTTTACAGAATGCCTTTTTACAAAATCTGAGTGTTAAGATATGCCTTTTGCAAAAAAAATCAATTTGTTTGAAAAATGACTGAGATCCGAAAAATTAAACAAAGTTGGGTTTTCGGTTTAATTTCCAAGAAATTGATTTTTTCCAAAAGACCATATCTCAACACTCAAACTTTTAAAATGCATTAAAAATCATAAAAGAAGTTTTTTTTTTCATTATTTATAATAATAATAATCTTTAACAATATTAGAAAACCAAACTTATTTACATCGAGTTTTAAAAATGAGCGACGTATCCATGGATATTTTTTCCTGAATATCAAACAACTTAATCAACCTGTTTAACCAAGTCCACATAACCAGAAAATCCCATTTAATAAATATTCAAACATATTTTTGGTTGTTCTTTTCACTGCCAATAATGCCAATCGGAAAAAAAGGCTATAAATCATTGTTGCGTGAGCACTAAATTTTTCCAAAAATCTAATTTTAAAGTGAAATATTGGCTGTAATGACCAAAAAATGAATTCCACAAATTACTGTAGTAGGCATTCTCAACATGTGATTATTGCGTAGATTTATTTATTTTCTTGCACATTTATCAGTCCTAGAAATAAATAAAAGATGAATTTTGTCGTCCATGGTTTTGCAACCAACCGTGTTAAAATTAGCTCACGTAAAGTACAGTATTGAGCTGGTCTAAAAATTTGCACTTTATTATACACAACACATAATATCTTTATCCCTGTTTCAGAATTTTACAATAAATACAAGTCATAAGTACACTAACTATATAGCCTCACCTAGCCTCCAGAGGGTACCTGGAGAGTGAGTAGGCGTAGTTGGGGAGTGACTAAGGGTACCTGCAGAGTGGGTAGAGATGCCTGGAGATTAAGTACAGTCGACGCTCTCTATAACGACGCTCTTTATAACGACCCACTCCTATACCGACCCGGAAAAATAGCTATTTGGTCACGAACGACCTCATTTACATCAAAACGATGTTCTTTATAATGATGCTCCCTATAACGACTCGGTTTAGCTGGTTCTTTGAGAGTTGTTATAGAGAGCGTCGACTGTAAGTGTGTCAATAGAAAGAGTAGGGGTACTTCGATAATCAGTGGGTAGTGTTACACAGAGTTTTGAGATTTGCAAAGGCATCTTTGTGGGCGATTGTTTCGCGTGTTCCTTTGATGATATTTTTTAAAATATTGTGAATATTTTGTAGCCCTAAATGGGTAGGTGTGCACTATGTGTTTCCTCTAACTTTTTAGCATTAAAATCTGTTCAGTAAATTTCTTAAAATTTGAACTTTTTTATGATTTCTTTGTTGTACCTAATTGTTGATTGACTGTTAGATGGGGCAACCGGACATTTGGCCTAAATTGTGCCAAATGTCCGCCGGAGGAAAACTTTTTTAGCCCACTTTTTGGAGACGGAACGAGCTGATTTTTTCAGGATCAGTATATATAGCTGAGAAGAATTGATCCTGAAAAAATCAGCTCGTTCCGTCGCCGAAAAGTGGGCTAAAAAAATTTCCTCCGGCGGACATTGGCACAATTTATGCCAAATGTCCGGTTGCCAGCAGCGATACTCGATGAGTGGGTGAGCCAGGAGAGTGGGTAAGCGAGCCAGAAGAGTGGTTAAGAATACCAAGAGAGTAGTTTAGGTATGCACAATGCGTTTTTTTAGTTTCTATGAATTTGAAGTTTTTTATTTTGATTAAATATTATATATAAATATTAAATGGTTGCAGTACTCTTGACCATAAAATGCATATAGAGTCTTTTTTTGCAACGGCCAGTTGAAAAACATGGTGAGGCAGTCGAAGAATACATATATTTACTTTTATATTGTTCTGCCATAAAAGTGGCCCCCTTTTATTCCCTTCCCCTCCCAATATAGCCCTTAATCCCTTTAAAATTCAAAAGGCGCCAATTTAAATTTTTCAAATTTTGACTAAAAACCCATGATACCCCCCTGTGGTTCGAAAAAATTTTTTTTTTCTCAGAACCAAAAAACAGCCGGCTTTCTCATGAAATCGGGGTCGAGAAACACGAATATGAAGTTATCTCCTCCACCTGATCAGTCCCCATGGGGGGGGGGGGGAGCTGAGATGATCTGCATTTACAACATTTAGACATACGGCCGAGAAAGAAATTTATGACCATTGGAAGCACTTCAAAATTTTTGGGACATCCTGTGTTTTTCATAAATTTTTCTAAATTTTCGAGTAAGAATTTGTGCCTCACACGCTTTTTGTTCAGATTTTTACACAGGCGATTCCGGAAAATGAAAAGAAGTGTCCGTTCAAGCGAGAGTACAGGAAGATCAATCCAAAAAAATCATTATTGTTCATTGGTGAATTTTGTAATGAAACGCCAAAAAATTCTATAGCAAGTTTTGAAAAGCAGCTGAAAAGCGAGTATTTTACTTTTCGCTGTAGCAATGAAAACAATCATGAATACACAGGGTTGCGAACTCAAAATTTTGAAAAAAGTACACTTGGCCAAAAAAGTACAATTTGATAATTTTTCGTCAAAAAGTGCCATTTTATCCAGTGCTTATTGATTTTTGAGCACCAAAAAAAAAAGATTTTGACTAAAAACTTCGGAAATAAAAAAGATTTTGGGGCCCGAAAAAAGTACAAATCTTTTTAAAAAGTACAGTTACGTTCCCTGTGAATACAGTCAAAAGTCGACATAAAATAACGCCATTCTGATGTATCTGTGGAAAAAAATATATTTTGAAATTGTTTCTAAATCACATCTTGCCTATGATCAGTTTTTTGTGAAAATACTGTCTGAAAAGTCAAGAATTGGCTAAACTTTAACGGTAGGCTTGGTTTACTTAAAACACATTAAAATAATAATATTAGTTTTTTTTGTGAATGACCATGTCTGCAAAATTTACTAAAAAACAAAAGCTCTGAAAACATTACTTAAATTTTCGGAAACCTGTACACTTTTTCAGAAGTTTTGTTTTTCGTAAATTTCGCAGGCATGGTCTATATACTTAAAATGTAGCAAACAGCTTTCTGGCATCGATTTGAGCACTCACTTGTAAATGATGATGAAAATGATGTCCACTAGGTTACAGTCGACTCTCGTTTACCTGACACCCCTCAAATTCGTTCCCGCCTCGGGTCCGACTCTTTTTTTAGCTCTATTTTTGAAGTCTCCTGCCAAATTTGATTCGCCAGCCTAGTCCGAAATATAGTAAGGATTCTGATTTTGCCGATCGTTTTTCCAAAATCTTTTCAGGTTGCCGTAAAGACCCGCGCCTCTCGATTATCTGACACGTGATTTTTAAAAAGGGTTGTCAGATAATCGAGAGGCGCGGGTCTTTACGGCAACCTGAAAAGATTTTGGAAAAACGATCGGCAAAATCAGAATCCTTACTATATTTCGGACTAGGCTGGCGAATCAAATTTGGCAGGAGACTTCAAAAATAGAGCTAAAAAAAGAGTCGGACCCGAGGCGGGAACGAATTTGAGGGGGTGTCAGGTAAACGAGAGTCGACTGTACTACTTAGTTCCGAAAACTACCGGAACCCCTGATTTGGATTAAGGCGAATTTAATCGAAAAAAAAACTTATTCGGAAATTATGATATTTTCTAATTATGATTTTTTCGTCGGATAGATTCACGGTTATACCTTTTGGTGTAAAAAATTAGGGGTTGAAAAGAAATCACATGAGGTTTGTAAAATACCATTTTTCAGTCAAAATACAGCGCCACCCACACTGAACTCCCGCTCCCTAAAGTCTGTCCTCTTTTAAAGTATTTTTTAACTGTGAATTGTAGCAGAACAATTTTTTTTAATATTGAATCTAGATTAATAAAGGCTCTGTTAGTTCAAAAGAAGGTTGTTTACAACAAACAAAATTAAACTAATCGAGCTGGCCAGGTTTTTATTTTATAAGTGTTGATTCCTACATACACAATTTTTTTCACCATAATTAAGAGTATAGATAGGTATAGGTCTACTGTAAAGTCAGCTTTCATCTATATCCAGTTTTCATTCTCTAGCTTTCACCTGCAATATCAACTGTCTAAAAGTCTCAAAAAAGCTTTGAAAAATTAATCTTTTTGTAGTCTCAAAAAGTGTTGTAATTTTGGTTAACATAAATTCTTCAAATACATTTTAAACAACTTAGATAAAATTAGATTTGTGTCATATACAAATCCAATCAACCATTACGCTAATCAACCATCAAATATAAGTATAAAAATTTGGTCAATTTACCTGCTCCCTGAAGGTTATTCTTGTCTTTTTTGCCAGCTTTGTCCTTAGATTCTTTGAGCTTTTTGTCGGCCTTCTGATGAGTGGCATCGTTCTTCACTTTTCCAGCCTTATCAGTCCCTTTGCCCACTTCGAATGTGTCTTTGCCCTTTTCTTTGGCCTTTTCATAGTTGTCATTGCTCTTGTGCTTCTCTTGGGGTCTTTGCACTGCTGAAGGGTCAATGAAAAACTGCGCTGAGGAGCTGTCGCTGAAAATTAAAAATGATTTTTCCTTTACTTTTAAGTACAGTACAGCTTTTCTAAGTCGGCACACTTAAGAATAAGCCGAAAAAAAATGATAAAAAAAATTCCTGATAATATTTTCAAATACATCCCTGAAGAATTTAAAAAAAGTTACAGAGTCCGGCATTATAAACATTATATGTTTTGGTTTTCGATTTTTTTGAAATGCTGTTGCTTTTAAACCGTTTTCTTGTTGTCTTTAGATGGATAAAAATTATATTAGACGTTTAAAAGAACAAAAAAACGGTTTAAATGCAACACCACTGTAAGAAAACTCGAAAACCAAAACACTAAAAATACAATAGGGACCATAAATTCCGCGAACTTTCCGAACAACCTAATATAAGAATTCAAAAAAGATTTTTCAGATAGCGAGAAATTTTTTTTAAAAGTTTGACACTCTCAATAAAGACAACATGATAAATGCGAAAATTTGGTTTAATTCGATTGAATAAAAGATCTATCAAAAAAAAGGTTTCAGAAAAAAACCGAAAACTTAAAAAGTTATTGGCGAAATTCATTGGTCCATATAAATGTTGGACCCTGTATAATTTCCCACCTCTTGCAACATGACGGCCAAAACTTATTGCTCGGAAATAGTTTGTGGTAAGCGTAGTCATGACTTTAGTTTTTAGATTGAAGAAATCCAAATAAACAAAGAAAAATTTAGAAAAAAGTCATTCAAGTGGCGGATATTCAAAAACGAATTACTCTAAAAACTGAAAACGAAAATTGAGAATTTTTTCAAAATAAGTTTTTAAATAATAACAATAAATTGGTTTTGATCGAAAAAAGTAAAAATTTTTTGGCATAACAGATGTTTACAGCAAGTTTTTCTTTTCCTTTTTTCTGTTTATTTTACCAATGTAAAAACATTAGTAGGTAGATTTGTGATTCTAGTTTCTAACGAAGTACTATTTATTGTAACATCTTTGCAAAATGTAAATCAACAGATTAAAAGTATGAACCAATTTATTTTTTATTTTCTTAATACTTTCACTTTTTTGTCCTATTTTTCCTAAAGAGTGTGTAATAAATGATACTCTATCAGAAACTATAATCCCAGGGCTACCTAATGTTATTACTTTTTTTTGTTATAAAGTTACGAAAATTTAAGAAAAAGATAAAGTTGCTACAAAATTACGAAAATTCGCTGCAAAAATTCTTTATGCCATAAACTTTTTGAGCACAATTTGTATAAAAAGCACAAATACTAATAATTTTTGCGAATAAAAGAATTAGAGGATGGGTAAGCCTTTTCCACATGGAATAACCCCATGAATAAATAAAAAAGCTTAGAAAAAAATTGAGATCAAAATTAATAGTTCCAGACTTTGGATCAATAGTTTTTGAATATTTATTTAAAAAATTTCAATGTTGCCTTAATTTGTTTATTTAGGAGTATGTGACTGACAAAACCTGCAATACTTGCAATCGAATGCACATTCTCTGCTGGCTGTCTTCTACTATTCTACCTTGTGACCGTGTCTCTTCCCACTTTTTCCACTGCACAAATTAATGTGTGCATGCAAAGCAAAAATTGCGCCTGCAGCAACCGCAGACTGATGATTTCTCTTTTTCTTTGATTTTTTGCTGCATATTTCGCATTTGTAAATGTGCAATACTTTGAGTGTGTAGTCGTTTCCGTTATGGCGTGCCAGATGGCACAAAGTAACGAAACATCTTAAGACAAATTTCAGATTTTCACTCACATCGTGCATGGTAGTTGAGGTAATAATTAGTCAAACAGCTGGATAACCCTCCTGAACCAAAACTTATCCAACTGAATAAAAAATGGCATTTTTATAGAATTTCAAACAGCTATAAGATTTTATCTGAAAAATGTATTATTTTGCATATAAAATGGCATTTCCTTATGTATTGATTGAGTGGTGAATCATTTCTTTGTCTAGTCAAAATGCTCATTAAAGGACCATGGTTTTTGCGCGCAGTGGATTGTGCGAAATTTGAATTGGCGGGGCACACTTCTCTTTCGTCTCAAACTTTACTCTTTGCAGTCGTTCGTCATAACTCCAAAGAGTACAGTGTGAGACGAAGGAGAACTGTCCCCCGCCAATTCAAATTTTGCACATGCCACTGCGCGCAAAAACCCTGGTCCTTTAAACAAAATAAATAATTAGAAATAAAATAAAAACTCAGTACTTCATTGACCACTTATAGTTGGATCAAAAATATCAAGGGTTTGGAGGTGGATATTCATTTAGGGGGATAATTATTCAGGGTCGATGATTATGTTACACTTTCTCAAACTTACTCCGAGCTGGTCTACTTGCCCATCCTGCAGTATACTATATAGTTAACATACCTACCGACTATTGATGTACCCCTTAGGTACTCACCCCTTAGGTAACTGAATTAGACTACTGGTATAGGTCTGGATATTGAATTAAGAACAATAAATTAAGGGTGGATCAAGGCTATTAAAGTTAGATTAAAAATATTCCTTTGGATAGTTAAGGATCATTCAGTGTTCTTCCGGAACACTGAGGAAACTTTAGGATCATCGAGGACACCATTCAGGACCTAGGGATGGTTCAGGAGGGTAATCCAGCTGTTTGACTAATATTACCGCTACTACCATGCACGATGTGAGCAAAAATCTAAAATTTAATTTAAGATGTTTCCGTTACTTCTTGCCATCTGGCACGCTATAACGGAAACGCCCCTATGCCATAATTTCAGTTTGTTTGCTATGGACACTAGCACTACCCTTAATAAATTTGAGTCTGCAATAGATGCTTGGTGGATATTCTTCGCTGATTGGTATCATTTTCGTTGTTAGATTAATTAGTGATTTTTTTAATTAAAGGTTCCAGTTTGGTTGCTTTACTCTCTTGTCCAGCATGACAATCTCTGCTATTTGGAGTAATTTACAAGAAATTATTTACGAAATTAATTAAACTAGTTGTTTACCTACTTTATCAGCATTTCAGAATGAAAAATAATTTTTTAGCAATTGTCCCTGACCCATTTTCAAAAAGTGGTCGCACTATAGCGGTTTTTCCTTTTTCAAAGGGGCATGATCGTGCCCGATGGGGAGAAAAGGCGCGAACCAGCAGTTCTTTTCTTTCTCAATTAATTTTTACATTCGTTCTCGTCTAGATTTTTTAAGTTTTCTGTCTAGTTTTTAAAAGCAGTATAAGGTTATCTATATCAGATTTGACGCAGAACGAGTGAAAAATGGGACGATTCGAAAAAAACTGCTGGTTCGCGCCTTAATGCACGGCATGCCCCTTTAAAAGAAAAAATTTTAGGTTTTTGAAAAACGATCGGCAAAATCGGAATCCTTACGATATTTCCGACCAAACTGTCAAAACAGAATTTAAAAAAAGCTTTGAAAATCGAGGTAAAAAAAGTGTCGGACCCGAGGCTCGAACGAACTTTTGGGGGTCGCACTATAGCGGGACTCGACTGTACAAACTTTATATAGGCATCGCCTTAGGTCACAGGTTCGACTACCACTGGCTGCAGACCTTATTTTTTTTATCCTTTTATTTACAAGTTTGGTGTCGAAATGTAGCTAAGCTTCTGGGCTTTCATTTGAGCTATTATACGGATGAAAAGTTGGTATAAAGTTAGGGCTAAAATATAAAAAATCCGATTCGGTGAAATCCTCAATAGGACTATACCAGTACTTTTCGGTAGTATCCTGGAACTGACGTTTTTTCCCAATTTTAATTTACATACTCATTTGCAACCTTACATTCAAAATGTAGCCCTGCTTCTTGCCGTCTTTTTCAGCATACGGTTGTATAAAATAATGTAAAATGAAATCGCAAAAAATCTCAGTTCCTAGTACGCATCATTTTGGCTGGTTTCCTCTAATTTGGTGGTCATTTTCCAAAAATCGCAAAATTGAGGCAGTTGATGACAGCAAAGCAGTGCTGGAAATTGTAACAATCGATTGCTCGATGATTTTTGGACCTAATACAGTCAACTCTCGATACAGTGTACCCTCGATATAGTGTAGATCTCGATATAGTGTAGATTTTTTCTGGTCTCCCAGCCTACACTATATCGAGAGTTGACTGTAGTTAAAAAACTTACTAAAAAAGTAAATTAAAACAACACCAGAGGGACTAGAACTTTCGACAAAAGGCGATGCGTATATAAAGTTATCCCCCCCCCCCTTTAAGAGTCGTTATATCGGTTACTACCGTATATTCTCGATTAGAAGGCCCCTCTCTAATAGAAGGCCCCTCTCTAATAGAAGGCCCTCTTGAGGACCTATATATCAGCCTAGAAAAAGAAATTCGCAAATCTGTTTTTCACGTTTTCTTAGTTAACACGAGCTTACCTGATTCCACTTTTAAAATTTTGGTTGAGCACGCAAAAATCTCAAAATCGACCCAAATTTTCCCGACTTTTTTAGGGTTGAAAAATAGAAGGCCCGGGCCTTCTAATAGATAATATACGGTACTCATTTGCGCAAACTCATTTGCGCAAACTCATCTGCGCAAACTCATTTGCGCAAATTTTTTAAAGTTACAGGTTCGAATCCAGGTGGTAGCAGTAATTATTTTTTTCTTCAATAACAACCATAAACTAGTTTTTATAAGACCAGTAAACCTCAGGTTGGATAGAAGGTCCACCTGAAACTTCTTTTGAATAGGCATTCACCTCCAGAATCTGATGTTTTGGATTAAGCTTGAAGTAATTAAAAATCAATGTACCCTATCCAGAATTGTGTCCTGAACGCGGTTTGTTAAGACCAAAATGCTGTTTTTACCAACTGGAATATCAATACCGTGGGTAGTTACCCACTCCAAGGTGGTCGACCTTAAACTTTTGTGGATTATTGTGAGTAGACAAACAAATTTTGCATGCCTAAATCAATTCTGAAAAAAAGGTTTTGGAACATGAAAAACGTAAAATTTTTTTTAATCCAAGTGGACGACCACTTGGTTTTGTTGTACCCAGGTGGTCGTACCCAAGTTGAAGAACTCAGGTAAAACTTCCAAGTAGTGAGGATGTTTTTCGGATGTTTTTGCGGGATGTTGTATAGCCCGGATGTTTTTGCGGGATGTTGTATAGCCCGGATGTTTTTCTATGATCCAGCTTCAGTTCCACCGGATAATCCATACCAACTAAACCAAGTGGTCGTCCACTCGGATGGAATTTTTTTTTACGTTTTTCATGTTCCAAAACTTGTTTTCTGGACTAATTCATGCATGCTGAAGATGGTTTGATAGTGGTGAAATGCCGTTGCGTCGAGTATTTTTTGAGTATTCGGCAATAATTGATTTTACCAAAACTGGATTTTGCCAAAATTCAAGAAATACCCTACAAAACGGCGTTTTACCACTATCAAACCATCTTCAGCATACCCGAATTAGTCCAGAAAACAGGTTTTAAGACCCGAAAAAGTGAAAAAAGTTTTTGCTCCAAGTGGACGACTACTTGGTTTGGTCGGTTAAGACTAAAAAATTCAAATTCTAGCAAAATTTACACTGAAAGTGAGAGTCAAAAAAGTCATTGGGTACACTGAAAGTGAGAGTGAAAGTAAGACTGTGAGGCAAATTTTTCCTTTTGGGTACAACACTGAGAGTGAGAGTGAAAGGCAGAGTGGGAGTGAAAGGAGAAACCGCTAATTGGATATGTGGCCTTACAGAACACAAAACTACTCCGGGGTTTCTATTTTAAATCGTGTTCAGGACACGATTCTGAATAGGGTTATCAAATTTTTCCAGTGAAGAAGAAATAATTTTTGCCACCACCTGGATTCGAACCTGTAACTTCAAAAAATTTGCGCAAATGAGTAGTAACGGTTATATCATGGATAGAATGTAGAGATGGTGGCAGGATGGGACGGGACTCCTGTCCCGTACCGTCCCGAATGAGTTTTACATGTATTTTCCTTCCGGGATTTTTCCCGAAATTTTTTTCCATATATCCCATCCCGAAGTTATTTTCCGCTTCCCGCATTTATTGTCCCATCCCGACTTTTAAAAGTCTGTTGCGTCTCACAGCAGTGGTGTTAAAAAATGAATTTACAAACGTACTCAGCACGAATACCTAATATTGGATCAATTATGCCCCACTAATATTGGCTGAATATTTTGAGTGTGTTTATTGGTATAGATAACTGTAGATAACTTTACATAGTCGAATTTTTATAGTTAATGACTTAACAATTACTTTTCAATCGGTATTGCTATTTTTATTTTACATATTTATTTTTTCTTTTGATCACAGGGAGTTTTCGATGTCTGGTCGAATTCGACGTCTGGCTGTTGTTGTTCAAAGTCTTCATCTATAATTCGAAATTGAGGTTTTTTTAACAATTTTTCAGCACGTTTAAAAAATTGTATAAAAGAGAGAAGTCAGGAAATACTAAATTTGGATGCTACAGTTAAACTTTTCTTTAGGCTCCCACTTTCAAGACAATATTTACCGTATTTCCTCTAATAGGAGCACCTGCTCTAATAAGCGCACCCCCTCAACTTTGATGGTCTGGATCTCGGTGCAGAGTCAATATTTTGCAAAGCTATTTATTGCGTTTTCTTAACTCCCACGAGCTCTACCGATTCCACTTTTTAGATTTTTCATTTTCACCCAAAAATCTCGAAATCGAATTCCAAATTTTCCAATTTCCGGGGATTGAAAAAATGGCGCACCGGTGCGCCTATTAGAGGAAATACGGTACAAAAGCCACACAATTATTTTTACATAAGTAGGTAAAGAATCGAAAATCAATTAAGGTGTTGTCTGATGCAGAGGTTCAAATAAAAATTGTCTAATTTAAAAAAAAATATGCTATAAGTTGAAGAAACCATGATCCATAATTTCTGTTGTTTCGTGATTTTATGTTGTGTACAGCAATTTTAGTGTATATCAGTAATATGTGCACTTACTGGGTCCAAGACATCTTTTACAAGTTTTGGCACACAGCTCAGAGACATTTTCCTTTTTATTGCCCATTCTTCCTGGCTTGGTTTGTCGGCTCAGCTCATAGTCCATTAGGATAGTGGCTAGAAGATGGAGAAGCACTTTAAGATTTTATAACATTCAAAAGATAAGCTTACCGAAATACTTGCGCAGAGTAGACTTGTCTCCAAAGCATTGGAACTTGAAGCGTTTGCAGTGCAGACGACTTCGGATGGATTCGGAGTGGGTATGTTGGCCTTTGCGGTGATCTCTGCTTTTTAAGCATCTAAATATTCAAAAAAAAGTAGGATGAATAGCTGAACATCATCCGGTTGCTCAACAAGGCACCCAAAGTTTCACAAAACATTAACACAAACTTTTTAAACGAGTTACAATATTGAAATTAAAATTCGAATGTTTCAATTTCAATTGAAAATAAGGACTATAATGGCAGGGGCTATGTTGTCGAAATTCTCTAGAAATAAAATGTGCAAAGTGTCCAAAGAAATTTGACCATAACTTTTTTCCAGATCAAAATTTGCTCCAATCGACGTAGAAAAAATATACAATTTTTGGTAAGTAATGTCAAAAACACGATTTTTGTTTGGTCCTTTTTTCGATTGAATCGTTTAATTATAACGAGCTTCTTTATAGTAGGCTTAGTCGTTATATGAAGTGGGAACCAATTAAAAAACTAAAAATGTTATTTTTGAAAATAAAAAATTTGAGGGCTGCCGAAATGTTCGACAACTTAAATATCCTAATCAGTGTTGTCCCGGCGCCGACGTCGGTGTCAGCGCCAGCGCCTACCTCTTTTAAACAAGGGACCCAGCGCCTCCATAAAAAAATTTCGGCTCTGGCGCCTCCAATATTAGAAATTTTGCCCCAGCGCCGGCGCTGATGACAGCGCCGGCAACAAGTTGATAATTTTGTTTTTGCTGAAAATTTTCGCGAAAAATTGCATTCTTATTACCAGTATGTTTTATATAGTATGATGTTCGATAATTGTTACAGTAAATTTAAAAAAAAATTTAGATATTCATGAATTTTAGATTAAAGTTGAGCAAACATTTAATTTAATGCTTAATTTAATAAAAATTTAGGCCACAATTGGCTTTACTCCCACTAGTGAGGAGTTAGTAAACCGAATACGGTAATAATTTGTTTTGTAAAATCAATTTTTTCTATTTGGAATTGTTGGAAAGTATTGGCATTTTAATTTTGGAAACAGCGCCGGAGCCAGAGCTGCTCAAAAAACAGCGCCGAGGCCAGGCGCCGAGAGGCGTTTTTTTGGCGCTAACATTGGCGCCGGAAAAACACTGATTCTAATATGTCTCCCATTATTCCATTTTAATCAACATTTTGCAATAGACTCCTACTTTTTCTGTAGTTTGGCACAAGCTCTATCATCCTCCACCTTGGCACTCAACATCTCATCTAGGAATTCTTCTGCATTCCTGTCCAAAATTAGCTTGGTCAGTGAGTTTTCACAATCAAGGAAGGGCAGCAGGTCCAGCAGTCTCTGAACAATGGGATATATTGGATTGTGTTAAAGTATAAATGTTATAGTGATTATTGCCTGGATTGCATTCTTCATGTTTTCCCTGTGCTTCACACCATCAGGGATTATGGAGGCCACGTAGCGCAGCTGCTTCTGCAATTAACAATAAGATTTTTACTTTTTTTCTTCGTTTGCAAAATGTTGTAAAAATATGCTTTGTTCTTTTTTTTCTTTTTTTGAGTGGGGGTTCCGAATACAGTCGACTCTCGATTTAACATACGGTCGATTTAACATACACACCCGATTTAACATACAACTGGGCCGGTCTCTTCAATAATAAACTTCGTCAAATTACCCCCCGATTTAACATACGGCTGGGTCGGTCCCCAGAGTGTATGTTAAATCGAGAGTCGACTGTATTGATGTCTCAATACAAGGTGAGGGTACGGAGTGAGAGTTAAAATTTTCAATTGGGTATTTGGCTAATATATTTCTAAAAGCTTATATAAAAAACCCCAATTTGTTATTTAATATTTACGTCCAGATCTCCGTCCTCCGGGTCGATGAAGTCTCGCAAATAGCGAACTGTTCTAATTGATGGCTGAAATAAGTATTATGTTTGAATGTAAGTAACTAATAGGATAACTGTGGTAGGCAGACACATTGATTTCAGAGATTCACACAAGTCATCTGACAACTGGTTTTTGCACTCTTTTTCTTCAACTGAGAAATCTAAATGTACAACCAGTATTTTACTTATGGGCTCTAAACATTTTATTCCTTTTTTATCCCGTCAAATTATATATTAATATAACCCAGTCAAATCATTAGGACGTGCTTCAGTAAAATCGCATCTAATGAGTTGTAATAAAGTTCTTAAATAGGTTACAATTTTTAATTTTAAAATTTTTAGATTATTTTATTTTGATGTTATTGATACATTTTTACGGAACTCATCAGAAAAGTTTTAGCTACTTTGCGTCAAAGCCGATGCCCATCTGACATATTCTGACAGGGGAGGGGGTGGTGTTGTGGTTATTTTCCCGAAAACGGCCTGTCAGCCTGAAATAATTTATGGACGTTCCCTTAATGGCTCCCATTTTTATCAAAAAATTTCGCTCGGGCCCAGTTTTTGGTTTGTTTTTGTTGCAAATAAACTGGTATTTTAATAAAACGTGTTTTCCAATTTTTTGGTTTCTTGAAACCTGGTTTTAAGTTTCGGGTTTTTGGTCGAAAAACTCTGTTTTCGGTTTCGATGCGATAAACCGACCAGCAACAATTCTAAGCTCTACCTTCTTTGATGAACACAGTGTAGCCTTGCTTCTCACACTCTTTGCCCTTTTTATTGCTGCATCTCCTTGTAATCTTATTGGCCACAAAACCACCAGATCCATAGCCCCTTCTAGGGCTTTCCACCCTTTCTTCTTCAGATCCTGAATTGTCTTTTACACCCAAAATCTTCATCAATTCAATCTTTTGCAGAGCACATGGTTTTTCAGTGCCCTTTTCCCTAAGTTCCACCTCAACTTTTGGCTTTTTGTACTTTCCAACCGGGTTAGAATCACCAGAAGTATGTGGTTTCGGAGTTCTTGCAGGGTGTTCTTCGGAGTTCTTTTTTCTTTTTCCACTACTATTTCTCTACTATCTCCAGATATTTTGGGTGCAGTTGCAGTTGGTTTATGGTGTGTGTTTTTATGTGTAATCTTCTCCGGCTGTTTGATTGCTATTTCTACAGAATTTTGCCTCTGTGTATCGGGTATTTCACTTTCCTCTGCTTCATCAGTTATTATGGAAGTTTGCTGGTCTTTGGGATGTTTTTCAATGGATTTGCCTTCTCCTTCTTCAGAATCCGGCATTGTTAGTGAAGGAGTTTCTTCTTGTGAATCATCTGGCTTATCAGGTATTTGTTTTGACTGATCTTCCCTACTTTCAGGTTCTTCTGATTCTTCAGGATTTTCTTTTTCTCTTCTATCTTCATTGGATGGTTGATGTGAATCAGATGGAGCAGTCTCTTCATCTTCTTGATTCTGGCTGGATGTGTAAGGTTGAGCAGTAATGCTGGTTGACTCTTCACTACTTTGTGATCCTGAGATCGGCATATCAATATTTGTATGGCTTTTGAGTACAGGTTTATCATCTTCTGAGATTCCTATTTCTAAGGGTTCATCGTCAATTCCTTGACCAAGCCTTCCATCTATGTCTCCATAGTCATCTGTAGTGGAGTCTAAACAAAATTTGTTTAAAGTTATTATCTCATAGTTAATTAGTCAGCTTAACTGTTTAGTGACTTTAGTGCTTAACTTTAGTGCTTCGTCACCTTGTCACCAAATTTCAAACTCTTCTCGAGACAACAATACAGTCAAACCCCGGTTTAGTGCGAGCCTGGGGACTGGAAAAAATTCGCATTATATCGAGGTTCGCAATAAATCGGGGTTCCATTTTCGAGACTTTCAAAAACTTTTAACCAAGTCCATCGAACTCGAGGTCGCTATAAACCGGGGTTTGAACAAGATAGGAGAAAAGATTCTCTCAAAAAGTGCTACTAGCGGTTCGTTTCAGGGGTCGATTGTATGAAATTGGACATTTTCGAGTTGTTTCAGTTATTTGATTTTAACTTCTCATTCGAGAACAATTTCACGCAGCTGAAACACTTATCTGATGCAGAATTGAACGAGCTTTCAAATAAATATATATTTTCTCGGATTGGTGACCGTATAACATGCAAAATATTAGCATTTTTCAAAAAAAGTTTGAAATAAAAAATTTAGTTATTTTTTGTGAGCATCGAAAAATTGTTGATATCACCGTTTATTTTTCAGCACTTGACTGTAATGGCCCTATAACAATTGTAAGTGTAAGTGTAAATGTAAGTGTAAATGTAAGTGTAAAGATTTTTGGTATTGTAAACACCCCTTACATTTACACTTACACTTCCCCCTTTACAATACGAATGTAAAGGCGCATTCAAAATGAGGAGGCTGTTTGCGGATCCTAAACCAGACTTTACACTCGTAAATGGCCATAACTTTTTTTTAATTTTTAAAAATCATTCCCTTTGGTGCCATCTTGTAGCTAAGATTCATAGCTACAAGATGAGCTATTGATAAGAGAGATATTGCTGAAAAAAATTGAGTAAAAAAAGAAAGACTCCGCCCAAGCATCCGCACTCGAATTCGAGTTAGGATTCTTGGGCGGAGTCTTAAAATTTTATCTGAGTTTTTGAAGCAATTTTTACTCAGTCAATAGCTCATTTGGTAGCCTTAAACCTCAACTATATGATGTGAGAAGCTACATAAGCAACTGGAAAATAAAAAAAACCACACCAACTGAATAATTCTGGGAAAACAGCAAAAAAAGCGAGGATCCTGTTTCGCGGATTCTTAGTGAGTAGTCTGTTTTAGCATCCGCAAACAGACTACTCATTGTGAATGCGCCTTAAATGTAAATGAAAATTATATGCGACTATTTTCAGAGAATACTAAAAGGTCTTTATTAGTGACGAAGAGTTTAATGCTAGTTGTGAAAACTCAAAAAAATTAGTATGTGGGTAAGAGAACTGACTTTTGGAAACAAAAGTGAGGATAAGCCAGAAATTTTCATTTAGATTCACATTCGTATTGTGAAGGCTTAAGTGTAAATGTAAGTGTAAATGTTTTTGGTATTTTAAAGACCCCTTACATTTACACTTACATTTAGATTTACACTTACACTTACAATTGTGATAGAGCCATAACAGAAAGCGCAGAAACTGCACAAGTAAGCGTACGCCAGTGGCCGCGTACGGCTTTTGTACAAGCCTGGGAAAAGGTGCGATCCCACGATATCCTCCTTGCAAGTCGGCGCTCTAACCATTTGAGCTATCGGGTCGCCCCAGGACTGTTTCTTATTTCTCTGCTATCTGCCTCCCTTACACACATCCTTTTGATACAAAAGAAGACAGAGAGTTTTGGGAAAAGGTATTCCAAAAAAATCAACAAATTGCTTGGAGCTTAGGCCTTTTCCGAGTCATTTCAAATTCGCGCCTTTTTGTATTTCTGTATTTTCATGACTTTTAGACAGAAAATTTTATTTTTTGTAAGTTTCGGCCATTTAATGTTGAGAAGGGTCACCAATCCGAGAAAATATATATTTATTTGAAAGCTCGTTCAATTCTGCATCAGATAAGTGTTTCAGCTGCGTGAAATTGTTCTCGAATGAGAAGTTAAAATCAAATAACTGAAACAACTCGAAAATGTCCAATTTCATACAATCGACCCCTGAAACGAACCGCTAGTAGCACTTTTTGAGAGAATTTTTTTCTCCTATCTCGTTCAGCGTAAAATTCTGAACAAAACGCTCGCATTAGTACAAACCGTATTTTAAGTGTTAAGGAAATCGACTATGCTGAACACGAATTCAACTAAGATATGTATAAGTGGTTGCCCTGATTTTAGAGTGGTAAGTATGCCAAATTTAAAATCTTCTAACTTCAAGTAGTCATTTTACTATGGTTCCATTTTCTTAAAACTATACACCATTTCAACACGCCCCGGCCTGAATGTAAGACCAGCACATTCTGGTGCAGAATTTTACGGAAAATCCGACTCTGCAAACTATTTTTCGAAAAAAAGCAGTTCGGATCGATCTTTCGACCAATTTCTGAATGATGTCAAATGTGACTTGGGTATGTTCATAAAATCACCTAGTAGTTAACAATTTGCAGATTCGGATTCTCCGTAAAATTAAGCACCGACTTTTTCGTTGGCGAGTTTTGCCGTTGGCGAGTTTCTTTGCGTTGGCGAGTTGTGGCGTTGGCGAGTATTTTGAGTTGGCGAGTTTATTGCGTCCCGAAAAAAGATGTTGAACATAGCTTTGAATAGTGGGGACTACTGCATAAAGAAACTCTGGTATGCACGCTTTTTCATGCATCCTGAGTCCCTTTTGAGTGATTTTTGTCTAAGGTATGTGGGTGTGCGCATCTCAATCCCAAGCAACCAAACTCACTGCGCCCTCCAAGGGTATGCATGGGCTACATCTCACTATTGAGTGGAAATAAACGCATTTTTACCAAGATTTTTTTCGGCTATATGTGGTTGAAAAAAATCTTATTTTGCAGCCGTGAATCTATGCTACAAAATAGTACTGACAGAAAAAAAATAGGCCGAGAAAAAAAATTTACAGCACGTTTTTGCACTTCACATTGTACTCTACACTGCACTCATTGGAGACGCACCTTAAAAGCATTGTTAAACAAGTTGATTTGAAGCGGTACGTGACATTTTGATGCCGGCCATTTTGATGCCTCGACAGACTTGTTCCGCCAAATCCGTTTAATGGTTTTCTTTTCTAGAAATGGATTCCGCTAGCGGACAGATTCAAAGAATCTTGGCTGAGTTGAGTGGTTACAGCATTTCCGACGAAGAGTTTCAAGAGCAATTGCAGGCGGGAGAGTTAACCGACCTAAATATGCCAATCACTCACAATAAATTCCTTATCCAGGCTCCCTACTTGTTTTTATTCAGCTTTGGTACCAACCAGTTCCGCTTTTAGAGTCCAGTGAATCTGGTCAAGTCGCAGAGAGGTAAGGACAGAGCCGAATATCTGGGATTCTCGCATTGTTGAGGCTATTTGGGCGAAAAGAATCTTCTGGAGTATTTGAGAGTCTTGGCCCACAATTCCATCATGGACCAATAAGCTGTTGTCAAATGTTATTGTCTCTTTTCGTTCTCGTTTGTCGATAAATTTTGTACGTAGTAAGTTACTACTAGTAACATGTAGTATTCCATAACCTATTTTTGATTTTATTGTGATTTGGTTTTGCATTGATCCCACTATGACACTCTCTAACCGTTCCTCACTCCTATCATAGGAGTCCTATGCTGCCTATGCTCTATTACTCCTCTTTTTCTTTTATTTTACTCCTTTCATTAAAGGACCCTGTCTCTTCCTTATCATGGCAATTTCAAGTGTTTGAATTCGCGTGGGACCACATACATTTTGTCGATAATGTTTCCGAATTATTTTTTGTTTGCATTTTCAATTTCAAACGTTATGTTCTATTCGATATAAGTCACTTTACGACAGAGGCAGTTGTGGAGCAGTGAAAGTCGGATAAGCTGTCCGATCTGGCAATGTCAAGCGACGTTGGGCTCGACTAGTGAACGGTTCTGAACAAATTTTCAAATTTATTTTCTGAACAATCAGCGCAAACAAAAAAATAATTCTTGTTCGCCTCTCATCGCGAGGGGGGAAATTATTGGAAGATTATTTTCATTTGGCGGAACAAGTCTGGTGCGGCATCAAAATGGGTGTACGGTCAGTTCGCCCCATGATCAGTTCGCCCCGGTCAGTTCGCCCCGTTTTTGTTTTAGGCTTAGGCAAGGGTAGGCCAGCGTATGTTAGGATGGACTCAAACATGTTCCCGAACTACAAAAAAGTTAAAAAAATAAGTTTGGGTTTGTTTTTTATGGCATAATGGTCATTTTTAAAAACGGGGCGAACTGATCTTGGGGCGAACTGACCGGGGCGAACTGATCGTGGGGCGAACTGACCTGTCTCCTCAAAATGGGCGTGTCCGGATTTGAAGGGGTGGGGCTATATGCAGGTAGAGTCGCTATTTTTACTTTGAAGGAAAAACCTTACTCAAAGTCGCCGATATCTTACTTTTTTTTATCAAACTGCAGTTAATTTTATCCGCCTGTTGTTATCTTATTTATAAGTTAAATTTATTTAACTCACCAGATTCAGGTGATGAAGTTGTTTTTTCTACTACATTTGCTCTGCCATTCTCCTCGTGTGGCTTTGTCGTTGTGGTAGTAGTATTTTCAGTCAAATACAGTGGAAGATTGGCCGTGAACTCAGGAGTCATAGTTGTCCCATGGCCATCTTTCTTAATAGTTGTAGTGCTGCTATTTTCACCTCCTCCTGATGTATCAAACCCGTTAGGTGATCTCGAATTTTCTTTGCTTTTTTCCGACTCCGTTACAGATTTGCCAGTTGGCTTAGGTTTATCAGTGGTTACTCCTTTTCTTTGCCCACTTATATTAGTGGTTTCTTCAGACTCATCACTCAATGGTGTGGATTCTAGCTGAGGACTTTTGTGAATAGTTCGATGTCTAGGTTCAAGCGATGTCTCCAAGGAATTGCTAGATATATCTTTATGTGGGCTAATAGTGGTCATCCTTTCATACATGATTGTAGTGGGCATCTCTGGAGACTCGTTACTCAGTGGCTGGGAATCATCCTGTGGGTTACCCTCAGTAGTAGATTTTTCTTTTTTAGGTTTTTCGGTGGTGTCCTGGCTCACATCTTCAGATGACAATGGCATGTAGTTGCTTTCTTGTTTAGGGTTTAAAGTCGAATTCTTAGCATATTTTCCAAGTGTTGAGATCTCACTGCTAGGATAATGGTCGGCCGATCCATGCTCAGATTTCAATGGCTTCTCTTTATCATGTGGATTTTCTCCATCTGATTCTATATTACCTTCAACTTCTCTTCCATCAGGCGAACCAGCAGCAGGAGTAGTATATGTGGAAATTTCTTGATGTAAAGAAGGAGATGTGTTAGCCAAGGGTTCGCTTTTTTCAAGACTAGCTGGCTTCTTAGTTGGATTCTCTGGCGATACCTGTTCATCTGACTCGGAGATGTTTTCAGGCATGCTAGCATCATGGTCAGGATGTTTAGAGGTAGGTTTTTCTTGACTGTCCACTTCTTGGTCTGACTCTGGATGAGATTTAAGGTCTTTTTTCGGCAATTTTGAGCCGGTTTCAGTTCCTTGCTCACTACTGTCTTCTTGTCGTTTCAATGTTTTTGGAGTGGTTCCAGTGCCCTTTTCAAACTCTTCACTTACTTCTTTATCAGATGTGTCAGTAGTTTCCATGGGCTTTTGATCATACTTCTCTACCGTTGTTGTACTTGTGGTTGCTGTTTCTGTGGACTCATCATTCAGTGGTCTAGATTTTTCTTGTGAGTCTTTAATAGTAGTAGTTTTTTGTAAAGGCTCCGCAGTTGTTGCTTTGTCATCTTCTTCCTCATACACAGGCTTGCTGACTATATTTGACTTAGGTTTAGCAGAGACTATATCGTCATCTTCTTCAGATTCATCAGTTGTATCGGGATTGTGGTGTGGGCTGCCGGCAGTGCTGGAAGTTTCTTCACTTTTCAGGGGTTCAGACTTTTCTTGCGGATTCGAAGTGGTAGACTTTTCCTGCGAGGTGTCTTCTGTGCTTGATGTATCAGTAGAATTAGGTTTCCGATAGCTAGTCTCATCAGAAGTTGTTAAATTATCTGGTTCTTCACTGCTGGGTTCTCTGACCGAAACAGTCTTTTGGTAGTTTTTGATGCTGGACTACTTTCCTCTATTTGTCTTCCATTTGGGTGGCCAAAAATTTCAGGAATAGCGCTACTGCTTGATTCTTGCGGCGATTCAGTTGATTCAGGCGTAATGTCATGATATGATTGTTTGGTAGTGTGAGGAGTCGTGGCAGTGTTATCTTCAGCACCAGCATCATTGGATTTATGTTCTTCCTTCTTGTCATCCTCTTGACTAGGTGCAGGTTCTGAATTATTTTTTTAAGGAGTAAGTGATTTTTATGAAAAATTCAAGTTTCGAGCATTTCAGTGTAAGGGTTGCGGAAATTATGAGGAATAAAATTGATCGGGGAAATCAAATACGATATTATGAAAATTGTTGAACCCATTTTTCAAATCAACTTAAATTTCTCACAAAGGGGATAAAGAACCTGAAATTCGATATGAAAAACCTATGAACATTTAAAACTGTAATGAATAACAAGGGAAATATCAGGTTGGCGAAAATAATGTAAATAACAACTTTTTGAAAAAACATCACAAAGTGTTAGTCACTTCAAGCTCGATGCAGGAAATTTCCGTCAACTTGATGGTCTCCACAAATCCGCGTATTTCACTTTTCCCGTAAAAGTTTTAAATATATTAGTTTCCGTGTTTGAAAGTTAAGAAAAAATTTAATTACTAACCATCTCTTAAGCAGCAACAATGATCAATAAGTCAATCGACAGAAAAAAATTAGCAAACTTTTCTTTCAGCTGATTCACGTCTTTTCGCAGCTGAATTACGATAATTTACAGCTGATTTTCGTCTTTTGCAGCAGATTTTCCCGTAATGTAGCTGATTTGAAAAAGAAATAAATCAGCTGCAAAAAAAAAGAATCAGCTGCAGGATCGAGTCAGCTACAAGAAGACGTGAATCAGCTGCAAAAAAAGGTTTGCCCGTAAAAGATGGTTGAGCACTTTATGACCAAATTAATTTTGCTGCTGTTGTTTGTTCATTTAAGCAATTTTTAAGAATAAAAAAATATTCTCTCGATCAATAAATGCTTGCACTCAGCTTTAAAATTGGTTATGCGATACCCACATATTGAAAAACGCTCTCAAAACGACTTTAAACGCCTAGCTCCGAGGGCAAGTGATGTAGCATACCTTGCGCTAAAAAAATTCATAGGCTTTCAAATTGAAATTCCTTAAAGGGGGGGGGGGTAAAAGCCATTTAGGTTTGAAAAAGTGGCTTCCGTGGCGCAGTGCGAAAGTGCTCGCGTTTTTTGGCCCAAAATGGTGTTTTTTGGTGTTGCAGGTTCAAACCCACGTAGGTGCACACTATTTTTTTTTGGCTTGTTTGGCCAGTTTAGAGGTAATTAGACTTTTTTGACGCCAGAATCGGGATCAGCGACCCAAATTACCTCTAAACCTCCTAAAAAAGCCAAAAAAAAATAGTGCGCCCCTACGTGGGTTTGAACCTGCAACACCAAAAAAACACCATTTGGGGCCAAAAAACGCGAGCACTTACGCACTGCGCCATGCAAGCCACTTTTTCAATCCTAAATGGCTTTTACCCCCCCTTTAAAAGTACATTCTGTTTCAAACTCCATCAACTACAGAAATTAGTATGATTTACACAGGCACTTTTTGTCAAATGTTGCCAGGAACCACATTTATGACATCACCATGCTAGTGTTAAATAATGGTATCGGTCTCAAAAATTTTAAAGAAAAGCATCTGGGCAAAAAAATATATTTTGACCCTTTTTAGAAGAAAAGGTTCATTTTATCCAGTGCTTACTGCCTTTTCAAAGCGAAAAAATATCTTGACCAAAGTTTCAAAATAAAAAAATGGTGTTCCAAAAAAGAAAAAGTCTTTTTAAAAAGAACAGATCGAATCTCTGTGTTAAGTCCAGCCTCAAAACGAAGTTAAAAAGATCCGTACAGAAGTTTGATGATTACGAAAAAAAATTTGAATTGGCGGGCATTACCTGTAATAGCATGGGCAAGCTTCGGTCATAACCCTACTTGCGCGTTTCCCGAAAAAATAAAAAGCGCCGCCGCCTCCGCCGGGGGTTTTCAAAAATGACCGCCGCCACCTCCACTGCCGGCATTTCGAAAATTTCGCCGCCTCCGCCAGCGCTTTGAAGGCGCAAATTTTTGCCGGCGGGCCGCCGCCGGAAGGTTGACCGCCGGAAAAAAGGAAGTGTTGTTTGAAAGTTTGGTACTTATTTAGTTGCCCAACCCCAAAGGTCATTTTCAGATTTTTCACTAGTTTGATTTTTTTACCCAAAATTAACTTTTATTGTAACATCAAAAACTGAAGTACAGATAAATAGTAAGTCCAAGTACGTGTCAGAAAATTAAATAAAAACACAAAAAACTTATAAAACAGCCAGAACCCTGTTATCTTACCATGCTTAAGGGTTTTTGCCAAAAAAGAAGTATGTGGGAAGTTACATTATGTTTCAACTTTGATCCCGTATTGGTGAAGAATATGTTTGCGCTAAATATTTTTCTTCACTTTAGTTTTCGATATTACACAAAAAAATTTGAGTCAAAAAAATCAAACTATTTAAAAATCTGAAAATGACCTTTTGGAGGGGGGGGGGGCAACCAGGGTTTGCAAGGTGTGGTTTTTTCGGCCTCAGTGTAGCTTTTTTGAAAAGACATTTTTTTCCTTTTCATCGATTGTTTTTTCAATTATTTTATTAGCGCATCTGATGTTTTTACATACCAGTTGAAAGACATCGTCCTTCCCTTTTATAAAAGTCTTGAAAACGTATGTTATAAATTATAATATTAATAATATTAAATTATAATTTTCGAATTATAACTTATAATTCGAAAATTCAAAGTAATGTGTCATCTTATGCAAATTATGCAAAAAGCGGTGTAGCTTTTTTGTGGCCGAAAAAGCCACACCCTGCCAACCCTGGGGCCAACTAAATAAATACCAAAATTTTTTCTCTTGCAATAGGAACATAATATTTTAAGCGCCTTTAAATCCTTTTTACACTTGTTCAACTAGTCATCGGACTAATAAAAATTAAAACGTTTTTACAGAAAAGTGTAATGAATGTGTATAAAAATCGGGTGTATAAAAAGGAGCACCACCGCCTCCGCCGCCGGTACTTTGACACTTTCGCCGCCTCCGCCGGCGGAACGCCAGCCGCCGGCGCTCTAAAATCGCCTATTTTACTCGGCGGACCAGTGGCGGAAGGCGACCTCTGGCGCTCCGCCGGCGGCCGCGCAAATATGTGCATGCCCCTCTAACGAACCATTATTGCCATTGTGAAGACAGTCGATTGTATTTCAAGGTTAGTTTTACATATTCAAAAACCTATGTTTAGAACTTACAGTTCATATTGTTAAGCAAATGCCAGCCTACCCTTTTCCCTGTTCTACAACTGTTTGTCCATTTGATGGCTTGCTTGTGGTGGTAGTAGTGATAGCCTTCTCACTAGATCCATTTTCTTGACTATCTCCAGAGTCGCTGGGCAAAGATGTCTGGCTTGTGTTGCTCACTTTTCGATCATGACCCATTGAACTGCTGTCTTCCGCACTTGACGTTGGTCCGCCACCTTTTATTACTGGTTTCACCAGGCTTTTTCCTTTCTTTTCAGGTTTATCCTCATCCGATGTCGATTCTCCACCAGTTTCTTCGACAGTCGGTTTCTCTCCAGAATCTTTTTCTATTGCAGATTCATTTACAGACATATTTTTCAATACTGGAATTTCCTTTTCTCTTGAATTGCCCTGCCTTGTCACTAGTCTATTGGGTTGTTTGGACTTCAAAGCGGTTGATTCTTCATCAGTTGCTCCTAATAGGTTCTCCTCTTCAGATGGTTCTTCGGTAGGCATAATAGTAGTGGGGTTAGTTTTGGATTTTCGTTCACAATTCCTTTTTCAGAACTTGTAGGACTGGAATCAGGCTGAGAGTCATCGTGCCCGCTATGGTCTTGCGCGGCTGGTTTTTCTTCATTTGGTGGAGTGCTGGTGGTTGTAAGCTCCACCTCTTCTTTTCTAGAACCTCCTGGCATAGCATTTTTAGTCTCTTTAGAATCTTCTGCTCTTTTGGAGACTTTTCTTGTTCTTCAGATGGTTTAGTGCTTTCTTCAACAATCTGCCTTCTATTGCCTGCTTTTGTGGGTGTTTCTACCGAATTTTCTTCTGCAGAACTTTTCGTGGTTGTTCTCGTCGGTTTTGCATTTTCTAAGGATTCTACTGTTTCCGGCTCTTCTTTAGATTTTCCAGGTTGTTCAGTAGAATCAATAGCTGTACTCGTGGGTTTTTCTTTGGGTTTGCTAGGTATTGTCTTAGTTTCTTGTGTTATTTCCTCCTCTGAACTTTTATTCGAGTTGAATACAGGGTTTTTCTTGTGTTCTCTTACAATCCTTTTACTGGAAATAGAAGTTTTTGTCGCTGCATCTGGCGTGGAATCTACTTCTTGACTCAAACTTTTGTCGTCTCCTTTAACGTGCTTTTGATCAGCTATTTTTGGACCACTAGTTGTTTTCCTTCTTCTTGCGAGCTTCCTTCGCTTGGTTCTTTGGGAGGTTCTGTAGACAACTTCTCCTGTTCAGGTGATTCAATTGTAGAGTCAGTAGTATCGCCAGGTTTCTCTTTGTGATTATGGCTAGTAACTACTGGATGTTTTCTAGAAGTGCCATTTTGGTACTTTCGGCAGAAGATCCTTCGGGAAAATTTTCTTCAGGTGCCTCTACACCATAATCAGCGGTATTATTGCTAGGTTTGTTTATGTGGTTCACGACTACATGTTCTGTTTCTGTGCTTTTTTCAAATGGTTCTGTAGAAATTTCTTCTGATGGTACATGTTCGTCTTCCTCTTGCCCAATAGTACTATTCTTAGGTTTGCCATTTTTAGTGGTGACAATAGTCTCCTCCACTTCTCCTAAGTTGCCTTCAACAGAATTCTTGGAGTCTGGACTAGGTTTCTTTTTGTGCTCTTCACCAGACTCATTTTCAGGCTCTTCTTCTTTTGGCTCTTCACCAGACTCATTTTCAGGCTCTTCTTCTTTTGGCTCTTGTTTTTTTTCCTCGACCATTCTTCCCTTATTTGTTTGTGGTGTGCTAGTATTTTCCTCTTCCTGGGAGCCTTCTGGAGAATCATTTGGCAACTTTTCTTCTGTAGATGATTCGCTGGTAGTGTCTTCTGGTTTGCCGTTTTTCGAAATCCCCGTTTTTTCAGTATTTTCAGTCGGTTTCTCCCTGGAACTAGATGTTATAGAAATAGAGTATTGACCTGGTGTATTTTTGTGCTCTGTAACTTCTTGCTCATTTGAACTACTTTCAATTGGGATTTTATCTTTTGGTTTTTCCGAAGAGCCACTATTTTCTCCGATTGGGATGGAATCAGTTTCCCCAGATTTTAGTTTCTTCTCTTCGACCATTCTTCCACTGGGTGTTTTTGGCGCAGTGCTTGTCAGTTGGCCTTCTTCTTCATCTGCTGAAGCGGTTTTTGCGGCAGTAGTGGTCGCTTTCTTTTCTTCAGAAGAACTAATTGTTTCTTGAGTAGCTTCATCTGTTTCAGATGGTTCATCAGTAGCAGTAGATGGTGGGCTATTGCCTTTGTTTTTTTGGGTGATTTCTACATCTGTGATATGCTCGCCAGAATCTGAAGGGATCTCCAAGATTTTGTCGCCAGGTTTCTTTGCGACATCTTCATTGCTGACTGGGCTAGTGCTGCCAATAGTATCAGTGGTTGTATCAATGCCTTCTTTCTTTTCAGGCAGTCTTGCAAGTCCTTTTTTTACATTGGAAATCGGTTCCCCCATCTCCTCAGATCCTTCTTCATCCTTTTTAGGAAACTTTTTAGGTACCTTATTCTCAGAAATAGTTTCCTCTGTTTCCTCAACTTCTTCTGCATCTTCTTGACCACCATTTGGCTTCTTTTTGTCCTGTTCAATGCCTTCATCATCCTGAGTTTCAGGTCCTTTATTTTTAGTAACAATGTGTTCTTCCTCTACTATTTCTTCTTCCACTTGGTCATCTTGTTCTTGACTAGCCGGCTTATTGCTTTCCTCACTATCCACATTTTCTTCACTTAGGGGAGTTTTTTCTGTGGGCAGGTCAATTTCCAACTCTCTCATTGGACCTTTGCTGGTCTTAGGAGATTTCCGTTTTTTGGTCTTAGGACCTTTAGACGGCTTTTCATCATCCTTTTCTGGACTTTTTTCTTCTGCAGATTCATCCTCCTCTTCTTCTTCATTTCCATTGCTTTTGGTTTCTTACCCTTTTTTCGGCGGGTTGTCGTGGTTATGATCTCTTCTTCTTCGCTGCCATTTTTACCTTTGGTCTTAGTGACTCTAATTGTTCTGTTACCTTTTGCTTTGGACTTGTTGTTGTCTTTCGGTTATCTTCGTCGTCCCCTTCATCCTCAGGCTCAGATTCTTCTGGACTATAATCCCCATCCTCATCATCCTCAGATCCAATTGACTTCATGGGCACTTTGGCCCCAACAAACTAAATTTGCTTTTATTTTTTTATCAAGGTTACCGTGTATCGCGGTGGCGTTCTATTTTTCAACATCCAAAAATTTTGGCTTTGTGTTAAAAATGAAATAAAACATGGTTTACCCCCTAGTTTTGGCCCTGAGGGGTGACGCTCTATTAGAGAGAGTGCGGTATGCGGTTTTTTTTAATTTTTGATAAAACGTAAAGAATTTCTTTCAATTTGTTTATGAAAATACATATTTAACTGATAGTAAAAGCTTTTTAAAAAGTAGTAAATAAAATTGCATCATAAAATTTCTGAAATCTAGCGTATTAATTATTTTCAGTACCTTTTCAAAATTTAGTCAAAAGTATTTGAACCAACACCCAATATTTGGAATCTAGCCCTTTCTAGGTCAACTTTAAGCTTGGAATCACAAATTAAATTTGTCCACTTTTTCAGCAATTTGGTTGTTCATTTCAGTTACAGCCTTGAAAAAATATCAAAGTAAATTACCGATTTTTTTTCAAAATCAGTCTGAGGTATTACGGCCACATGCTTTTCCATGACTGCTCCTTTGGCATTGGTCACTGTTACCTGAACATTAATTTAGTCAACTTTTCTAACAAAAAGCCTCGAAACCTCTCGTTTAGGAGCACATTCTTCATAAGTAGCTGGAGCATAAACTGGTTTGTGTTGGTCATCCTCTTGACATTTGGAGTAGTTGTTAAATGCAAAAAAGCACTCCCCTAAAAGTTGATAAAAACTTGAAAATCTCACAGTTATTTGTGGGATGATGACATAAAACAGATAACTAGCCTGAAACATTTAACTATGAATCAGTTTACTAGTCAACTGTTTTCTTAGATATAGAATTTATTGGTTTGTTTTAAAAATGCAGTGATTTTCCGCCTTATTGGTAAACCTTTTTAATTTTAATAGGATTTACTAAAACACTCAGGTACTGAGTTCACTAAGAAACTAAAAACTCGAAATTTTTGGTGTTTCTACTAAAAAATCATAAACTCGACAGAAGTTTAAAAAATTTGATCACAATGTCGTTTAAAACAAATCAAAATTTGCAGATTCCCGCCAAAACAAAAATTTCAAGTTCTCACCTCTTCGGCCCACAAAATGTTTCAAAGCCGAAAATCCAAACTTTTTTTTTATTAGTAAACTAACCAAAAATGTGCTTTCCAAATATAAAATTTTTTAAACTAAAAAAAAGGTGAATATCACTGATATTTTTAACGCTCCGATTCCCATGCGTGAGATTGGCCTCGTTGGACTCGGAGTTTCATGCTGAGCACGATGGTGTTTTTTAGTTTTTTTTCTCGAAAAGCTTGTTTGTGTAGGTGAAACGAGCCTTTTAAAAGTGCAGCCCTCAAAAATCAGTACACTCAAACTTCGCTATGACGAACACCCTGAGGACCAGGTCAGGTGTACGTTATATCGGGGTAATTTTGACGGAGTTTATTATTAAAGGGATCGGGCTAGGTGTACCTTATATTAGGGGTGTACGTTATATCGAAGTTTGACTGAGTATACTCACTTACAGAATTCTGTGACTGTTTTTTTCACACGCACTCCCGACTTCTTTTGAAAACCTGAAAGGTCACACCCATTATGCTTTAACTTCCTATAAAAACATTATTTCTACACCCCAAGAATAAAAAAAGCTGTGAGTCTGAGAATTTCAGGTATCAAAATTGTAGGTGCTTCATATAAATGCTCATAATTTATCCAAGCATGCTTATTATTCCTAGTAATTATACCTTTTGCCCCCTCCCCACCCCCAATTTTTTTTAAAGTCACCCAAAAACACATTCTAAGCTCTTTTTCCTACTTGACATGATACAATAAACATTTTTAAACAGTTTGCAATTTAAAAATTGAAACTTTTTTCGAAAAATTTTGACTAAAACTCATGAAGGCCAGATGGTCTTTTAAGGAATTTTAAGGGTATTTTTGACTTAATTTTGGTCATATATAAGTAAAAGTAATAATTTTTTAATATTTTTTGACTGTTGAGGACCTTATAGAAACTGTGGTATAAACATGTATATGTGGTTGTCAGTGCCATTTGGCTTATTTATATACTTGGTCCATCTGGTGTACATTTTAGGCTTAGGCAAGCGTAGGCCAGCGTATGTTAGGATGGACTTAAACATGTTTTTCTGACTTTTTAAAGTTGGAAAGTATTCTTGAGACCATCCTTACTTATCCTGGCCTCCCTTTGCCTAAGTCTAAGCCTATAAAATGTAAAAATAATTGAAAAATGACCCTAAAATACCCTAAAAAGGCCATCTGACCTTCATGAGTTGAAGTCAAAATTTTCTGAAAATTTTCGAAATTTTTAATTGGAAACTGTTTAGAAACGTTTTTTGTATCGTATTAAGCAGGAAAAATTAGCCTAAGACCTGTTTTCGGGTCACTTTCCAAAAGTTTGGGGGTATGGGGGTTAAACGGGATAAGTACCTCATTCATATTTGAGCAATCCTTACGCTACAAAATTGTATAGCATGAAAAACATTCCTTAAAACTTTTTAAAAAATCTACTTAAAATATATACACATATTTTTATAAAAAAAAATTTGACGTAAAACTTGTTTTTAAGAAAGTTGAGAAAGTTGAAAATTTTGGCATTACCGTATTCTCTCTAATAGAACCACATGTGGTTCTATTTTCCAACCCCCTTGGGGGGTGTGGTTCAATTAGAGAGTGTGGTTCTAATAGAGAGTGTGGTTCTATTTTTCAACCTTCTGAAGATATTCAAGCATTGCAGCATACGCGCATAAATCCTTTTTTTACAATAAAATTCGGACTTGTTCTGGTTTAGGGGGGACGCTCATTCATACTATACTTTTTATTGATTTTTGTCGCTTATGGCAGTCATGGTTATATCGATAATCGGGTGTACCGAAGAATTTAAAAAAATATTTGCTAAACGGCACATTTGCTAAAAAAACTTTTTGCTAAAAAATTTTTTGCTAAAGGCACATTTGCTAAAATTTCTTTTGCTAAAGTCACATTTGCTAAAAAATTTTTGCTAAAGGCATATTTACTAAAATTTCTTTTGTTAACGCGGTCTTGTGGTTCTTATTGCGTCAAAGACACTATCATTCCAACTTTTTTCCTCTTTTTACCTTTTTCTTCAAGTTTCAAGTCAAATTTCTCGATAAAACGTAATTTTACCAGTGTCAAACCATCTTCAGCATGGTCGAATTAGTGCAGAAAAATGGTTTTGGAACTCGAAAACGCGAAAAAAAAATTCGATCCAAGTGGACGACCACTTGGTTTGGTCACACTGGATGAAGTTCTTAGCGATCCTGAGGGTTGATATAGAGGTTGCTGGTTCGAATCCACCTGGGCGCATACCTTTTTTTACCATAATTTTAGATATAGAAAGACAAGCGTTTGACTTGGTCACAGGTTCGGTTCCAAGTACCTCCATTTCCTAAACACCCTACGGTCATATTTGTGACACAAAAGGGACCAGAAAAGGCCTTTAGCAAAAAAAATTTAGCAAATGTGACTTTAGTAAAAGAAATTTTAGCAAATGTGACTTTAGCAAAAATTTTTTTTAGCAAATGTGCCTTTAGCAAATATGTCTTTAGCAAAAATTTTTTAGCAAAAGTTTTTTTAGCAAATGTGCCGTTTAGCAAATATTTTTTTAAATTCTTCGGTACACCCTCGATAATCTATATGAATAGTTTAATAAGTAATTTCGTTGATTGAGGTGATTATTGTCACCCTGGTCACCATAATCGACTTGATAAACCTAAAAAAAATAAATATTTAGTTAAAATGGGCGTCCCTTCCCCCAAACCAGAACAGGTCCCAAAACTCATCAACACTCTAGAGTATCTTTATTATTAAACACATTTTCTTGCGCTTCTTCGAGATCGATCTCTTGTATCAGTTCAGCCAACTTCTTTTCATCACGCGCGTGCTTCACCTTGCCTCGACCACTCGGAACCGGTCTAACTTTTTTAAAGCAGTGTCTGGCGTTGTCCTCACATCCATCGATGGCATTGGGAACACCGCACGATTCGAATGACTTAATTATGAGCTCCTTCGAGAGATTCTCCCAGGCTTTCACAATTCATTGGAGTTAGAAGGCCGTTGGCGCAGCTTGAGAAAGTGTTAAGGGTGTGGTTCTATTAGAGAGTGTGGTTCTAATAGAGAGTGTGGTTCTATTTCACAACCCCCCTTGGGGGTGTGGTTCTATTAGAGAGTGTGGTTCAAATAGAGAGTGTGGTTCTATTAGAGAGAATACGGTATATTCGTGCTTAGAATGATAATATGAAAACAACGAGGCAAATTTCACGCATAGTAATTGGAGTGGTAAACAATCAATAAATAAAGAGAAGAGAAAATCTCGCGATATTTAAAGCTAGTACCTAATCCGATTCACCTACCTTCCTGACTTTCATAATCCCGAAGATGCAGTCTACAAAAACAACTTGAAAAAATATGCAAGTAAACCTAAGCAAGAATCCTACGAGTCAACATCCAAACGCCATTCACAGGTCCAATGGTCTGTCTGGAGCACACCTTGATGGATGTGCTGTCTTCATAGGTGGAGCCGAAGGGAGCTTCGTCGCCCAGTTCTTTCTCGCACATCTTAGCTAAACCAAATTAGTTGACTATGGCTTGGTGTAATTAGTATCTCACGTTTGTTGGTCAGGACATACCCACTTGAGTTACTTTCACACCTCACAAATGTCTCATCGTCCAAATTGACCACTTCTCCCAGTTTTAGTTGCAATTCAGTTGGGGCGTAGAAACAGCCTAAAATATTGATAAACAAGCCGAACAGGCGCCTATACAGGCGCCTTCATAAACATCCACCTATCCGCAATTAATTTTTAATTTTTTGCGATATCGTGTCTTGAAATAAGAAATGAAAATTGACTGAGTATGAATGAACACATAATATTTTCACAGTTTAAAGAATAGCGCGAATTTGAAATAATTTATTCGCGTTTTTTTGAAAATTTACAGGGAAGGGTTCAAATTCTGCCTGAATTTCGCCTTATAAAAATCAATCTTTTATATTTTTAACTATTATTTTGTAATTCGTTCGGGCTGAATTTTTATTAGCTTCTTCTACGCAAAAAACTGAGTCGATTGCAAAAAAAATTAGCCGAAATGGTTAATGCTATGTGGGTTAATTTCCGTTACGAACATTTAGCGTTACGGAGAAACCGATGAAAATACTATATGTAGATTTGAATTATTTTGTAAGAATGTCCACAGTTGGTCAATCCTACAGTTTAATCAGAAATAGTACAGTTACGTTTTGGCTTGAGAATACTATCTAAATTTTGACCCTCATCCAGGTCTAACTACTTTTAGCCAATTTTGAAATATTTTAAATAAGCTCATTTGGCAATTTGGCAGTCTTTTTCAAAAATGGCTCTAGTAAAGAAGGCTATAAGTGAAAACACTCGTCAAAATGTGTAAATCTCCCGTCCAAATATGTAAGTCTCCCGTCAACTTTTTAAAACTTCTTGTTCTCAATGTTTGTTTTCAAATTTTCAATATTTTTGCACCAGCATGTAGCCCTTAATCCGGGGTTCGTAATGAAGGTTTTTGAAAAAAAGGACATTTGGGTTAAAAACGGACATTTTGACCATTTTTGAAGAAAAATTGTCATTTTATCCAGTGCTTATTGCTATTTTGGAGCGAAAAAAAAAGATTTTGACTAAAAACTTCAAAAATAAAAAAGATTTCGGGTCCCGAAAAAAAAATAAATCTTTTTAAAAAGGATAATACGAACCCTGCCTTAATCTCTGGTTTCTGATAAGTTATTAACTGGCTGACTACAATATTGAAAAGTGGCAGAAACAATTCATTTTGAAAAATAGGTGCAGTACTCAAAGATAGGTACTAATTGGGTTTAGTCCACACCCCCATTTTTTGATTTTTTTTTGATGCGGTAAACATATCTTATTCATTCACATAGAATACAATTCTTTACAATTTGAGACCACAAATATAACATAATATCATTCCCATCGAACTGTCGATGCCAAACAAAATCTGACACATAGCTTTCAAAAACAGAACGATGCTTGCTTGTGCCTTCTCTTGAACTTCTGCCATGTTGATTCGATCATCTGAGTGTGCGCACCAGTCTCTGGATTGACGAAATTGACAGAGTGATTGACGGTGAAGTGACGGAATTCAATTCAAATACGTTCTTCAAAAAAAATCAAAAAATGGCGGTGTGGGACTAAACCCAATTAGTACCAAAAAATGTAATTGTTCTCCCACTTTTAACTATTGTTGTTAGCCAGTTGATAACTCATTAGAAACTAGAGACTCAGGGCTACATGCTGGTGCAAAAAAATTGGAAAGTAATCACCATGAACAAGACGTTTTAAAAATTTGACGGGAGTTTTCATATTTTGACGGGAGATTCACATATTTCGACGGGTGTTTTCAATTTTAACCAGTAAAGAATGCGTTTCCATTTTTTGCCATGGTTCTCCCTGTTAAACAACCAAAAATTTTTTTTGTAGGTTTCAGCTAACAATTCAAATGAGTTATAGCTGAAAAAATAAGTTAAAACAACAAAAGATATTTAATTAACAAAGCGCGGGGTTTCAGAATTTCTAAAATGAGTTTTGTCATCAATTTCAGTTTTGTATGAGATCAGATTAATTTTGATGACACGCGATAACCTAAACGAAAGCCGAGGATCTCCTTTTTCAGAAAATACAGACCAAATTTTGCTAATTAGAGAGTTCAGAAAAGTAGAAAAGGAAAAGGCTCTTCACGGGTTGCTAGGTTGGCTATTACCGAACACCCTTTACGTTGTCGCTCTCGTTAATGTTTGTACTGGCAGTCTCCGATAGTCCGACAGTCTCTAATGATAACTCGACACCGTAGAAGGTGATTCGAAAATAACTTGACATAAAAAGCTATTAGAGTGAATACGGTACTGAACTATGTTATTGACTTAACTATATGATTGAACTAGAAACAATCCCCTTTACCTTTTTTCTCGACTTTTCCATTAAGGTTGCAGACCAAAGAGTCCAGCCCAGCCACAAATGATTCATTAAAAGAGTAGTTCTTGCCCAAATATTTGCATGGAATGGCTGAATGATACCCATGTATCATAATCTAAATAATTGAATAGCACCTACCATGTGCTTTTCCAATCTCTAGAAGACCTCCATTGGCTGGCAAAGAGCAAAACTCCACCAGTTTGTCCTCTTCCTCCTACAAATATTGATGACCATCAGTCAAAAAATGAACAGATAGAAAATCCAATTACTTACTTTGGATGACTTGGCAAAAGAAGGGTCTATTCCATTAATGGGCACTGGATTACCTTTTTTGTCCACACAATCTATGCCGATGTTTTTTATAACTATTTAAAATAAATAAAGTAAGGAGACCGTTGAATTTTAGAACATTCCAATATACTGAATGAAGATTTTTAATTTTATATTGTTGTAGTTTTTTACTGGACCTAGACAATACCTTTGTGATTGCCATCCGACTTTGTAGAATTACTAGAAGGCATGTTTTGCCTCTTGCAAATCAGTCTTGGCCTGTTATTTTAGAGGTTAAAAGCGAAACTTCTGCAATATAGACATGTGTATACCTCAAAGATTTGTCAGAAGGGATTATGTAGTAGGTGCCTGATGGGACTTTGGTGCCATTGTAGGCACAGCTTTTGTCTTAAAAATTAAAGTTCTAAAACGTATCTTAAAATGCAACTATGATTGGCAGATAGAATATTAAATAAATGTAAACATTATCCTGTACATCCTGTACAACTATTAGTTAAGAATACCGTGAAAAAATTGAAGGTCTTGCTTAAAAACCTGTTGTGACTCTTGTGTTTGAAATGGGATAATATTTTTCCTTACCGCGAATACACTGTGAATGATACCGTATAACCCCTATTAATTAGGCATGTCGGATTATTTTTCAACCCTCTCAAAATCGGAAAAATTTTGTGCCGAACTCGAAAGTTTTGGGTGTGAACCCAAAATTGAAAAAGCGGAATCGGTAAAGAATGTGGGATTTAAGAAAATGCAATGAACAGGTTTGCAAAATAATTTCTTTGGTCTGAGATATAGGTCCTCAAAGTCGATGGGGCTGGATTATTAGAAGGTGCTGGATTAATAGAGGTTTTGCGGTATGGCCGCAAAATACTTTTTTCTTACCGCAAAATTTTTTCTTATCCTACTTTCGATTTGTAGTCAAAATTTTTGCGAGAATTTGAATTTTTTAGTCACAAAATAATTTGGTTTGCTCAGAATCCCACCCCGAGTGACCAGAAGCCCTTCAAAGTTGTTTTTTATAGGTTTACTGAAGGGGGGTGAACTTTTGTCGAAAATTCGATTGCGCTTATCAAAATTACCGTTTGATCGATTAAATGGCTCAGAATCTCACCCTGAACCATTAAGAACCACCCTAAACACAGGTTCTGGATAATTAATACTGGTTGGGAGTGGTTCAGAGTGGTTTAATGTGGTTCTGAATAGATCAGGGTGAGATTCTGAGCCATTTAATTGATCAAACGGCAAATACGATGAGCGCTATCAAATTTTTGCAAAAAGTTCGCCCAAAAAACCCCACCCATCAAATTGCGGTAATAAAAAAATGATTTGCGGTATATTCGCAGTATATTTGCGATAAAATTTTTCTTGGGTGTCCCTTTTATTTTTCAAATTTTCAAAAAAAGATTTCAAATTTAAAACCTAATACCCTTCTTTGAAGAAGAGATTCAGGACTACAAAATGGTATATTGGAATTTTGTTCGAACTATTTAAGTACCTAGCCAGCTGCTTTGAAAGAAACGGGAACTTTTTGAACACCCGGTATAATGCAGCGGATAGGCTATAACGTGAATAAGGTATTAAAAAACATTAGAAACAGCAAAAACTTGAATGGTAAGGTAAGTTAGAGTTAAAAATAACTTCATGGGTAGGCAAATACGTCAGCAGAGCGTCGGAAAAGATATGTCAGCTAGAAGGACAAAAATACAAAAACCCTACCATAATATGTCACTAAACCTTCCTGGGCATCACATGTCTGGTACTCGCTTCCTAAAACATTTAAAACGCTGTTCTTTTTTCGTTACATTAAGATAAAACCTAGAGGATCCCAAATGTTTGGTTTAACTTCATGGATCCACCTTTGGAGTTAGTGCATCCTATATCAATTTTAATTTTTTTTGTGGAACATATAAGCACTACTACTACCTATGAGCCTTAGTTGAAGAAATGATCTCTCTTTGACACAGACGTATTGGTTGCCATTAAAAGTGTGTTTGCCTCCTTCTTGGATTTTATTAGACGAGTTCAATGGGTCAACACATTCTGAACAATAAAGATGTTTATTAGTAGCGTCGTCAAGTCGGATACCCATTTTCGGGTAATTGGACTCGAAGTCCGTCAATGTCCGGATAGCTGGCCAGAAAAATTCGAGCCCTCCCCGAAATTAAGATGCCCTACTTCGATATTTCGGGTACTCTACTTACAAAGACAACTCTATGACATCTCTATTTATAACTAATAATTGATAACAAGAATAAATCTTTATAAAAAAAAACCTTTTTGGTGAACAGCCACAGTTGTTTGATTGGCTAAAATTCACGGTATTAATGATAAATCCATACTCTAGTTTACATTTTCAGTCAATGGTTTAAAGAAAAATAAAGTTTTTTGTTTAACAATAAAGGCTTTTTGGTCACTTGCAACCCTTTGAAGCACTTTACTTTTGCAGCACAACAGACACGTGTTATTTGCGGACAGAACGTTAGCGGCATAGTTTCATGGCCAATTTTTTGGCGCCTGTCCACCGAAAAATCGCGCCATCGCCATGTTTGGGCGAAATTTTAAAGGCGTCGAACCGGTGACATGTGACATTTATGAAAAATTTGGTGAATGAAAGAATTTTCATCTGAGATATGGATTAATAAAAGCAGCTTGAAAAGGATATGGAGCGTCGATAGGATATAGACCGACCGTTAAATCGAGCGTCGACTGTAATCGGCTTCTTATGTTCAAAAAATTTCTAACCTGATTTGTAGATTTTCTGGACATATCCAGTAGTGTTGGTGCAAATTATATTGGTCCCATCCGGTAGGATCAAGTTCTGGCCGTCCACTTCTATCTCATCGTAGCTTATACCATCATCTTTGTAGTGCAGGCATTCTATTATAGGGACAATAATAGTTCAGTAACAGAAAAATAATTAAACGCACTTATTCGCCTGAACACCACTTCATCCACAGCCCTTGAGGTACCTGTCACAGTTATTATGGTCTCAACTATCTTGGTTTCAAGTGCAGATTCCTTCTTTTTGGATTTGTGCACAGCTTTAATACGGTCACAAGAATACAGATAGTTGGCTAAAAAAATATAATACTTTTATTAGCATTTACAGGGTGTCCAATAAAACACGGATATTTGTGAAAAGATTGGCAAGGGCTTTCGCACACTGGTGAAATTTTTCAGGGGTCTCAGCCAACAATTCAAATAAAGCTTTAGCCACAATAGTCATTACTTTTAGCCAACTTTTTTGTCAGGAAGTTACTAAAAACAATTTGAGAGACAATACGACAACGTAATTATTCAACGATGGTTTTTTTTTATATTTTTATCAGACGCCAATTATTATTTGGAAATCATTGATGCTGTCATTTGCTGCTTCGGGAGCTGACTTTTTCTGTTAAAAAATCGAAAGGAAAAATTCATACACGCAACCATACTTGGACGGGTGCCGGGGTGCGCCCTGGAAATTTTGGAAAAATTGGGGCGCCTTGGCTCTCTGCGCTTTTTTCGATAATTGTGTAGTTGGGCGCAGGCACCCGGCGCTTCTTTTTCAGTGGGTTTTTTTACCTTTTCTTATTATAGAGAAAGTCTTTTTCAGTTTTTTCTAATCTGTGTTTTGTACTGATTCTTCCAGCTTTTTTAGCTTTCCTGACTCATACAGCTCCAGTTCCTTTCAAAGTGAATATTATAAGTTGAAATAGCGATAAAATTGTAATATAAAATATAAAAAATTTGCATAGCTACTTTCTCTATGTAAGTTGCTCGGCGCCAATTTTTTCGCATTTTTATCTCCGGCGCCATCTTTTCTGCCAAGGGCGCCGATATCCGACGCCCGGCGCCACTCTTTTAAAAAATCGCCGCCCGGTGGTTCGCCCGGCGCCGATTGTTCTCGGCTGCACAAGTATGCACGCAACAAGTATACCGTATTTTCTCTATTAACGCACCCGGGTTCATTATTTTAAAACCCTTCAAAAATGTTGAAATTGTAAATCAAAAATGGCCCTAACTCTGAAATCCTAGTCAAAAAATCGAGGGGGAGGGGGCTCATTATTAGAGAGGGTTCCTTAATAGAGAAAATAAGGTAGTTTAAAAAGGTTCATAAAAAGGAAGGGCGCTAATTCAAACAAATTTAAAAAATATCTGTGTTTTTATTGGACATCCTGTAGGTTGCGTGGATAACAAACCACTAAACTTTTTTTGCAAAATTTCAGGAAAAAACTGACCTCCATCAGCCTTTTGCTTGCCTATGGGAACAGTCATTAGATTACCCTTGAAGTCTTTGCTTTGACATTCTGAAAGATTGAAAGAGATATAGTTGATAGTTTCAATTGAATTCACTAAACCTATGGGCACAAAGGCATTTCGTTTGCACAAGTAGAGCACATCAGATACAACTTTTTTGTCTTTTTTGTGTTTACAGATCTTCCGCTCTGCAATTAAGGATGTTTGGACTAACATTGTATCACAAAAAAAGTTGTGATTTTTCAAAAATAAGTACACAAAACCTACTTTTCTTCAACTTGATGATCCTGACTAATGTTTGTATTGTCTTGTCAAATTTGCATATGATTGTCATTTTCTAAAATTTTTATTTAGAATGGCATAAGGGGGTTTGATTAATATTTAGACATTTCTTCAAATTTGTGCCTTTGTCTGAATTTTTTGCAATTTTTCCCATTTTTAAATATGTTAGGAACCCCTCAAATGTGGGCAAAAAACTGAAGTTTAGAAAATGTGCGAATTCAAGAAATGTCATAAATTAACTATTTTTTGTAACAGGGAACATTGATTAAAAAAAATAAACTACCGCATAATCATTTTCAGACCCTTAAATTAAAATTTTACTAAAACAACACCAAATCAAAAAGACCCTTTACCTGGCTTCATAAACTTTGGCATGTCTTCCTTAAATTTATTTCAATTTACATTTAATAATATATTTTATTGAGTTAGTACTACAAAATAGGACTTAGTTACCGTGTTATCCACACAATCTGCAGTCAAATATAAAAATAGTTTTTCAAAAAACTTAAAATAAGAACCAACGTGTTCGCATGAATTGCACGTTGTTGCTGTCATATTGAACACATATTGATCTACAATATAACTAAATTATTTGCAAACCAAATCCAATTTTAGCTGACCTAAAATGAGTAGTGATAAGCGTGGAATTGATGGCTATTGCCTCTGAGTTGGGCTCGTTCATTGGCACACAATCTAGATTGGGAAAATAATAACTATAATAACTGGTTGTACAGCCCCACTTTGCAAAACTTTCCTGCCATCGATGCATTTGTAGGAAGCGTAGTTTTCGTAGTAGTAGAAGTTCTTCTGGCACGGTCCTTAAATTGGTAAGTAAAATGAAGGAGAATATTGGACAATGCTGGTACATGCAAATTCAAAAAAGATATTTTTAAAGAATTTTTGAGTAAAATTTAGGAAAGGAAAAAAAGAATTTTAGTTCAACGGCATCATTAGCTCGATGAATGAATTTCGAAAAATTCGATATTTGAATAATTGGGGCATTTGCACTTAACCCTTACCAGTCGATTGAACTTGTCCCTGACTAGTAATTCAGCTTGGCGGATGGATGCAAAAAAATTCCAATTTTAAATACCAATAACTTTTTTGCAGGAAAAGTATAAAATAAATTCTTTTAAGTGTTTTTAATCATCTTTACGCAAAATAATTATTGGTATTTGAAAAGTGAAAAAAAATGACTTCGTACCCCAAGCTGAATGACTGGTGGGGTCAAGTTCAATCGACTGGTAGGGGTTAAGTTCAATTTAGTCGAATAAATGTTATGCCGAGTCGAAGTTGAAATTTGGCTGAAGCACCCCGGAGATAATTTTATCCACACTCTTTTCGATTGTATGGAGTCTTTATATTATAATGCTTTTCAAAAAAATTGAAGGGAGGGGAAGGGGGCGGTCAAATTTTTAAATTGTTTCGTCGAAATTTCTTTCCAAACACAATCAAAATCATGTTTGTGTAATATTTATATTCGAAATTTTTTTAAAGCCTTTTGAAAAGACTATGTAGCGTATACGTTATAACAAAACTTCTCCAACATATTAGCAAGTCATACTCAGCTAGCATATTTCCTTTTTTACAATTCTTGAAAAAATGTTATGCGAAAAAAACTTAAACAAGTAACTACCGAAAACAATCTTGTTTATTTTAAATTAAAATGAAAGTCAACCATGTATAATTAGAGGAGACCCGGCATCGGACCAACTGGACAATGCCCGAGCAACAGCAGGGCTAACAGGTGTTTGGGTGCAAACATTCACCTAAATAACACTCGTTCAAGTATTCTATTTAATACAACAAAAAATATCAAAAGCCCTAACTGGTAGAACGACCAATGAAATTAAAGGAATTTAGCCGAAAATGGGGGTTTGCGTATATTGATGCTGAGAATTTTCGGCTGATTATACAGCAATATTCCAGGGAAAAAGAATAACAACAAGAATTTATAGACCGCATAATTGCGTAGTCTTCAAAAAAAAGCCGTAAAAAGGTGTGTTAGAGTAAACGTGGCTAACCGCTCGATCCGTCAAATATTCTAGGGGTGGCTCATCAATCAGAGTGTTTTAAAAGCTTTCTTTTTTTTCGCGTTAACTTTTTCATCGAACGAATTTCAAAATTCTCGAAATTAAAGAGCAATATTTTGTCATGTATAAGTGTTCAGATATGGTCTTTTGCAAAAAAACTATTTTTTCTAAAAACGACTATTTTGGCTATTTCGGTGAAAAATAGTGTTTTTACAAAAGGCCATGTCTCAACACTCAGATTTTAATTTTGTAGCCCTTGAACTGCGCTACAACATAGCGGTAAAATGGCCAAAATGAGTATTTTTGAGGGGTGGATTTTTATATTATTTCAAAACTGACGCTTTTTGCAATTTTAATTCACATGATCATATACAACCATATATTGAAAATAACGCCAGAAAGCAGAGCTACATTTTGAGTATATGATGTTAAATTATCATGTAAATTAAAATTGCAAAAAACCGTCTGTTCCAAAATACAGAAGAGTTCCGGGACAGCTCCGATTAGCATGGAATGGATGTTTTTTGAATCCTAACTTGAACTAAATATGACTTTATTTATTGTATGATAGCTCAAATAAAAGCCCAGAATTTTAGTTAGATTTTAGTGAATCAGAAGTGTGGGGGGGGGCGGTAAAACCAAGTAGCGCCAAACTTTTGTTTCCTCGATTCTTTCGAAATTTCTAGTTTTTGTCTCATTCGAAAGAGCAGACAAGTCTGAGTAAGCTTACTTAAGACAGAACGCCGACTTCAAATTTAGATCTCAAAGTATGGCCATTTTGAAATTCGATGTATGTCGAAAGCGTTAAATGTGGTTTTTTTAATTTTTGCGTTATTTTCTCTTCACTTATAATCCTTAACATAAAACTGCGAAAATACTAAAACTAGCTCTGGAAATCTTTGTCAAAAGTTTTTTCGGCTCGCCGCTTAGTCGGTTTCCTGGCGGGAAGCGAAGCTTGCTGCATCTCCTTTGCCTGAACTATATCACTAATTCATTCCTTATTCCTTGAACGTGAGCTGACAGCCACCATCTAGCACCGTCTTTTTAGATTTCCTGCTAGTAATTACAGCATGAAGCGATTATATAAGTCAGAAGAGTATACGCTGACATCTCTACATAGTATTTGGGACGGGTGTGTGGCTGGGTGGGTGGTTAACGCATGTTATGTTCAAGATTAATTTTCTTTTAATTTCTGTGAACTCATGCCGGATATCTTTCCGGAACCCTAAAATTCAACTTCTTAGCTGTCTTTTAAGCACATAACCGGAAAAATTAGGTTGCTTAAAAAATTTTTTTTATTTCCCTCTAAATTAGAGATGGTGTATTTTCGCCTGGATATTGGGTGGATTTTCGTGTTGAAGCCCACTTTTCTGCAATTTTTGGCGAATTAACGTAGGATATTTTTGGGGAACCCTCAAGTACAACATCTTGACTTCATTTTAAGCACAAACACGTATAATTGAAATTTCATCTAAAATTTTTTTCTTGCCCTCTAAATTGGTGATGGTGGATTTTAGCCTGGATTTAAGATGGATTTTTGTGTTCAAGCCCACTTTTCTGCAAGGTAGGGTTGGTATATGGCCAGTAAGGGTGATTAGGTAGCCAGATAGTAAAGTTAAGTGTTCAGTGGAATCTCTACAGTAAAACTTTGATATAACGTACACCCTGGGGATCAGGTCAGGTGTACGTTATCGTAGACGAGGATAGGGGAGAATAGGCGAGGATAAGCAAGGGTAGGCGAGGATAGGCGAGCATAGGCAAGGGTAGGCAAGGGTAGGCAAGGATAGGCGAGGATAGGCAAGGCTAGGCAAGCATGGTCGAGGATAGGCGAGCATAGGCGAGGATAGGCAAAGGTAGAGTAGGTGGGTTATCAAGTAGGGTGGATAATATACTCTAACCATTAACGCACTCGAAAGATTAATCTACCCGAACTGCTAATGTAAATGTACCACTACAGTCGAAGCTCTCTATAACGACTCTCAAGGGACCGGCTAAACCGAGTCGTTATAGAGAGCGTCGTTATAAAGAGCGTCGTTTTGACTTGCATGACTTAGCTCAGGACCAAATAGTTCTTTTTTCTGGATCGTTATAAAGAGCGAGTCGTTATAAAGAGCGTCGTTATAGAGAGCGTCGACTGTATTGTTCCAGAACCACAAGAATAGTGCCCAAACCACTAATGTTCCAGAACGGCATAGGCGCCTGCAGACCCTAGTATTACTTAGTTTGATGCAGTTTTCACCTGGTTCACCCATTTACAATTTTTTGTCCACGTTGACGTCCTTACGTGCTCGCCAAAAAACTCTTCGCATGTTCGATCATTTACAGGATAAACCCGAAAATTCTACTATTTTTTAATTAGTGTACGAAACCCCTTGCCCTGTCGATTTTTGTTTGTAGGGACCCTAGCCCTTGAAAATCTTTATATTCTCAGGTTTTAACGAAAGTCGGAACAAAATGAATAAAAACTATCGAGTATACTTGATGATACCATATATTATTTAAACCGATAACATTGTAAACGCTCGAATACCGTATTTCTCTAATAGCAGTCCATGGGCTACTATTTTTCAACCCCCTCCTAGGGAGGGGGCTATTATTAGAGGGTGGGCTACTATTAGAGGGGTGCAAAATCAGCCTAAATAGGCCGATTTTCAGGGGGGGGCTACTATTTTTCAACCCCCTCGTAGGGGGGGGCTACTATTAGAGAATGGGCTACTATTAGAGGGTATACGGAAAACGAGAGAAAGTGGGGAAAACAAAGAAAGTAACGAGAATGAAATGTAGTAGAAAGCAATGCTCGAACTGAAACAAAATCCAAGTAAGATTTAAAATTACTTTAATTATTATTAATTCAATTTTTGCTAAATGGTAGAGTTTTTGTATAGCTATACCTATTTATTGAATTTTTTTTGATATGGGAGATTATATAAAAGATGAGGGGCGGCGGATGGAGCGGGCTTATTTCTCAGATACACCTTATGGGGGGTGGGCTTTTATTAGAGGGGGGTTGGCTACTATTTTGTGGATGGCCTCGGCTCTCCCCGTTTAGCGCCAAAACTTTTTTAAATTAAACTATTTTTTGGATTTACCGTAATTCCTCTAATAGAGCCCCCTCAAACTTCAAGTGGTCTGAAAATCGTGTTTTCATTTATATAACAGGAGGGGCTTCTATTAGAGGAAATACGGTATGCCGGATTCATAAATGCCCGACTTTTTTACCACCCCTATGAAAAACTCCGAAAACAACAAGGAGACCAAGTCTCATTAGGACCCTTAACACATGAAGAGAAAAGCAGTGCATTCTGGCTGTGCCAGTCTTAGGCAATGCAAACCATAAGCGTCGACTGTATCCAAATTTTTTTGCAATTTTTTTATTCACAGACCCAATTAAAAGTAAGTTCAATTACATATCCTTTTTCATTATATTCTTGTCTATTCAGCAACCTCTGTATGTTTACTGTGCTTGGATTTCTTTTCTTGTGCTTGCTCTTCTCTTTCTTGGTGGAATGCTTCTTAGTAATCGTTCTAATAACTATTCGCTTCTCGCCTGCCTCATTCTCACCTCCAGCCATATTATTTTCTCCAGAAACTTCAAAGAACTCTCATCTATTCCTGTCCCTCTCCATTATTAGGCCATTGTTTAGATGCGTTTTGGTCCTGTGATATACTTTTTGCCATTGACCATCACTATCTTTTCCTGGTTATTGTCTGACCTCCGCTAATCCTTCTCTGCTCTTCTGACTTCGTCTCCTCCACCTGGTCGTCTTCAGTTTTTCGGCTTCTGGAGCTTTTTTCTTCTTCCAGCTGGTCATTTTGCGTTATGCTTCCTCTAGTCCTGGTCTCCTCCTGGTCTCTTCATCGTTATTTTTCTCTTGCAGATTTTGCACATGGGACAAGTTGGATCAGGCTTGCTTCTGCAAGGTCGTTTAGTAGTAGCGTCTGGTAATTCAGTGTGGTGAGGGAAGTGGCTGGGTTTGCTGGGACGAGGCTTTTTGGTCACTTCGTGACTACTAGAGCTATCAGGTGGTCTTTTGGTGCTTTTATGGCTGCTAGAAGTTGATGAATGGGTTTAGGAGGTTTTTCTTGACTACTAGAGCTAGAAGATTTGGTGGTTTCTGTTGACTGCTCGAATCAGGATGCTTGGACGGAGGCTTAGGGTGCCATACTCTAAACTTGGATTAGTCACTTTATTTTAGAGCTCTTGAAAGAACAATATGATTTTCGAAAGCAATATTTGGCTCAACTGGCTTAGGCAATTGTGAGTCGATTCTCTAAACTGTAAAAAACGCGTTCCAAGCTATGGTTGTCTCAACTTGTTTACAGTTAAGAAGGCAACGAAGGGACAAAATAGTTCATAATAAAAATAAATAATGGTTTAGCAAACGTTCACGACTGGCTTTTCCGTTTTCGTGGTGGTCTACTACATTTTATTTAGCAATTTCAGCTGCAGACCTTTTCTGAAAATTCTAATCGATAAATCTCATATATTGTTCTTCTCCATTGTTAATTAATAAAGTATTTTTATAACGGTTCTAGCTCGAGCCTTTCTTGATATTTTAATTTTTAAAATAAATTTTATGGAAAAACCCCAAAAAATAAAAAAAAACTCTAAGAAAAAATCATCGCGAAAAATGTGAAACGCCTGCAGGGAGGCGCTTGTAGGAGAGAACTCCGAAGGTTTCTAGTTTCTAATAAAAACATGGCTTGACATCTTTTTTCTGCTTAGAAGGCAGTAAAGGCACAAAATAATTAAAAACTAATATGAATGGCGGGTTTTACAAACATTAAAGGACCATGCTCACGGTGGTCTGGTAGTCCCCAGCCAATTCAAATTTTTTCATAATCGTTTGATTGACGTACAATTTTTTTATTGAGTTTCTAACAAAACTAAAACCTAAAATTAAATTCTAGGCCTTGTTTTGTTAGAATTTTTTTCGCTCCTTTGGGCTTACGGCCGCCCCGAAGGGGGGGGGCGGTTATTACCCCTATGACCCACCACCTTCCCCCAATTGTGGCCCTGGATACAGTAATCTTCACTCTTTAAAAAAAACGATTTTTTCAAATTTTGATCAGTTGAGCCGAATAAATGATAAAACTCTTTTTAGAGTAAGGCTGACTGCCTATAAACCTTCAAATATCTACCTTCACTAGAAGAACTTTTTGTAGGGGGAAGTATCACTGGCGTTCCTCTATTTTCTCTACTTTCACTACTAGTTCCTTCACCATGTCTATGTCCAGGTTTTTTTGATTGCTGCCACTGCTTGAGCCATCTCCTCTACCTTCTTTACCATCTCATGAGAATGAGGGTCTATGTACTCACTGCTGCCTACATATCGTCCTCCTTTCCCTCCGCTACCACTCTCTCCACTACCATCTCCATCCCTCCACTACTACCGCCAGTTTCTCCACTGCAATAGCTGATGTCATCATCTCCATGTGGTTTGATTTTGTCATCTTCAGGAGAATGGTCATCCCCACCACTTTCAGTAGATGAACTACCACCATCTCCACTACCAGAAGTACCAGAGCTATCATTGTCATCATCTCCATCATTACCACCACCTCTGACCTGGTCACAATCTCCCCCACTCTTGCCACCTCCTTGAAATGTTTCAGTACTGCCTTCACCACCACTTTTTCCTCTTGGCTCACCATTCTCATGGCTACCACCAGATCCATGGGAATCTCCATCATCTTCACTGCTACTTCCAGTTCCAGGCCCTTGGCCGTGAGAATGCACATCATCTCCTCCAGAAGATCTTTGGCTGCTTCTCGAGAATCATCATCACCTAAAGTTTATTATAATAACTTTTCCCGAAAGCGTTTTTAACCACTTTTTGTGTTCAGGGCTGCAACCATGTAGAAAACGGGTTTTAGGTCGGAGCAGGAAGATAGAAAAGAAATATTGTTTTGACTAATGTTGACTTTTACCCGAGGACAAAATAATCCGACCTAAGAAGGGATTCTGGCCAATCCCATGTTCTTTTTCTTGCATTTAAAAATGTAAAGTGTGGTTACTCCAGATAAGCAAAGTAGCAAACACAATACCGTTCATTGTATCTGCCGCACAAATTGGCCAATATGTGAGACGGAGGTCGCTTGGGCCAACAATTTAGACAGCAATCAGTCGACTTGTTTATCTTACACGGGAAAGGCACGACCACATAAAAGGGCCTTATATACTAAAAGATAGCCCTAACCGAGCTTGTTACTGAACAGGAATCCTAATTTCCTACGGAGCAGTCCTGGGCGAGATATTGCACTTTAAAAGTTGCAAAATACATCCGTTGAAATATGAGAAAAATTACAACATCCATCATTGTGTATTTATGGCGCAGTAGAATCGTTTGAGACTCTACTTTTCTAATAGCAGCTTCGATCCCCGCTGGATGCATTTTTTTGTATTTCATTTTCCGTGAGTTCATAGATTTTTTTTAAACAAAATGGCAGCTTTTCGTTAATAATTATTTATTGTGATTCTAATCTCTAATTCAGAGTCACTCTTTTTGCACGTTATTACAAAAATATTTTGAAGACCTGGCCAATGTTCGACCAGATTTCTTTTAATTGGTCGAATCAAAAAGTTGCACGAGATGGGATATTATCTGTTTTTTCTGACCCTTTTTAACTATTTTTTCCGGTGCAAATTACATAATTGTTTGATAGTCTTGGAGCTATTACAAGAATCACGATCAAAGGCATTTGGTCAGGTTTTTCTTCTTTTTCGAATCCTACTATCAAAAGTATCCTAGTATTGAATAACTTTAAAATATCTTTGTCATAACGTAAGACATGAAGAATGACACTAAATTGAGATGTCAGAATCGCAATAGTTAATTCTTTACGAAAAGCTAGCATAGCCAGCGACAGATTGCGAAAATTCAAATCGTGTCAAGATTCAGTAACGAATTCAGTTCGAAGGACTGAATTTGTTACTAAATCTTGGCGCAATTTGAATTGTCGCAATCTGTCACTGATCGCTACTATTCCGTTTGAACATATATGAATTTATGGAAAATGAAAAAAACAAAAAATATGCACCCGTTGGGGATCGAACCTGCGATTAGAAAAATAGAGTCTCCGATGATACTGCTGCGCCTTAACTACACATAGATTGAGGGTGTAATTTTTTTATGACTTAATTTTAACTGCTAGATTTGCAACGCTCAAAGTGCAATATCTCGCCCAGGACTGCTCCATAGGAAATTCGGATTACGTTCAGTAAAGCTCGGTTAGGGCAATGTTTTGGTATATAAAGTTCCTTGATAGGTTCGGCGTGTTCGTGCCTTTCCCGCGTTAGCATGTCTAACAAGGACCGTGGCTGTCTACACCTTTAGACAAAAAAAGATTTAAAATTTTTTGAATTTTTTCCCGGTGGGACATGCAACTTCATTCACTGGTATTTCACTCCGTTTCGGTAACTGGAGCTGGGTAAAAAGAGTCTGTATATAACTTTTTGAAAAATCCCACCTCTAAAAACATGTTTTAAGAAAAAATCAGGTGCTAAAACGTTCAAAAGTATGATTCAAGACAATTTCAGGCCACCCAGGGATTTTTGTAATTTTTTTACTCCAGCCCAAAAATATAGTTTTCTACACGTTTTATTTCCCTAAAACATACAAAAAATGATTAAAACTAGAGTTGTGAAAAAGCCAGAGTGGAATCTTTTGCTGGTTTATTCTAGAGAATATTTTCCAGTTTTTTCCTGGCTTTTTCTGTGTGTTTTTGTTAATAGTTAATGAAAACAGTGAAAAGCTGAAATATGCTACAAAAACAGTATTTCTATTACGAAAAAGAGTAACGGATTACGTGCCACGAAAAAATAGCGAAAAAGGCTAACTAAAAGGCTAAAATCTACCGCAAAATGTTTTTTGTGGCATATAAAAATATTCTTTTTTGGGGCAGGGTTGCGAACTCAAAATTTAGAAAAAAGTGCATTTAGCCCAAAAAAAGTACAATTTCTTCATTGTTCGTCAAAAATGCCATTTTATCAAAAAAAAATATTTTGACCTCAAAAATAAAAAGATTCCGGGTCCCGAAAAAGTACAAGCTTTTTTAAAAGTACACTTCCATACTCTTGTTTGTGCCATATTTTATCCTTTTCGTGATAACCAGTTTTTGTGGCAGAAATAACCTTATTTGTGGCATACTTTATCTTTTTCGTAAACCATATCATGTCATTAAAATTACGAGTTATCATATGGCTTTAGTTTGAAATTTCGCTGTGTTTTATACGTCGTTGCTTTTTCTTAAGATTTTCAGGTTTATATTCGTTTGTTCTTGAGAATGTTTTCATTTCACATCGCCATTTAAAACACCTTTTGTAAGGAGTTAGTATAATGAACATCGGCCTCACCGTCTCCCTCTCCATGTTTTCCATGTCCTTTGCCTTTCCCTTGCCTTTCCCTTTCCATCGATTATGGTCTCATCAATTATTTCTTCAGTGGAATCACTTGTCCTTTGACTACTACTGCTACTGTCTTCTTCACTATCTATGCTTTCTCTTCTGCCGCCTTCTTCGTCGTCATAGCTGCACTCTTCGTCAGATTCTTGAGAATCGGATTCTCGGTCCTCTTTAGAACTAGAGCCTCCACTAGATGATGAAGTAGATGTGGTTGAATTGTGCTTGGACCGGCCTTTTCCGTGGTGGCGATGAATAATTATCTCCTCGTAGTAGTCATCTTCCAGGTAGTAGTCCTTCTCTCGGATCCTTTCGTACCTCTCAATGGTCTCCTCAGTCCTAGTGCTGAGAAAGACTTTGTGTTTGGGAAGTAGAGGTGCCAGCTATAATTTGCAAATTTTATGTTTAACATTTTGGCTCCAAAGCCTTTTTTGTGAATTGAAATGCAGAAGTCCGCGTGAAGTAGTCTAGAGCAAACAGTTTTTTAAACACGAGAACGGTTGATTGTAATTTCTAATGATGTAATTTCTAAACAGTTTTCAGACAAAAAAATTGGCTAGCGCCTTCTGAAATTTAAAGCTTTTATATTTTTCTTGACCCCAAAGCACGAAAAATAGTCATTACTTTCATAGGCACTTCTATAGTCCCCTCCCATACTCGGAATTTTTGAAAAGTGACCGAAAATCACCTCTCGAACTCATTTTTTTCTGCTCAACACGATAAATGAGACATATCTGAACACTTTTTGAATTAAAAAAATTTGAATTTTGTCAAAACGTTTGCCCTCCACCCCTCATGTGATAAATCAAAAATGTGATAAACCCCTTTCGTGCCAAAAGAAAAAATATAAACACTTCGAATTTTCAGAAGGCTGTAGCCAAAAAATTTGTCCAAATTTGTCTTTTTCAAACTGAAAACGACACCGTGTTTAGCGTGAGATTCTGAGTCAGAATCAACAGAAATTATAACTAGCCGTTTTCATGTTAAATTCCACATAAAAATTATAATTTCAGAGCATATTTTAAGGGTAGGTGAAAATGGAACAATCTATAGAAAACTTCTGGTTTGCATTTTTAAACAAATTTTTTTGGAGGGATTGTGCTCAGCATGGTTGAATTAGTGATAAAGTACCTCTTGAATTTGAACTCGCAAGACAAGGAGTATTTAAATTTAGTAATTATATTAAAATTTGTTTATTTAAATGTTTGTTGTCTTGAGTGGAATTTAAAGTTCGACAGTTAGGTTAAATTCAAAGAGTATTTTTGTAAGCAAATCTATCATGTTGAACGAAATCTGTCCAGAAAAGTTGCTTAACAATGCAAAACCATGAACTTTTTTTTTAAATTTTCAATTTTCTACCTGCATTTGAAAAATGCTCTAAATTATAATTCTTAATTAAAATAGTGGTCGATATTTAGTCGAATGTTAATATGTCAAATTTTAAGCCTGGTTTTGACCACAAAACATACTGATGATTTCTCGAGCACCTGTTGAGTCGGTAGAAACTTCTATCGGCACGGAAGTCTCCATTAGAGTAGGCTATTTCACTTCGCTGTTCATGTCGACAATCCTAAATAAATTTTTTAAGTAGAAACAGGCCGAAAAATCATGAATTACTTGGTAAGTAGCCGATTTGTCCACTGAGGCTGGCCATAAACGTCCTCCAAACACCGATAGTACACTCCTCTTCCTATGTGGACACACTGGTTCAGTGGAATGAACAGTCCACTATACACACAGTCTTAATACAAAATCCACTTATATCAACCTAGATAGATAAATCTCGACTTACTGGTTACTTTGAGAGTTCCCCTGGCCAATCCTTTGATATCAAACGCATGAATTTTTACAGATTTCACAGATCAATTTACCTATGCTTTTTCCAGAGCATCTGTACAATCCTGTGCTGCCTTCATAGACAGACCCATAGCTCAGCTCATTTCTTAGATCGTCCTCACATTTTGCAGCTTTAATTTTAGGAGTTAAAAAAACAGTTGCTAACAATGGAAAACTTGAAATTTTGAAGAAAGATACTCTCTAACCAATTTACGCCGTTTTGCTTTTTTTATTTTCCCGCATTTTATTTTATCCGTTTAAATAACAAGGAGCGTTTGGTATATTGGTTGAGTGATAAAAGTAGTAAAAAAACCTACGATTATAGGTGACAAAATAGCCAGAGGCAAATCGCTCACAGTGCAACATCTAAAACTCATTAACTTCAATGGGGGGGGGGGGAGTGGGGGTGCATGTTGCGTGGGATTTTAGACCTTTGTTGTTTCTTTTCTTAACCACATTTTTTATTATGACGGCTCATCTGTTAATACATTCATGGCCAACTTTTTACGCAGAATCCGAAAATGTTATCAGAATTAAAATATGTTCTGAACAATTTCATGAAAAACATAAAAATTGACCAAAACATAATACCATACAAAAACCTTCTACTTACAGGCCTATTCTTTAACTTGCACATTATGCCGTTTTTTGGAACAAATTATTGCCAAAAAAATAACAAATTTTTTGTTAGAGAACAAATTTTTTCCTCTGCTCAATTCGGGTTTTTAAAAATCGATCTACAGATACGCAATTATTAGCTACACTCAATGACATTACTCAATCTCTTAAGCAAAACAATAATTCAGACATGATATACATTGATTTTGCCAAAGCTTTCGATTCTACTCCCCATCAAAAATTACTCCAAAAAATCTATAGTTCGGGTATAAGAGGAAAAATATTCCATTTTATAAAAGAATTTTTGACTGGAAGAACTTTTCGAGTTAAAATAAATGATTCTTTTCTGAACCGAAAAAAATTGCTTCTGGTGTCCCTCAAGGAAGTGTCTTGGCGCCACTCCTATTTCTCATATACATAAACGATCTCCCAAAGTGCCTGCCAAAAGAAATAGGAAAAAAATTTTTGCTGATGATGTAAAATATATCACAGCTTCCTACCAAAAGTGAATCACTAAAACTGCAGGAAGCACTAGACAACCTTTGCCTGTGGTCAATAAATGGGACCTTAGATAGCACGCGAAAAATGTATAGTAGTTCATTTCGGAAAAACAAATCCTAAAACGATTTACGAACTCGATTTAGAACCAATTCCAAAATCAAATTGTGCAAAAGACCTTGGTTTTGATTGATATAAACTTAAATTTAATGATCACCTTCGAAAATAATTCAATCAGGAAATCGTGCTTTTCTAATTTTACGTTCGCTTCAAACAAAAATTTAGCTACTTTAATTTTTGCCTATAAGACTTATATACGACCATTCTTGAATACGCAACAACTGTGTGGAACCCTAATTAAGACAAGACTCTAACAGAGTTGAAAAAGTTCAAAAATTTTTTACTAAAATAGCTTTAAAAAATGCGGCTATAAAAAAATATCATACGAACAGAGAGTGAGAATTTGTGGTCTCAAACGCTTTTCGAAAGACGACTGATGTTTGATCTCATCATGCTTTATAAATTTTATTTAAAAAGTCGAACTTTCAGCTGGACTCCTATTTTCAAATCACGACCTCCCAGCGTAGATATCCGCACATTGTATCTAATGAGTCTTTTGCTCACAACCCGTTTTTGTGTAGAACTATAAAGTTGTGGAATAAAATAACCCAGAAATTTAAATTCGAAAAGCACTATCCATTTTAAGCAGGCTCTGAAAAAATTAGACTTAACAAAAATAAGTGAAGCTTCTAAAAGTTCTGTCTTAGTTTCTTCTCCCTTTCCCTCTTGTTGTTTATTTATGTCCTTTTTTTTTGTAGTGACTTTTGATTGTTAATCGATTATTTAGGGAATGTGAAATTAAAAAATTGTAATTTAAACTATTTGTGATTCAAACTGTAAGTGCAATTGTATAATGCCTTGTTTGTCCAATAAATTTGATTTGATTTGAATACCGTACTTCCCTCACGCACGTCTTTTAGAATTTGCATTATTGGCTATTGTTTTTAATTTCGTTTTCAAGATGGTTATTAGGTAAGGTGAAGATAAAGCTCACCGTCTTAGCTACCGTCTCGGCGGTGTGTTTCTTACTAGCTGTCCCGAAAAGTAGCCCAAAACACAGAGACAAGAGCACGATTGGAAAAAATAGGATGAGAGAAATATGAATGTTTTGATCAATTTTTTGTTTTTATGATACTTTTTTATAACATATTCCGGTTCCGATTAAAAAATTTGGTTAATGGATGTTTTAAAATCAGACATTATCATAAAAATGCGGTTAATAAAAGAAAACAACAATGGTCAAAAATCCCACACAACATGCATCCCCTTTAAACATTATTATTACCAGAAAAAATTTACCGTTTCCTCGTCAATCATTACTTTGTCTCCAGCCAGCACTATCGGCTTAGATTTTCTGTATTGGCACCCTTAAAAAATTCTGCTATATATTTGCCTTAAACAATTTTCAAATGTAATAACCTAATTTTTTAACTTTCCCATCCAAAAAGCACTGCAATAGTCATGGCCATACACAATGTGGAATTTAAGGTGTATTCTTTGCCGAAATAAACACAAGGCAATACTAAACTATCTTATTATCAGGCTGTTGGAAAAGTCCTGCAACCATACAAAGTGGCTATCTCTGTATTATAGGCTCCAAAATGTTTTATATAAAATTTACAATAGACTTCAAAAACAAAATTATTCTAATTTTCTATTCAATTTTATTTACCAAGCCAAATTTTTTTTGTATTTTAAATAAATAAATTTGGAACCACTAGAAAGTTGTGGTCACTTTGAAGGGAGGGTAAATCTCTTGTCCGTATCTGGTCCCACATGGAAGTCGTTTTAATTCGAATTCAAACACATTTGTAGGTTACTGGTTTGAATTCCTCAGACCGCACGCTTTATTTTTTCATATTTTTGGTGATGGAGTCAAACAACATGTGTTCTAAGGCTAAAAATTATCAATTCATTGAATGAATCATTTCTAGGATTTATTTGATGTCATTAACAGCCTTAATTTTACGATTTCATGCACATCACCTTTAAAATAAATAAATTCTCACCTAGGTGTGGGCTCTAACTTAGCTCGAGTAGTCGTGCATCTCTGCGCTTAAGTCTTTATTTTGATTTCAGAAGCCTCGGGATAATTTCGATACCAAGCTCGGAAAAAAAATAAAAAAAAAAATAAAGTGTGCGGCCAGAAAAAATTGAACCAGCTATCTTCGGCTTGAGTTCAGATAACACTAACACTAACAAGAAGATGTTGAACATAGTTTGAATACTGGGCCTACCGCATAAATAAACTCTGGTATGCATGCTTTTTCATGCATCCAGAGTCACTTTCGAGTGATTTGTGTCTAAGGTATGGGTGTGCGCATCTCAAGTCCAAGCCCCAAGCCCCGAAGGGGGCGCAGGGGCTTGAGAGTTAGAGATGCGCGCACACACTTACCTTAGACATGATTCCGAGAAGTACTCTTGACCATAAAATAAATATAGAGTCTTTTTTTGCCCGGCCCAGTTGAAAAACATGGTGAGGCAGTCGAAGAATATAGATATTCAAATTTATAATGTTCTGCCATAAAAGTGGCCCCCTTTTATTCCTTTCCCTCCCAATACAGCCCTTATTCCCTTTTAAATTCAAAAGGCGCCAATTTAAATTTTTCAAATTTTACTAAAAAACGGTGATACCCCCCCTGTGGTTCGAAAAAAAAATTTTTTCTCAGAACCAAAAAAATGCGCGGCTTTCTCATGAAATCGGGGTCGAGAAACACGAATATGCAGTTATCTCCTCCACCTGATCAGTCCCCGTGGGGGGGATTCGTCACTGCAACCCTATCTTCAAATCTGTTCGAATTTGAATTAAAAAATTTCCATGCGGGACGAGATACGGACAAGAGATGCACCCCCTTTAAGGCTTTTTTTTGACAGCCAAATAAATTGCTGAAAACTAGTCCTATTTATAACCTTTATAAGCAGCTATAAAGTTGTTGTCTGGTTCACTTTGGCAGAAAAGGGCATAGCCCTCGGATTTCTACAAAGTACATGAGTTTGTCAAGCCCTCTTAAGAAAGTTACTTACATCCACAGTCGGCAACACTATTTTTGCGATAGTGTTAGGAGCATAGTACTTGTTCCCATCTTTGCAACCTGCAAATTTAGAGGGTCTATTGGGTAAAATTCATTTAAAATTGGAAGGTGGACCAAGCATTTTTTTAATATTGTGTTTTTAGACACCTTTTAAAAAAATTTGGCGTGTTTTTTTTTTGTTAAAACTACTGTTCTTGAGAGAGGAAAGCGAAAATTCAGGTTCCACAAATTTTTAGATACCGTTGCAATATGAAATTCAATATATTGAAATATGAATAACTACAGTGAAATTTTAATATAACGAGCATGAAATTCTGCGCTAAAAATAAACACTCCTTACGACCCGCCTTCCTCCAACTATAAAAGTGGGTGATTAAAATTTTTTTCGGAAAATTTCTCTAAATGAAAAAGTATCTATAAAAAAGTATCTATAAAAAAGTTTTTAGTAAGTAGCTGAGAGTTCTAAGAATTACAAAAGTTACCATTTTGCCGGTCGTTTCTTTAAATGGCAACGACCAAAAATGCCCGCTATTCTTGGTATGACGGTCACCTTTTTTAAATTAGGTGATCATCATGCCGAAAGCCGCAGGTCATTTGGGCAAAACTTTGGCCACCCACATAAATGACCGGCAAAATCAAAAATTTTGCGATTCTTCAGCCAAGGCTAATCAAGAGGAAATACGATAAGCAATCATCGAAATGTTTAAATCTGGTCATCTGGGTCAAAATTATGAGTCGAACCAACTGTGAATTTAAGTTTAATTTCAACTTGTAACTTTTTCCGTTAAAATTAAGGCGGCATTAATGTGTTTTACATAGCATACAACTTGAGCCGAATGCTAGATATAAACCTTGGTATTGCAAAGAGTAGACATTGTGCCTGAACATATAGCGCAGATTGGCTGTGTAATAGGGTCCTATGCCATATTTAGTCTTTAGTTCGTTGTTGTGCGGCTGGAACAAAGCCTGTTAATATATTTTTTCATTTATAAATGTTTTCAAGGAATACCGTGACAACTTTAGCTTTATAGTCAGCCTCTTTGTATTTTTGTCATCTAAAAAATAGCACAACATGATAACTAAAATTTCAATAGTGCCAATTTCATTACTAGCAAAGTCGACCACTCCAAAACGAGGATCACAGTATTTGGCATAGAATTTTGGATCTTTGGCATCGTCGTGTTTGTTGTCATCTTGCTGCACGAACTCGTTAGGAAACAATTTTTTTTGTTTGATTAAAGACAGTTGTTTGGATTGGCATTCTGGAATGTGAAATTATATAGATACAGTCAACTCTAGCCACCACTCAAGTTCGTTCCCGTCTCAGGTGCTTATTTTTTCACACAGTTTTGTTAAGTTTTAACAAATTTGATTTGCCAGTCTATTTTTTTATTACATTATTTGTAAGTCTACTGTATTTCCTCTATTTAAGCGGCCACCTCGAATTAACCGGCTCCATCTATTTCGAGGACCTATATCTCAGGGGCAAAGTTTTTCCGTGCTGAAAAAAGCTTTTTTTTTGCTTCCAAAGGACTTTTTTTTGCTGCAAATTTGGTCTGCTACCAAAAGACTTTTTTTGTTGCGCAAAACAGACTTTTATTTGCTGCAAATATTTTTTTGCTCCACATGCATTCTTCGTGATATAATATGTGTAATAATTGATATTCCTAATAAACAATATTACGAAGAATGCATGTGGAGCAAAAAAATATTTGCAGCAAATAAGAGTCTTTTTGCAGCAAAAAAGTCCTTTCGGAGCAAAAAAAAATCTTTTTGCAGCACGGAAAAGCTTTGCCCATAACTCAGACCAGATAAATTATCTTAGAAACTCAGACCAGATAAATTATCTTGGAAAGCTGTTTTCTGCGTTTTCTTAACTCCGACGAGCTCTACCGATTCAGCTTTTTCAATTTTGGTTGAGAACCCGAAAATCTCGAGATCGACCCCAAATTTTTCAGATTTTTGGTGGATTGAAAAATAAACCGGCCGAGAGTTCAATTAGAGGAAATACGGTAGTCTCGGAAATTGCCAGTATTCAGATTTCGTCAGTCGTTTAAACCCACAACTCTTGGACCTAAAACTTAATCCGAAACACACCTTCTTTGATATACAGTTATAAATAGTACAATTGTCGTTTTTCTTTAAAAAGACCGGCAAAATCGGATCCTGGTATATTTCGGGATTAGACTGAAAACTCAGAATTGAGCCGTGTTTGACTGTAGTTGCATTTTCGGGCAGTTTGCATTTGCGCAATTTGAATTTTTTTATGCGCGATCTTTAGCTGCCCATAGGACGAAAAGAATCTCTGGTTTAACGAGTTTTCCTTTCGTTATTAATTAGCTAATAAGCAAATTATTCGCTTGGGTCGGTAATTAGACGTATGTACCCTTTAAAACCCATTTAGGCTCATTGTTGATCAGAGTGCACTCCAAAACCTGAATTATGTGAAATGTGAAAAAAAAAGTTAAAACTAAATAATTTGCTGTATTTATACACTTTGGTAGTAGGTGTACTTGTAGCCTATTTTGCGCACGGATTGCCACTTAGGATCCACACAGCCTGCAAATATTATTTTAAAAAATCTCGTAAAATATTTGTGACTACGTTAAAAAGGCCACCTTTAGGAACTATTTGTTGAACATTGTCTCCCACATACACAGACAGTCCATGAACTCCAGGATTGGTGAAATCCGAGCCCACACCTGGACTTTTGAGCGGAGTCTTTTCAAAGTGGAGAATTAGGTCAGCTATTGACAACTCTGAGAATTGCCACATTTGATTAGTTAAGAATTTGGTTAAAGTCCCGACTCCGGCATGTGATTTTCAGGACTCCCGATGCAGAATTTCACGGAGAGTATTATTTGGTTGTGGGAAAAGTTGTGCAATGCCCAACGTAACTTCAGTTTTATAATATATTATACAGGATTTGTATTTACAAAATGGTGGAATTTAATTTCGGCTGTAAAGTATTGAATTTTGGCTGGGTCCTAAATTAAGCTACTTGGATGACTTTATGGCCAAGTTCGAGTTTATGAGCAGAAATCAGTATATCATAGCCGAAATTCAGTACTTTATAGCCAACTCGAGTTCTTGGACAAAATTGAAAATTCTATAGCAATCTCACGATGTTTCAAAATTCAATTCACTGTCCATTAGGAGTTTTGAAGCAAAAAAGGCGGAAATTCAAAAATAGTGCTCTTTTTGACTAAGAAGAGATCCTCAGCTTTGTTTGGTTGCGAAAAGCTTGCAAACCTCATATAAAATTAAAATTTTAATTATTTTTAAGTCTCCCGATGCTGTCAACTCGAAAATGATTTGCTAAGCAGAGGAAGTAATGTAAGGACTCGCCCGAACTTTAATAACCAGTATTTGTCCTGACCAGAATTAGTGTTCCTAGACAGGGGAAATTAACCGGGTGGTACTTTTTTCTAATACCAAAATACTTAATTCTAGTACCAAAATTTTCATTTTTTTGAACTTCTCTTTTTTCTCCTCATTTTGTAGATACACTTTTGAAATTTTTTCAACTATCGTGTAGCCGTGAATCTCAGCTACTCAACAAGATATCTTTTTTCAGTAAAAAAATTTAAAAAGTTGGAGATTTAGGGGTCTGAATAGAGGAACTTGGTCTTATAAAGTTACTTTATACAAAGCTCAAAATTTTAATATCTTTGAAATCTTTCAGAGGAAATTGAAGTCTAGTTAGAAAGCTCAGATTCAGGGCTACACGTTCATGTGCCAAGGGAAAAATCTCTAAGTTTACAAAGAGTTTTTCTATGCATGTTAAATTTTGGTACTAGAAAAAAGTATTTTGGTACTAGATTTAAGTATTTCCCAAATTAACCAGTACAGTAGAGTCCCGCTAACCCGGCACCCCAAAAGTTCGTTCCCGCCTTGGGTCCGACACTTTTTTTAACCCAATTTTCGAAGTATTTTTTCAATTGTGTTTTTACAGTCTGATAGCAAATATCGTGAGGATTCCGATTTTGCCGATCGTTTTTCGAAAACCTAATATTTTTGGCTCTAAAAGACCAAAACCCCGCTAACCCGGCAGTAGTACAGGCCTCCATTTTGTAACACCAAAGGATGCCGCCATTGTGCCCCATACCTATGGGCACTTTCAAAGAGACGCCCTGAACCTATGGGGCACTTTCTGATGTGTGTGGGCGGAGACTGCTTTTGGTTTTGGAGGGTAGTGGTTTAGGCTCCGCCCACACCACATCAGAAAGTGCCCCATAGGTTCAGGGCGTCTCTTTGAAAGTGCCCCATAGGTATGGGGCACAATGGCGGCATCCTTTGGTGTTACAAAATGGAGGCCTGTACTACTCCCGGCACCATATTTTAAAAAGGGTGCCGGGTTAGCGGGGTTTTGGTCTTTTAGAGCCAAAAATATTAGGTTTTTGAAAAACGATCGGCAAAATCGGAATCCTCACGATATTTGCTATCAGACTGTAAAAACAAAATTGAAAAAATACTTCGAAAATTGGGTAAAAAAGGTGTCGGACCCAAGGCGGGAACGAACTTTTGGGGTGCCGGGTTAGCGGGACTCGACTGTATTATACCAGTATTATATTTGAATTCAAACTAGCATTTGTCCTAACCAGAATTATTCAACCAGGAGCAGTCTTGGCAGAATTAATTCAGCCTTAAGTTAAGTTTAGATTTGGTTAAGTATGTCAAGCTGTTCAAGTTTCCGCTCGTCGAGAAAGGTTAGTACTTTTCGTGATCTTCATGTAACCAGCTTTGGTCATGGCCCAGGCCAGAATTCATACCAGACTCATACCAGTGAAATACAGAAAGCCATTGAGCTATTGCTTAACAGTGGTATCAGTCCAGGTTTGGTTTCTAAGATTAAGGAATTATGTAACCAGAATAAACCAGCTACCGTCTCAATTAAATTGATTGACGAGTTTGACCAGATTTAAAGTGAATCGATTAGCATCATCGCTTCGGTCACAACCAGTTCTAAGGTTGATCAAACTCGGAGATAACCAGCTCTAAGGCCGACCGGCTTACCTCGACCATCGCCTCTAAGTCGCGCTCCCGCTGTGCCAGTGATAAGAAGCTATCTCCTCTGGTGGTGCCTGCCATGATCAAGTCAGCCGAAGAGTGAAAAGTTTAATTATCACGAAAAAAGTTTGAATTGGCGGGCAACACCCTTAATGGCGTGGCCATGCCCCTTTAAACCCCTGTAGTTTGGTATCTTATCTGCTTAGAGGGCACCCTAATCACCTGTAGAGTTGAGCGACCGGGGTTGGTTCCGGGAGCTTAAAATAACCTTCAGGCTGGGTCTGAATATTCTGGACATTCACATAGAAGATTATTAAAGGGTCATGCGCGTGTATTACACGAAGAAAATTCAGGGACTAGCAGTTCTTTCCTGTCTCAAAAGATTTTATTTGCGTTCTCATCTGGATTTTTTGAGTTTTCTTCCTAATTTTTAAAACTAGTTTAAGGTCATTAATATCAGATTTTACACCAAACGATTGAAAATGGAATGTATATCTTTACTCACCTTTTAAATATGCTCTGAGATTAAAAAGTTTTATGTGGTATTCTAACAAACGGTTGCCCCATATTACCATTAGTAAAATTCTGCGTCAGGGGTGCCAAAAATCACTCACGAGAGTGTTAATTAGCCTCACTTTTAGAGTAAATCAACTTCTGAATATGTCCTCCTTTACGTGTGCACTCTATTTTCACTCCACTTCCGTGAATGTGAAGACGTGATCCAACAGATATTTTCCTAGGTTTCTTTTTCTCGCCGATTTGGTGAATACAGGCTAAATACAATTGATTTTCACTTTGAAATTTGTGGGTTGTAGCGTTGTTACCTTTCTGCGAAACACTACTTGGTCGTCAAATTCTCGGCGTCGACACTAAAGGAATTTTTTTAATTCGGTTTTTTTGCTGTGCTATTTTTTTCGCTTTATTTCTAATAAGTCTTATCATTTTTCTCTTGGAGCACTTGAACTTGAGCACCAATATGATCACCATTGCATCGGCCCCAAGTTGATTTGACTGGGGTAGAGAGGTTTGGGGCGAGGACTTTGGAAAATCAAGTTATGGGAAAATCAAATTATATCAATTATATATACCGTATTTACTGTTTTAAGTCCCCATGGGGAGTTATTTTTCAACCTCTAAAAAATCGAAAAATTTTGAGGTCGATTTTGAGATTTTTGGGTGCTCAACCAAAATCTGAAAAGTGTAATCAGGTAAACTCGCGGCAACTAAGAAAACGCAAAAAACAGATTTGCAAAATGTTCGCTCTAGGCTGAGATATAAGGTCCGTAGGTTGGGGAATTATTAGAGGGTGGGGAGTTACAGTAAATACGGTATTAAATAAATTATAAATGGTGAAGTTTTGGGCTCAGGTTCAATTTAGCTTTGTTCTTTTATAAATTGTTGGTTTAATTAAGCAATGGGTAACTATTTCTATACCTAGCGTAAATCGTTTGAATTTTTAAGGCTAGTTCACCTTGTAAATGTAGCTAACACCATCTGACCAGGATTTGCCGACTTCTGACATTCACAAATTTAAGTATTTTTCAAATATTCGTGATAGATTAAACTTACTAATAGAAACCACTTCATTTTTTGCAGTCTTGGTTTTACACCCTAAAATAATTGTGGCCTTTTAGCTATTGGTTTATGTAATATTGCCAAATGCACCACCTATAGCTATCAATTCGCCCTTGACACACTTGTACTCCACATTTGCGATCACTTTCTTTTTGCCGTTTGTCGAGCATTTTTTCCCTGAAGCATCGCATAATAAATACTTTTTTCACTAGTTAATTTATTAACGTATTTTTTAACCTTCAATTTTTGACTTTCTGTAAAAATCAGTGACATTTCAACACGCCGAAAACTGTATTACAGTTTCAAGACAGTATTACAATTCAAAAGTGTATGAAAATTTCTCAAAAACTGTAGTGTCAACCTCGAATTTACCGAACGTTTTTATGGCCAGCGACTATGTAAAATGATTTATACTATTAAACTAATGTTGCATCTCTATTGGACATCCTGGGCTAAAAAATTGTCCAACTTTAGGAGAGAATGAAGTTGACGGGGTGATGGACTGTAAAATACAATCTTTTTTTTAATTTTTGGTCAAGAAGTGACATATTGAGGTTTATGGGACGGGCGAAAAAGGTTCATAGCGTAGGTTGATAGGTTTAAAAAGCAAAATTTAGGCAGCAATACGTAACAGTCCCTACCTCGTTTGTGTTCAATTTTCCTAACCAAACTGGCAATTCTGCGATTGTAGTGACAAATTACTTTGTAGTTTTCTTTTCGGTAGTGGATAGCCATCTCTGGCTTAATAAAGTCACTATTCTTTGGGTTTTTGCAGCCTAAATATACATTTGTGAAGAGTGTTTAACTATAAACTTGCACCTACGAATTCGAAAAAGTTGAGGTGGTATATTGCTGTTTTCACCCGCAACACATTTGGACTTGTAGCCTGCAGATATAGACTCAGCCTCTATGGTCACTAAATACACTTTGTGAGAACTGTGTCACGTAGGTAAGGTAATGTAAAAAAGAACCTTCAGAGGTGTTTCGACTGTTCGATGGAATGCAGGCTTAAGTTTATAAATGTTAGAAAAAAAGTTAGAATAAAACTCAGGTTCAATTTAGCTCACGACAACGGCTGACTGTAACGATAGTTGACATTTTAAAGTGCCGTAACTCAGACAGTTTTTGTCATTTCACTAATGCGGAAAACGGTACACTATTAGATAGTATAGAATTTGCGCCCACTTCATATGAAAAAAACACAATTTTTACGAACCTCACACCTTGTAAGGTTTTTTTTACATCATGGTAAACTTTGTGATTTTTTAAATAATCACTGTTTTCGATATTTATCTTTATATTCCAATTTCGCGTGCTTTTCCTATCTGTGTATTTATATTTGAATTTTTTACGCATAAAAGTGGACTTTAAAGGCATTTGAATATCTAAGAAAAATTGAAGATTTTAAACAAAGCCGATTCTGGCTGATCGCAAAGGCAAACCCTTGTACTAATTATGCAATAAGGTAGCACAACAAAAGGCTCAAATGATGCATGAAACGGTTTTGATTTATACTTTTTCATCTATGAACTAAACACACTTTCAAAAAAAAATAAGTGAGTTACTAATTTTAGCTGTAAATCATAGCTGATAAAGTTTATTGAAAAAAGAACACACTGCTGTATACAGAATTGAACAAGCTTTCAAATGAGGTATAACTTGTCTTGAAGCAAAAATAAAAGTTTCAAAGACGGGTATTATTTAAAAAAAATTAAAAAATTCAGATGGGTCGAAAAGACCAGCTTAATAGTTTGAGGGTTAAAAGTGGGCATATTTCTTGGGATACCCTGTAATGTAAACCCTGACAATGCCTTGCAGTTACTTTTTCGATTACGACAGAAAGGAAACATTTTTTGGTTTGAGGTTGCAGTTTAAACAATGATGATTACCAAGGCATATTTTTTTCAAGATGCGCGAATGCTTTTAGAGCCGGAAATACAGTATTACATACCAAAAGGAATAAGTTTTGAGGACTGTTGACCATCCTCGTTGATGCATTTGTAGCCAACAAAGTTCTCGTACAAAATGTCTTTTTTTTGGCTGCCTGACACTCATCTTAATTACCAATTTGTGAACAAATATCAAAATAAAACTATGTAAAATTGATACTTTTAACAGGATAAAAGAGCGCATCAGCCAGATTAGCAATATATAGAAGGCATAGTAGAAGAAATTGACACGTGATCAGATACCCATAATTTTCATACTACACATTCTAAGTTACTAATTTTTATTTTTGTCACTAGTAAAATTGTCTCACCTTTTTTGAAATGAAGTCAATAATGTTTAGAAATAAAAAGAAAAAATATTTTAAAAAATTCTCCGAGAAACAGTCAAGAATAAATTGCATAAATTTTGGGAAATTTTTCGACTTCAAAGAAATAAACATTAGAGCAAATAATTATTGAGATTGCCGACACACAAAGTAGAGGCTGTTATGCAGTTTTCGGTACTTTTTAAATTTAAGCTGTAATGAATTCACTGTCAGAGCACTCTTAATCTTTGAAAATTGTATATTTTGAGATTCATTTGCCTTACTTAATTTTTACAAAAAACCAAAATGTCAAGGCCTGTAGATTGTCACACAGACAAGTCAAAATGCTCAATCAGCGCTTCCATGTGGGGACCATGAAATGAAATTTAAAAAAAGTGTTACTTTATATCGAGGTTTGACTGTATTCGGGATTTTTAATAAATTACTACGTTTCATTTCAGTCACCGTATTTCCTCTAATTAGCCCACATGTGGGTTTATTTTTCATACCCCTCAAAATCGGAAAAATTTGGAGTCGGTCTCAAGATTTTTGGGCGAAATTTCAAAACGAAAAGCGTAATGAATAGAGCTCGTGGGAATTACAAACAGCTTTGCAAAAGATTTCCTCTGACCATGGTACTTTCTTAGATTTTTTAAAGACCTCGTTGAGAGATTTTTTGCAGATTCGTGAAGAGCACCCCGAAGTTATATAACGAAATGCTGCCGCTATTTCAAGGTTCTTTGACAAATTACGGAAAACGGGATACCCGAACTTGCCGTAAAACCATGATACGGGTATCCACGTGGACCAATTGACCTGTGGATCAATTGACCGTAGACCAATTGACCGTGGATCGATTGACCGTGAACCGATTGACCGCACGCCCGTTTTTCTAAATTCTCTGAACAATAATTGACTTAGTTTTTCATGACAATTTTTTTTATGTATAATGTGAAAAAATAAAATTGGAATCCTTGCAATTTTTGGGACTTGACTAGCTAAAGACAATATAAAATCGTTAAAAATTGGGACACCATCGCCAAGTTTTTTATAAATAAGCCAGAAATTGGCTGGACACTGGTTTTTTTCTTTTAAAGAAGGGGTGAAAGCTGTTAAGGAGATAGCCTCGACCTGAAAGGATTAATCCAAGTTCTGTGTTTTTTAAAGGTGGCTTTGGCTTTTTTGTCCACAACTCGGTGCTGCAATGTCATTGTCTACAAAATATGGCTCTAAAGCACATTAAAAACATAAAATTTTAATCAATTCTTTCGTGCCGAGACTATCTCCTTAACAGCTTTCACCCATCCTTTAAAATGGCGCAAAACGCCGTTTTAACTAGAGATGGGAACAAACAATATATTGGTATTGGGATATTGGGGTATTGAGTCAAATAAAGGCGTTAATATTGGTATTGGGATATTGGTTGGTGTCTTTCAAAAATATTGGTATTGGGTTTGACAAAGATATTGGGTGCTAAATTATTAACTGCTTCCAGCAGAAATTTAACATTTTTACTCATATTTCCCCATTTTTTCGAGTGAAAAGTGAGAGTTGCAATTTTGATTCACTTTGTTTGTTTCAGGATAAGCTCTTTATGGAAGATTTTTCTTGATGGCGAGGAAGCTGATCTTCCTTTATTCGCAAAGTTTTCACCACCAGAAGCCCAATGCAATGAATGCCAATAAATTATCAAGATTAACAACTTTGGGTCAAGCGGATTAAAGTTACACCTTGCAAAGCATCCAATCTATTTGAAGAAGTTCGAAGCAATGATGCAGTCAGAAAAAATGAGAAAGAAGCCTTGCAGCAGGGCTTAGCCAAGTTTGTCGTCCGAGGAAAAGGTATGTCCTAGGTTAATATTTAGATTTGAATCCTGCACAATTTTCGATGATTTAAGGTCAACATTCATCGTTAAACCGAAAGATAATGCATTACATCGTTTGCGAAAATTAGCCGTTTGCAGCGGTGGAATCAGTTTAAACTGTTTAAAGCTCTTTTTTCGTCTAGCGATCAAGCAAATATCAAAAGCCGCAAAGATTATTCGGAATAAGTTATGCTGAGAGTCTTTGCAGCTGTCAAAAAGGAAGTTATGTCTCGCCTCAAAGACTGCTCAGCTAATGCTCAGCACATCAGATATTTGGTCAAGTCCAACAGATAGTTTCATCAGGTTGAATAATATATGTTTTAAAAAATTTTAATTCACTGTTTGTTATCTAAGTCTGACAGCTCACGGGATCAATACTGGATGGAAGCGCCAAAAGTTTGTGCTGTACGTACGTCATTTTCCCGGCAGCCATAACTATCAATCTATTGGCACAGTTGTGAGCAAGATGCCAGCAGAATGGGAATTTCAATAGATAAACAGCACGTGTTTTTGCGTGATGAAGGTGGCAATATGAAAAAGGTTTGATTGAGAACTTGTCCATGTTTTTTATGCAGGCATTTAAAGATGGCAAATATCTTCATGCTAACTGCGGCGCTCACAAGTTAAAAAGTTGCGACTTTTCATTCTCAACTCACTGGCGGACAAATTTGATTTAGCTAACAGCAAGTAAGTCTTAATTTTTCAGATTTTCTTTCACAGTCTGAAACTTTCACAGAATATATACTCTGGCAGCCAGAGTCTGGCTATGTTCTATGATCCCAGGTTCAAAGACAGATTCATTATCAGCAAAATCACATTCAACACTAATGTGGCCACGTTGATTCAGGAAGAATAAGAGAAAGACATCGATTTGAGCAATTCAGGTATTCTTTTTCATGTAATTTAAACATTTGAAGTCCTCTCTGAGAGGTCCATTCTCCTTCTCCAAAGCGCTCAAATTCTTATCTTTCCCGTCACATGAACTTGTTCATTGATGAAGCGGACAAGAAGATCGGCAAGCCAGTAACGCAATGATCGAGATGAAGGCTTACAATAAACAAAAATGTATTGACTTGGAACATGATCTTTTGGAATTTCGGAGGGTTAGTTTTAGACTCCAATGGTTTAAAATTAAATCTTTGGTTGTATCTTTGGTCTAGGAGAGCGAAAAAACGTTTCCGACACTATCAGTCTTTCAGCGACGATTTCTATCTGCACCAGCAACTAGTTAGTCAAGTGAACAGCTCTTTTCTGTGGCAAGAAACGTGTAGGACTATCAAAGATCTAACTTGAATCCGGAAACGGCTGAACAACTCTTATTTTGGAATAAAAATCTCTTGCTGTTAAAATTTATGTATTAAATTAATAATTTTGGTGATGTTGTATTGTATAAAATAAATCAGGCTGAAAATATTGTATATTGGGCAATATATTGGAGTCCCCACCTCTGAAATATTGGTATTGGGTCTGGAGATGGCCAAAAAATATTGGTATTGGTATTGGGTAAAGGCAAATGCCCGTCTCTAGTTTTAACACCAAACGCCGTACACCGGTGCTGTCACCCGTGCAACCATGGCCTATCCGGTCCTTAAAATTACACGGGTTTCGATTTTACCAGTCGTTTTTCTAGAATCTCAGTATGGAATGAATTTAAGAGGATATACATATAAAGCAACGACAATTGTGCACTGCCCCATATATGGCACAAACTTCAAAATTTTTTTTCTCAGCCACTGCTAAAAATATCGGTCAGGTTTTTTATCGTACAGTACGCGAGTAAACAATTTCTTTCTCTTTCTGGAAGAAAATTCATGATTTTGCGTTTAGAACATCGAGAATAAAGTAACTTTTCAAAAACGTGAATTTCGGCCTATTCGGACCCGATGAGCTTTCCGAAATTTTTACATAATACAGGGTGGGCCAAGAAATTCCCCTGTTTTCAAACGGTCATAACTTTTTGTCCTGACGCGATCTTGACAAAGAGTTTTCATTCGACTCAGCAGACCGTCGGATTCAATTTGACTACAAATGCTCGGAAAAAAATTTTTCGTCGTTTTTGCCTTGGTCCCCCCTGTTGTCGAAAATTAACTGATTTTTGTACACCTGTGCACTACCAAACACACTATACACGCTGCACATACTTTTACGTCCACATGTGATCACAGACAAACTAAAGACAAAAAGTGAAGAAACTCACTTGACGGTGGACGATTCCATTGACGTGAAAATGAACTTCATCGAGGAACATCAGATTGCACAAAAACTGCCGATCCTCTACCATGATTGCAAGCTGCGTGTAGGCGTGAACGATTCGAGCTTAATTTTTTCTGAGCATTTGTAGTCAAATTGAATCCGACGGTCTGCTGAGTCGAATGCAAAAAACAGTTTGTCAAGATCGCGTCAGGACGAAAAGTTATGACCGTTTGAAATAGGGAAATTTCTTGGCTCACCCTACAGGGTGTATATGCTGGTTTTTTCAGTAACTAACAAATTTCTTCCCTTTTCTACAACTTGGTAAAAAAATTCTGAGAAATGAATCATTTGTAAAGGAAAAACAGCATTTTAAAATTTCTCCCATATATGGGACAGTGCGCATTTAAGGGTTTATTGAATTTTGAATATTCTTAGCAGTTTGTTGTTAACCGATCTTTCTTATTTTTTATTTAAAATAAAATTTTTTGAGGGAAAGTCTCATAAGGGTACATCTCGCAAAATAATGGTAAATAAAAATTCTCATTAGCACTCAGATTTTTAAAGGCAATTGAAAATGTGATGTTTCCGACCTCTGTCTACTCTAAGTCTACCCAGACGTGTTTAATTATAAGATTTATCGGAATCTTCGATTGCAAATCTTTTTCATTAATTTCAAGTCAAAAAATTGGTTATAGCAGCAAAGGAGCAATGAGTACTATATAAAAAGCATATTTTTGGTAAAATATCCTTACGTTCTTATTTACAGCAAATGTTCTTATTTTTTGAAAATAAGGTGACTTATAATGTAAAATCTGCGTGAAAATTGAAAAATGGAAGTTATTTAGAAAGGGGAGGGGTCGAACTGGCGACCTCGAGAAAAATAGCCTTGTTTATGGAGTCAGTATAGCGGAATACCAAACTTTAGAAGAGAATACCCGTCTTTTGACCACCCACTGCTACATCAAAACCAGGCAAAAATCACCTACCGCCCATTTTTCCATGTTTTGTAAGACCATGGTACACCAAAAAATGAGCCCGATTTGATACTTTAACTTGTTTGGCCGAGGCCGTCATTAATGACACGAGTTCTAGCCCAGCACATACACATTAGCCACGAAACAACTTTATTGGATCCCGGAACAAATTTATAAGCGGCATTTAGCAGACTAGATACTCTACGACGCCGATTCTACCGGAACACTCTCTTGAGATTCATGGGCTTTTTGACGCCTTTTCCTTGTCCGCTTCCTCTTAGTTGAGCTAGCGTTCTCCTCTTCTTCAGCAGTCTGAGCTTCATCCTTCTTCTTGCCAAACGCTCCCGGAACCTGACCTGGCAACTGTTGAGCTTTCTTGTCCATCTTGGCTTTCTTGCACGACAGAGGATTGGGTCCTTAGGTCCTTTTCTCTTGCGCTTTTTCAAAAGTTCACTGCCTAGCACTTCTTCTTTCAGCTCTTTGACCTTTTCTAGTTCATCTTTTGACTTTTGCACGCCATTGAGTGATTCATTGGATGGCTGAAATTTGAGAAATTTAAAAGTGTTTAGGATGTATGATTGATTTAAAATTTTAGCTTATCAGTCTACGTCCACGAAGAAATTTTAAAGACCTGTTACATATGGCGTAAAAGGACATATTGAAACAATAAACCTACCTTTTCAAGCAGAATAGTATTGAACTTGATAGACATCAAAGGAATCCCACCCAGATCCCGAAGATTCAGCAGCAAATTGTCATCCTAGAAATCATAGCAGTTCATAGAGTTTCAAGCCGGATATAGGCAATAATATTACCTGAGATCCAATGAAGTATTTGGCATGATCCTTGGTTTTAGACCTGCGAGCCAAGTGCTTGATACATTCCGAAGCGGTTCTAGAAGCCCACAACTAATTTTACGATAAAAATATCACAAAACATCAAATTAGTGGGTTAACCTATTCTTTATTTGTTTTTGTTATGAGCTGTATTTCACACCCTACAGTTTTCTCGGAATCCCTGAGTCGGATTCGTGATGAAAGGATGCGGTGAACCATGCACAATATCACTAATCAAAGTCCGAGTTTGCAAACGAGCCTTTACTGAAAAGGACCAAGAAAAAAATTATCTTAATTTTGCGCTGTGACTGCTTCGAGACTAATGACAACAACTAGACCAATAGAATGAAAACCATAATAGTGAATACAGGCTATAGATATGGGCAAACAAACGCGTTTGACAACATAGATGCCACCTTGATGTCGTTGACTTAGAAGTATTTAACTTAGAAACCTGTGGGTTGGCTCCCTCATACTCCCGCGGGACACGGGACAAATTTTCAAACACTTTTTGTTTTTATCTAGCCTCGCAGCCATCATTTTTCACCGCTTTCAATAGACCCAGAAAAAAATCGACTATGCTCTACAACATTAGAATAACAGACTTTCCATAATCACTATCAAAAACGGTTTTTAGGCTGTCTCGCAGGTAAATGTCCTGCGGGACAAATCCCCAGGTTTGTACCGCGTGACAGGATTAGCGGTACAGCTAAGAATAATTTCTGAAAATCTCTGTTGCCAGGATCATAAAATCAGGCTTTAGGGGCACTTGTCCCGTATGGCTCTAGGTAAATTGACCCTCCGGTAAATTGAACCTCCTGTTAATTGACCCTCCGGTAAATTGAACCTCCAAATTTGTATTGAGAGGATTGTTATCAAAACTAATTATATTTTTCGGTGTTGGTAAATCACGTTAGGAAGAGGAACCATCTCGGTGATAGGTAATCCCTACGAAAGGAAAACCACAAGGAATCAGGTCGCCCCCATACGAACTTTAGGGGTGCCGGATTATCGGGACTCGACTGTAGTTGTTCCGCGTTGAATGGATACAGCTGTTTTCTTCTTTTTTTGTGAAAACATAATTTTTATTACCGAAAAAAAATCTTACAGGAATGATGTGCCCCACTAACAGGAAACAGGACAGGACTTATAACGAACCAACAGGAATTCGAAACAAGATTCCTGCAGGATTAATGTCCTGCCTGCAGCACTAACATATGCAGCCAAAACAATACCTTGCTGGCTTGTGAGGACACTTGGCCACCGTAAACTGACGACATATGGCTAAGGCTCCATACACAGTACTACCCAGTTTTTCTGAAAATGAATGTAGACTCACCTGACAATAAATTGAAATCCCTACCCAATTCCTGCAACACACAGTTGGTCACGACCATATGAACTTCTTCCGCCAAATACTTGGGCATTTGTTCCCTGAGGTTTATCTTATTCTGTAGCGCAGCTTGACAAAATGTTCCATCTAGTAACACAGTATGCGGAGCTTGAAAACCATAATTGTAGCGGAAGAAGGTCAGAATCCTGCTAGCTCTTTTCATTCGTTTGATTTTCATGATGACTTCTAGTGTGCTTTTGCTTGCTGAAAAATGTCAAAATAGCAACTGGATTTGGCAAGTCTGAGAAAATAACCCACCTGTTTCTTAAAGCAGGTAATAAGTTTGGCGAATTCCTGTTGACAATCGTTGTGCTTAACTTTATCGAGTTTTTCGGCGACACACTTTCCGTAGATGATAGCCTGAAATAAGTAAAATTATTCTGCAGAATTTTTAAATAAAAAAGCGGTGAAACTTACTTCAGGTGAACAAGCACTGAGATGGGATGCAAATTTCAATATACGCTGCTCGTGGGGCATAACACGCTTCTGCAAAACAAGAGAATATATAATCAGGGAAGCAAAGATACCGTAAATCCTCTAATATAAGACCCCTCTGTGATTCAAAATCATGTTCTTGGCGTTGTATTTTTGACACGCTTTTTGAAGAATTCTGTTATACAAGTTACCACTCATCTTCTAGCTAGTGAGATGAGCTACAAAATAGGTGGTAATTTGCCCGAGAGCGATCTTCAATGGTAGGTCAAAAACACATAGCCACAAACACGTTTTTTGAATTTAGGGGGGAGGGTCTTATATTAGAGGATTTACGGTAAGCTTTTTAGTCGTATTTTGTGACTTCGTGCACCTTTTTTTTATTATTATGAATATTTTTTAAACAGTAGGACACGATGCCAAAATAATTTCCGCCAACTTAAAAAAAATCGAAGTAGAAAGACTTGAGCTAAAAATAATGGCTTGTTCACATTCTTCGAGTTAGAGTTCGAGTTTTTTGGCTACGTGAATGCCTCTGATCCGAACTCAAGCTCGAACTTGAACTTTAATTCTAACTCGAAGGTGTTCATAAACCTCGAGTTCGAGTTCAAGTTCGAGGTCGAATTTGAAGGTGTTCATGCATATAACTTGGATTCCCTTGTATGGACGCATGAAATTAAACTTTTTTCAATCAAATTTATTCTTTCACAAGCTAAAACAACAATAAAAAAAGTAATAGACTTTCTCTGCTCATACGCAAAACAATAACAAGTACCATAGAATAATGATAAATAAACGGGAATTTGACTTTATCTGCTCCAAGCCATTGCAAGTGCACAAACTTAATCAAAAAAATCGGCTCCAAGTAACTTTAACGACTCAGATGATCAGACGGGACTGGATGGCGCTGGATTGCTTGATTTGCACCTAGAAATTTGGATAGCTTCAAGAAACAGTCGAAAATTAGGGTCATTACGTCAGTGTGGTCCTCGTAGCACACCTTGATGATGGATCCTTTGGCTTGTGGCACAGCCATCAGGCGGTTCTTCATCACCACTCTACAATTAAAAAATTATTAGTTGGGCGTTGAATTCGGCGATAGATTAATCGGTTTAAAACGAAATTTCTGCCTTTTTTAATTTTACTCTATCAGAGAGTAAATGCGAAAAATTAAATAATGGTATTCTTATATTTCTATTTGTATAAATGCCACTGGGACTGTTGGAAGGGTTTTGCAAATGAAATTTTATGAGAATAATTGCAGTTAAATAATTTTACGTGTTCATAATACGGTCAAAACTAAAAAATGCCGTCTTTTTTTCTTTTACTCAAAGAAATAAATATCTACAGGGTGGCCCAAAAAAACCTGAAAATTTTCAAAATTAACACCGTTTTGTTTAAGACTTTTGAATTTATATATTTCTTACATTATTCAGCAGTGTTTGTAGCTTGTTTAAAAGCCGAGATCAAGGGCTACGTGCTAGTGCAAAAACATTTCGAAAATCACAGCAAAATTTCAAAGAAATATGTCAGAATTTGCTGTTCAAATTCAGACTTTTTAAACAGTTTAAATTAAACATTTCAGTCAGTGAAATTTTGCGTGTCGCATTCATTTATTCTTTTTTTCATCGTGTCTCTATTTTTTTATATTGAATTTGGTGTAACAAGGATGGACGGTTGCAGTCTTAGGTCATAAGGTCAGCTTCGAGGCAAGCAACATATGGGAAGCAACCACTTAGTGAGTTAGCCCTGTGCAGCAAGCCGCGTTAATCTCATGCTACGAGAGCTAGACCTAAGACTACGGCAGAATGAGAGGACTCGGTACCGGCCTCACAACTGTTATCTAAACATCCTTGCTTACGCCAAAAAATTCTGTATTTCAGACAGTGCGCGGAAGCCTTCGACAAAAATTTTCGGATTTTTTCACGTTTTTTTGGGCCACCCTGTAAACAATTTTTTAAAGCGATAACACTATCAGGTAGCCCTGCGATTCTATTTTCTAACGAAGTATTATTTGTTGCAATATCTTAGCAAAATATAGCACAAAAAGGTGAAAGTATGAATTAAAATATTGTTTCGACTTGCTTCATAATTTAACGTTTTTGCGCTAAATTTCACAAAGATGTTGCAACAAATGATACGCTGTTAGAAACTTGAGTCAGAAGGCTACCTGATAATGCTATCACATTGAAAAAAAAATTGCTTAGATACCTGGCACTTTACAACTTTTTTCTCTAAAACTTAAAAAAAAGACGGCACTTTTCAGTCAAAAGACGTCATTTTTCAGTTTCGACCTTACAATACAGACAATTATCATCCATTTTCAAGATCTCGTGAATTAAAAGCATTAAAAAAATTACCCAATTCTTCTATTGGCATCATCATTTTTAGCGTCGGTGGTCCACAAACTTATCTGAAAGCATCAGAGCTATTTATATGGCAATCATTCTCCAAAATTAATTAACCTTGGATCCCTTTTGACGAATGTTGCACACAGCACCACAAATCTGAATTTTTTTAAATAACTACAATAAAAAAGAGGTGTTTTGATGAGACAAAAATTTCATTCTCTCTTTTTAATGTCCTATAAGCGTTCTACCTGGACCCGCATTCTACCTGGAAACAATGTCGAAAAAAATTAGACTGATGCTTATTCGACCATATCTGGCCGATTAGTCCACTTAATTAGTCCACCGATTAGCCCATGGTTTTCGAGGTTCGAAAGACAAATTCCGTGGCTCTCAGATGAGATATAAATTACATTCAGTATGTGTTAGCATGACTAAGATAAATGGATTTTTATAATTAGACTCCGAGTTAAATTCCTAGAAAACCACTTTTTTAGTTGGGATGCTAATTTGCTGATATCTTGGCAAACATTTTTCTACTCATACTTGTGGTTACTTTTATGGCGTAAAGGATATGTTTCTGCGCATTTTGGTATAGGACAGTCAAAGCACGGGAAAACGTATAAAAAATTTACGGGCAACAGTTTGCCAAAAAAATGAAAATTTAGAGTTTAGCCACCTATAGGGCACTCTAAACTCTAAAAAAAAATTAATTCGGAGTCTAATTATAAAAATCCATTTATCTTAGTCATGCTAACATATACTGAATGTAATTTATATCCCATCTGAGAGCCACGGAATTTCTCTTTCGAACCCCGAAAACCGTTTTTTTCGAAGTGGACTAATCGGCCAGATATGGTCGAATTAGCATCAGTCTAATTTTTTTCGATATTGTTTACGGGTCCTGATTTGACAAAAGTTTTTCGCCTTGTCTTTAATGATCAGGTTGTGTCATTTAAGGCGGAAACACAATGGGGAGGCTGTTTGCGGATGCTAAACCAGACTTTACACTCGGAAATTGCCATAAATTTTTTTCAAAATTTTCAAAAATTATTCATTCGGCGCCATGTTGCTAAGATTCAGTACTACCAGATGAACTTTTAATAAAATAGATGTCGTTTAAAAAATTGAGATAAAAAAGAAAGAATTCGCCCAAGCATCTGCACTCGAATTTGAGTTAAATTCTTAAGGCGAAAACACTATGAGGAGTCTGTTTGCGGATGCTAAATCAGATTTGTCATAAGAAATGGACATAACTTTTTTTGTTTTTTTTCAAAAATTATTCTGTTAGTGCAATCTTGTAGCCATACTTGCACGTTTCGGAATATAGGGAGCCAGCGTCAGGCTTTTTGTAATTTCGGCGACGCAAGCGGCGCCGGGCATTTTCAAATTTTGGGGACGGCGACGCAAGCGGCGCCGGCGTCGGAGCGCCAAGGTGAAATTAGGGCGCCACCGCCGGCGTCGGGCTATTTTGGAATTTTGGCACCGGGCGCCAGGCTATAATAAGGGCTCCGGTATTTTTGTCTGTAAATTGAGTTTTTTATAATGAAAAAATGTATAATTTTATCTCAAAAACGCTCATTTTAGAAGAAATTTGAGAAAATTGACAAAATTCTAAGAAAATTCGAGAAAATTGACAAATTTTAAGAAAATTCACAAAATATTTTGAAAAAATTTTGAAAAAAAACAGCGTTGCTGCAAATATTGCGACAAAGTCGGCGCCTTTTAGAAAATCTCGGGCGCCGACGCCGGCGGTGGTGCCCGTGCAAGTATGCTTGCAGCTAAGATTCAGGGCTACCAGATGAGCTATTGATAAAGTAGATGTTGTTGGAAAAATTGAGTTTAGAAAGAAAGAATCGGCCCAAGCATCCGCACTCAAATTCGAGTTTAGATTCTTGGGCGGATTCTTTTTTTTAAATTTTATCTGAGTTTTTTAAAATTTTATCTGAGTTTTTTTACATTTTATCTGAGTTTTTAAAGCAATATTTACTCAATTAATAGCTCATTTGGTAGCCCTAAACCTCAACTATATGATGGGAGAAGATACATAAGCAACTGGAAAATAAAAAACCACACCAACTGAATAATTTTGGTAAAACAGTGAAAAAAGTGAGGATTCTGTTTCGCAGATTCTTAGTGAGTAGTCTGTTTTAGCATCCATAAACAGGCTCCTTATTGTGAATGCGCCTTCAGGAGGTTCTTAAAATTTTATTTGAAATTTTGAAGCAATATTTACTTAGTCAATGGCTCATTTGGTAGCCCTAACCATCAACTATATGTTGTCAGAAACTATTGGGTTGGAACATAATTATCCGCGGTTTTTTGAAACTAATTTTTAAGCATCGAAATTATTTCAAAAAGTTATTCTTAATACACTATTGTGTAGCGCTGTTATCCCTCTTCAAGATGTGCTATCGGTATTCTTGCAGTATTTTGAAAAATTCGGCTTTTGGGTCTTCACACTAGTGATGTCATTATAAGTGGCTTACACGTTTTATCATCCCTTTAACTGGTCAAAAATTTAATTCAAGATCAAGTGCTGTGATAACATCTTAACGCTTTCTTGTAGCGCCGTTCAAGAGCTAAAAGACCTAATTTACAGAATTTTTTTTGAAAAACCGGTTGTGGAGATATGCACTTTTAAAAAAAATCAATTTTGTTAAAAATGACCAAAATTCAAGTTTTTCGGATTTACGGTCATTTTCAACAGCGCTACACAATGGCGTATTAAGTGTATTAACTTTTTGAAATAATTTCGATTCTTAAAAATCAGTTTCAAAAAACCGCGGATAATTATGTTCCAACCCAATAGATAAGCAACTGGAAACTGAAAAAACCGCACCAACTGAATAATTTTAGAAAAACAATGAAAAAGGGAGGATTCTGTTTCGAGATTCTCAGTGAGTAGTCTGTTTTAGTATCCGCAAACAGACTCCTCATTGTGAATGCGCCTTAATAGTTCGGTTTTCATTTCAAATGAAAGCTTTTATAACATTGTGTTTTTGACATTTTTTCAAAAGTTGATATATCTTTTGTAGCCAAGATTGTAGCCCAGAGCTACAAAAGTGTAGGTTAAAATTTAAAAAGTTATCAAAAAACTTTATAGAAAAAATACAATGCCAAAAAACTTTCATTTGAAAAAATTTTTGGGGGGGGGGGGGCCAAGGTAAATCAATATTTTGGTCAAATTTTTCTGTCAAAAAATTGATTTTTATGTAGGAAAAAATTGAAAACAACGTTTTTATCGTTTTTAAAATCAGAAAGATTGTCTATAAGATTTGAATATGGTTACTACGAAAAAAATGTAAAATGCGCCCCCGGACTAAACAAGTTTTACCTATTACAATATAAGGTTAAATTTAACATTAATCCAGTACAGTGCGTTTCATAATGATACGACACCCCCCCCCCCATTTTCTTGAAAAAACATTATTTTTTTGTTAAATTTGTTATTATTTTCCAACTAGCATGTAGAAAACCGCAAAAAATCGCATTTCACCTAATAAATGGTGTTTTTAAACAGGAAAAATATGTTGCCGTAAAGGCAAAAAATCAGCGTTTCATAATGATACGACATTTTCGTGAAAACACGTTTGTTGGCCTTATAGCATAACGATTTGCATCAAAAACAGATTTACAATGTAAGCCCTGAATCTCAGCTACAATTTGGTAGGTCAAATTATTCTTTTTGATTATTACTAAAAAAGTTATGACCATCAATACAAAAAAAGTGTCGATTTCTAGTCAAAATCAAAGTGAATCTAAAGAAAATGGTTGTTTGGTCTCATAAATACTGACTTTTCTTAAAAGTTTCAATATCAAAATGTACCAGTTGATGCACTTTTTGAAAGCTAAATAGTTTCTCCACAAAATGACATGTCAGCTATTTTCAAAGTATTGCACAGGGCTGAGAAACGGACGGGGAACTTATTTACTTGGGGGGTGGAGGCGCATTTTTCGCACATTTGTAAATCATGTTTAAACGACTTCTAAGTAATTTTTATATGCTTAAAACGATTGAAAAGTTGTTTTCTGACACTTTTCCACGCAAAGATAGATTTTTTGAAAAAAAATTCTTTGACCAAAATAAGACTTATTGCCTTGGGGACCAAGGCAAAACACCTTGTATTAAGGGATTCTACCGCGTTTCGGTCACTGGAGCTGGGCAAAAAGAGTCGCTTAATGCATTTCTGATCAAGAGTCTTGCTCGGAATTATGTCTAAGGTAAGTGCGCGCGCGCATCTCTAACCAACCAAGCCCCCTGCGCCCCCTGCGGGGGCGCAGGGGGCTTGGTTGCTTGGGGTTGAGATGCGCACACCCACATACCTTAGACACCAATCACTCGGAGTAACTCTGGATGCATGAAAAAACATGCATACCAGAGTTTCTTTATGCGGTAGGCCCCAGTCAACAAAACTATGTTCAAATTCCATCTTTTGTGGTATCCAGGTACCCTTTCAGGTTGGATTGCCTTGAGGGACCAAGGCAAAAAGTCAAATTTTAGTCAAAAAATTTTTTTTTAAAAAACGATTTTTGTGTAGAAAAGTGTCAGAAAAGGACTTTCTTATCGTTTTAAGCACATAAAAGTTACTTAGGAGTAACTTTTAAACATGATTTACAAATTAGTGAAAAATGCGCGAATAATTTGACCTACCAAATTGTAGCTGAGATTCAGGGCTCACATTGTAAATATGTTTTTGATGCGAATGGTTATGCTATAGGACCAATAAACGTGTTTTCACGAAAATGTCGTATCATTATGAAACGCTGATTTTTCGCCATTTCGGCAAAATATTTTTTTCTGTTCGAGAAAAACACCGTTTTTTGGAGTGGAATACAATTTTCTGCGGTTTTCCACATGCTAGTTGAAAAATATGAACAAATTGAACAAAAAAAAACTAATGTTTTTGGCAAAAAAATGGGGGTGTCGTATCATTATGAAACGCACTGTAGGAGGCTGTTGAAAATTGGTGGTCCCCCGCCTTCAGCTTGCCCCTTAAAGGGGCATGCCCACGCTTATAAGAGGTGTTGCCCGGGAATTAAATTTTTTTCATAATTATTGAGCTTGTGTACGGATTTTGTACTTGGTTTCTAACATAACCATACCTAAAATTAAATTCTAGGCCTTGTTTTGTTATGGCCTTATGACAATTGTAAGTGCAAATGTTTTTGGTATTGTGAACACCCCTTACATTTACACTTATTTTTTTTCTTTTAGTCTCATTTACACTTAATTTAATACAAGTGTTTTTCTAGAATACTAAAAGTGCTCTATTGATGACAAGTAGTTCATTTCTAGTTATAAAAACTTAAAAATTGGTATTTTTGTTTAACAAAACTGACTTTTAGAAATATAAGTGAGGATAAGTCTATAATTTTCATTTACATTCATACTCGTACTGTGAAGGCGTAAGTCTAAATGTAAGTGTAAATGTAAATGTTTTTGGTATTGTGAAGACACCTTACATTTACACTTACATTTTCCGTAAATGTTCTAATAGAGCCCCCTCTCTAATAGAGCCCCCCCCCTATTTTTTGACTAAGATTTCAGAGCTAAGGCCATTTTTGATTGACAATTTTTAGATTTTCGGGGGATCGAAAAATAAAGCCCCGGGGGCTCTATTAGAGCATTTACGGTACATTTACACTTACAATTGTGATAGAGCCATTAGAAACCAAGTTGAGAAATCCGTACAGAAGTTCAATGATTACGGAAAAATTTTGGACGAGAATTAAATGTGCCTTGTTCTGGATGAAAAGTGCCTTGTTTTTTTTCTTTTAGTCACAGCAGCAAGTATAGTAGCAATTTTTTAAAGTGGTAACATCATCAAGTAGCTGTCTTCATATAGTTTCTAACGTCGTATTGTTTGTTGCAACATCCTTTTAAAATTCAGCACAAAAAGGTGAAAGTTTGAATCAAATTATTTTTCCGAATTGCTTCATATTTCGAAGCGTCTCTGCTAGTTTGTGAAAAGATGCTGCAACAAACAATACGCCGTTAGAAACCAGAAGAGCAGGGCTACATGATGGTGACATCACTTTGAAAAATGGCAAGTAAACATGCTGCTGTGACTAAAAGAAAAAAACAAGGCACTTTTCATCCAGAACAAGGCAGATATAAAATTTATCCAAAAATTTTGAATTCCCGGGCACCACCTTTTATTAGCGTGGGCATGCCCTTTAAAAGTTGGAAAGTTTCGGACTCGAACATCCGAATACAAATAGCATCAAATTAAAAAATACAGCTGAAAATACTGTCGTTAAAAAATAAATCATACCCACACTTATCAAAAAGACGGGACCCACCGAAAATTTTTTGAGATGAAAATTTTATGACCAAAACGAGCGATGCCGAAAAACTTCTCACCTGGTCGGAATCCTCTCCGAACTGCTCTCCAATTAAAGCGATAAGCAGTTCGAGCCACCAACAGTCTAGCCTAGAATAATTTAAACATAGGAATCGACTAAAAAATTGTCAGACTTACAAATCTGCTCGAGACTTCTCGACCTAAATTTTTTCTTTTGAACAATTATGGGAATTAGTAGCAAGTAAACAGACCACAACAATAAGTCTGCCACCGCTCTTGTTCTGAGGCACTTCCCACATCGGCTGGATGTCATCTTTGAACAGGTTGTAGTCACAGCCAACCAAAGCAGATGGAGGTCTGCAATAAAAACGACATAAGTATGAATATTGACCACGTGTTGTGACATTTCGAAATTTTTTCTTTTGTGATCATAACCTCGGGATTGTTAGTTTAAAGCTTTTTCTTTTACTAGGTTACGAAATAGTTGAAGTGCTCCCTTAAAAGTTTGAATTTCACCAATAAATTTCTATTTGAACGCTTTGATTTCGATTTTGTTGAAAAAATTTTAAATTCTGTTCGCACAAGTGTTTGGCCTTGAATATTAGCTTTCTGATTAGTTACCGTATTTACTCTATAAACTCCGCATGCTCTAATAACTGACCACGCCTCGTTTTTTTACTAGCGTTTCAGAGTTAGGGCCATTTTTGATAAGCAATTTAAAGATTTTTCAACGCTTGAAAAATAACTTCCCATGGGGAGTTAATAGAGGAAATGCGGTATCGAACTCTGATGAATGGATTGAGAAATGGAGTGATTAAAGCTGGTTTTCTGTAATTTTTTACCACGAAATTTTGAGCCCATTTTTTCCTTTTTTTCTTGTAGCTATGCTTTTTTCTCAAAATCGTAGAAACATTCAGGAAAATCTAGTTTATCAGAAAGATAGAGCTTCTTCTCCTGCGTCGAATGAAATCTAGTTTTTAGCATGCACAATGCATAGTGACCGAGATCTAGGCGAAAATAGATGAGAAGTTCCTTTTAAGCAGTGTCCACATTCGTGAGCCACCTGCTCCATGAAAATTACAAAGGTGATATTTGTAACTCCATCTCAAAAACATGCTCTACAAGAAAAAAAAATGGGAACAAAATTTCGAGGTAACAACTGGTAATCCAGAATTACAGAAAACCACTTTTAAAAGGTTTTTAGAAAAAAAATTAAATCTTTACGTTCCTGGAATCATTCATCGGTGTTTGATAGATATTTGAAAATCTAAGATTCAGGGCTGCATGGTTAAAGGACCATACTTGTTGATGACAATGAGAATTTGGCAAATTCAAATGCGCGCGGGACATTTTTTTTACTCCAAAAATACTTTTTGAATTATGTACTGTTGGTATATCACAATAAAAAACGAAACTTTATATAAGTGGCCTAGTGGTGCAGTGGTATAGTAGCGCTGTGTAGTGATAGTCGATCTGAGGTTCGACTCTCGTGTCTTCTCCGTTATTTTTGATCATTCATGTTGATACACGATGAACAATTTGGAAAATAATTTCGGAATAAAAAAAAGTGTCCCGCGCGCATTTGAATTTGCCAAATTCCCATTGTAATTAACAAGTATGGTCCTTTAACACGTAAAAGGCTGGCTGTAAATGCGGTTTATTTAGATGCAGAATTTCACGTAGATCATTTTTTAAAAATATTTGTACGGGTGTTGGGACGGGTCAAGTGACCTAAAAACCGGTTTAAAATCTACGACCATTTCAAGGAAAATGGGAAAATTTCCGAGAGGTAGAAATAATTTATCACTAGACTACAGCTATGACTGTTATATGTCAAAATGATCGCTAGGATCTGCCTTTTCGAATGAGTATATGTGAGCTTTAATCTGTTTGCAAAAAGTTGGACAACCAGCGTCCAACGCCCAAAACCACCGTTTTCTCACTAGTCAAATTTCCGCTTAAGGCCGCTCAGGAGCACGTTATAGCTGTGTATAACTGCTAAATGTTTGGTCAATACTTGTAGCGAAATTCAAAAGCTACAAGATGGGCGAAAAATCTGCACAGAAATTAAAGAAAAGTCACTCAGAAATTTTAGAAAAAGAGTTAAAACCTGCTGTTTTCTGGCACTGGGACTTGAAGGATACCTGGCTTGGCATATTCCTGGCCGAATTTCTATAAAAAATTTAGAGTGCAATATAGCAAAATGATCAGCACGAAAAATGCAACAGAACTAGTGCAAAGACTCACAGGACAACAAGCAAAATGTAACAAAATTCAAGCCAAAACAATTTGACTCCAAAACCCTACAAAAAACCAGGGTCTTTTTGACGAAAATTCAGGTGGCCAGAATCGTCTATTCCTAAAAAGGTTGCCAGCATGGTTCTTCAATCCTTTCAAAAAAGAGAAAACGCTGTCTTCTCTGTGATCTAAACATCGTATCTTATGCAGTTTTTTTCGCTCTATCACGTGCTATTTTTATTTTTAAAAATTGCCTATAAAATTTTGAGAAAATTACGAAATCAAGTGACAGCCACCTGAATTTTCGTCAAAAAGACGCTGGTTTTTTGTAGGGTTTTGGAGTCAAATTGTTTTGGCTTGAATTTTGTTACATTTTGCTTGTTGTCCTGTGAGTCTTTGCACTAGTTCTGTTGCATTTTTCGTGCTGATCATTTTGCTATATTGCACTCTAAATTTTTTATAGAAATTCGGCCAGGAATATGCCAAGCCAGGTATCCTTCAAGTCCCAGTGCCAGAAAACAGCAGGTTTTAACTCTTTTTCTAAAATTTCTGAGTGACTTTTCTTTAATTTCTGTGCAGATTTTTCGCCTATCTTGTAGCTTTTGAATTTCGCTACAAGTATTGACCAAACATTTAGCAGTTATACACAGCTATAACGTGCTCCTGAGCGGCCTTAAGCGGAAATTTGACTAGTGAGAAAACGGTGGTTTTGGGCGTTGGACGCTGGTTGTCCAACTTTTTGCAAACAGATTAAAGCTCACATATACTCATTCGAAAAGGCAGATCCTAGCGATCATTTTGACATATAACAGTCATAGCTGTAGTCTAGTGATAAATTATTTCTACCTCTCGGAAATTTTCCCATTTTCCTTGAAATGGTCGTAGATTTTAAACCGGTTTTTAGGTCACTTGACCCGTCCCAACACCCGTACAAATATTTTTAAAAAATGATCTACGTGAAATTCTGCATCTAAATAAACCGCATTTACAGCCAGCCTTTTACGTGTTAAGCAAAAAAATTAAAAGATTTACAACAAAATGCAATTAAAAATGCATTAAATAAAATTAAATTCACTGGTGAGTGTAGACTTTCGAGGAAGCAAGTCAATCGATTCTTTTTTCAATTCACTAAATAGTCTAGCTGCGGCCAATCATTTTGTAACATAAAATCAATGACTTCTTGCAAATATGATTAGTAAGCCTTAACCAAAAAATCTCAAAGCCTTTGAAAGCTATGAATTTTTTTTATCGGAAAAAGCTTGGGTATCAGGTACAGTAGAACCTCGTTATAAGATACACCTCGTTATAAGATACACCTGGGTCCGGTCCCAAGTTAAATAACTCCCGTCAAATTACCCCCTATATAAGATACACCTCGTTATAAGATACAGCTGGGGTCGGTCCCTGGGTGTATCTTAAAACGAGGTTCGACTATACTCATTTTCCCACATTTTGGACTTTTTAAAATGACCCAAATTCATTCCTTAAGCGAATTTTTTCCGCTCAACAAGAAAAAAAAAGAATTTTTGAGCTTTTTCTCAACTGAAAACCTGCAAAAATAGTCTATTTAAGGGATTTTTCGACAAAAGTAATAAGAAATGCTTTCTTTATCTTAAACAAAAAATGAGTTTGGAAGCCAATTTTTAGCTAACTTTTCAAAAAATCCGAAATGGGGGGGGGTGGTCAGGGTAAATAATGACCGGGTATCACTATTATTGTCCCGAGTGTTCACTACTTATTTTAAGATAAAGTAGTAATTTTTAAAAAAAAGTTATGTGACCCATTGATAAATTCTAGTCGACCTATGCAGGAATTTCACGACAACCGGATACATTTGATATAAAAAATTGACTAAAGCTTACCTGATATTGTCATAAAGGCTAAAAGAGAAAAGAAGTATTAGCTGGGCTTTTAAATTCGCTTAGAAACTTACGCCCAAAATTCCTCCACTGTTTTCAATTCGCACACCTAGAAACCGAAATATAGGTAGTTAGCACAAAAACCTTTAAAAAATTTTACATTTTTCAGCCTCTTCACCCAGTCCAGCTCTTTTTTGTTGTTCAAGAACCTATAAAAAGCTCAGTCCTGAGTTCGACTTTGAAAATTTTAGATTACCAAAGCGTCCATCTGTTTTTGAGTGGATGGATTTGGTTCAGAATCAAGGACTGAGGTATTGTAGACGACTAGAAATAAATGCAGTTAACACTAAAGAAACTTTGACTATAATTAAGGTAAGATTTTTATGCAATTAAAAATGGTTGCAATAGTTTTCGAACCCGAAATGGTTTCTTTTTCGGACTCAAAAGGCTATTTTCCTGCCCCAAATTTGAAAAACCCTTTGTTCTCGGTTATTTCTCGTTAATTTTTTAGTTTTTTGAACTATTATGTAGCGCTGCATATTAGCTTTTTAACAGGCCATCCAGTGACCATACGAGTTTTCAAAAAGATGGAGGAAAAGTCTTTGAATGGGCAAAATCATAAAAAAAATTTGCTGTATTCAAAGACCTTTTCTCCAACACTCCGGAATCTTACTAAGTCACTACATAGCTTGTTAGAAAGCTGAGATTCAGAGCTACAAGATGGGGTTGAGAAAATACGAAAATTAATGGAAACAAATCACTGAGAACAAAGGTTTTTCTAAATTCGGTGCAGGAAAATAGCCTTTCGGGTAGAAAAGGTACCATTCCGGGGTCGAATTAAAAAGTCGTATTAAAAACATGCACGGAATTATGTTTTTGTCATATTAGGTTATTATTAAAAAAGAAAATGTTTAAGTTTTTCCAGATCTCAACTATGATACAGATTATGAATGTCAAATACACTAAAACAGCCAAAAGAATTTTTTGTAATGATTTACATTCCTGAGAAAATTCTGGCTACTGAAAATCTCAGAATGATTTTTTTTTGTATAAATGGCTACATGCACATCGAAAATAAACCGACAAGTATCAGTCAACTATTAAAAAATTACACTGTAAATCATTAGAAAGTAAATATACAAAACCTCATCGGAGTCTTCAATTGCATTCTCATCTGGGTTTGGCGGCATAACAGCAATATCCACGCTTGATTGAACCTCCATGATTGCAAAAAAAACTCTTTAAATAAGTTTCGTAACAGCAAATTTGGTTGAGGAAAGCGAAGCTTCTAAAATTGAATTTACAAATCAGTGAGAATTTACGAAATTATTTTTTCAGAAAATAAATCAGGGTGGAAAGTTTATGTTTCGGCTTAACAATCATCAAAAATAACATTATTATAAAAAACGGCAGTGTAAATGTGTATGAGCAGACTGAGTTGACAGTAAGACAAAGACTTTTAAACACATTTTTGTCTTGCAAAGAAGTGACTTTTATTTAGAAATGAATTTGAAAAAACGATGATTTGATGGTCTGAAAATTTTGATGGTGAGAAGAGTATAATTAATCTAATCTTTGGAGGATTTTTTGTTCTGATTTAGCAGTTATTTGATATGAAAACGTAATTATAGCATAAATAAGTGTACCAATTTGAATTGTAGCAATCAAACGTTGAAAAGATATGCGAGAATTCACGGGTTTAAAACCTAAATTAGCCCACACTGAGCAACAAGTTGCATTGGCATAATTTTTTTCTCAAACTTTTTCTGAAATAATACGCTCAAAATTTCTGTTCGAGACAAAAAATATTTTCAGAAAAATTTTTTGAAAAAAAAAGCATTTCGGTGAAAAGAGTTAGTTTTCTGGTGACATAAATCAGTTTTCGGTGACGACGGTCGTAGCACAAATCGAATAAGCATTAAAAAAACTTGAGTCTGTTCTAACATACGTAGTTTTTTTTTCATAGCCTAAGCACGCAGTAAAATATAAAAAACAATTTCTACAGTTTTTAAGAAGCTCCCATTTGTTTAAAATATATAAAAAAAATTCCCACGATGAGTTCCGTCTATGATTCCACTTCCTTGTAAGATATTTTCAATTTTGCAAATCTTCTGAGAAAATATGAAAAAATAGGTTTTGCTTTTGTTTTTCCTCATAAAAATATTTTGTCGCATATTTTGGAGCGCGACAAAATATTTTAATGATACATTTTGTCCTGTTACTTCTTTTTTTATAACTGTTTTATTTATTCTTTTAGTGAGAATGCCATTTTTGACAAGTTGACAAATATTTTCATCACTTTAACCGGTTTATAATTTTCGATTTAGTGCTCTATCGATATTGCTAGTTATAGTGCTAGGTCGCCAAAGAACTATAAAATTTTTAAATAAAAGTACAGATGAGAACCGTGTACAAAACCCATTTTAGAGAGAAAAATTTTTATGTAAAAATGTTATGGTTTTTCTGAGATATGGTTTTTCTAAAAAAGTGAAAAATGGCTAAAAATCTGGTTTTCTTCATTTTTCCGAATTTATTCATTTGTTTCAGAATTATTTTTTCAAAAGACCACATCTTGACAATCTTACTTTTAGAGAAATCCTCACCTTAAGGACTATCATTCCCATAACATTTTTTCTTACTCTCGCGTTGTAAAATTTTTTTCGGGTGTCTCTAAACATTACCTCCAAAAATTATATAAAAATTTGTTTGGAACTTTATGAGTCCACTTCATTGCAACAGCTTGCAATTTGCAGATGTTCCGCAATCAGTATGACAGCGATGTTACCGTATGGAGTCCACAAGGACGTCTTCACCAAGTAGATTATGCAGTGGAGGCCATGAAACAGGGTAGTGCCACTGTCGGGATTAAGAGTAAAACCCATGCTGTTCTTGTGGCTCTCAAGGTTACTAAACCATTTTATTCTACAACTTTCGAATCCCCAAACATCAAGACAATTTCAGCGTGCCGCCAATGACTTGTGCTCTCACCAAAAGAAAATTTATGAACTGGATTCTCATGTGGGACTTTCAATGGCAGGATTATTATCTGGTAAGAAATGAAAAATTTTCAATATTTATGGTAAAGATTTTACATTGCAGATGGTCGAATCCTTGCGTGAGTTATTGTTTTTATAATGGCTCATTTATAAACGTTGTCGTTGTCGTCGTCGTTGTCGTTGTCGTTGGAAAAAATGTTTTATAAAGGCACTTTTGCGCCAACGACAACGACAACGCCAACGACGACGACAACGACAACGACGACCTATTTATAAAATATCCAACGACAACGCCAACGACAACGACGACGCCAACGACAACGAAATTTTTTCTTCCAAATAAGACAAATTTTGCATTTCAAGCCGGAATTTTAAGGATTAAATATATTCTCCACACGTTTTCCCTCAAAATCTGTACTGAATATACGAAGTTTGTCCAATTTTGAATGAAAAATTTCGTTGTCGTTGGCGTTGTCGTTGGATTTTTTATAAATAGGTCGTCGTTGTCGTTGACGTCGTCGTTGGCGAAAAAAAGGGTTTTATAAAAAAAATATTCCAACGACAACGACAACGTTTATAAATGAGCCATAATAGTTTTGAAAAGTTGACTATAGTTTTTCATGATAAAAGATAGCCTTTCAGTCGATTCTTGCAGTCGGAGTGTGCCTCCTTCAGATGGGATTTCAAGCACACTGTGCCGATCCCAGTTCTCAACAAGAAAATTCAATTGAGTAAGTAAACTTAATAATACCAGAGCAAACAAAAGGGTTCCTGTTACAGTCGACGCTCTCTATAACGACGCTCTTTATAACGACTCGAGAAAAAAAATTGGTTGGTTTCAAACAAATTAAGCAGAAACGGCACTCTTTATAATGACGCTCTCTATAACGATTCGCTTTAGCCGGTCCCTTGAGAGTCGTTATAGAGAGCGTCGACTGTAGCTGTAAATGAAAACATCCAGTAAATTAGTGCAAATCCGCTTTTTTTGGCGCAAATTTTGGTTTTGCGTAATTAGATCAAAAATTTCCAACTTTTTTGAAAAGTTTTAACGTCATCATGTAGCCCTGCTCTTCTAGTTTCTGATGAGGTATCATTTATTGCATTATCTTGAAAAAATGTGATACAAAAAGGTAAAAGTATGAACCAAATTAGAGAAACAATTAGGTTCATACTTTTACCTTTTTGTATCACTTTTCTCAAGATAATGCAATAAATGATACCTAATCAGAAACTAGAAGAGCAGGGCTACACGATGACGTTAAACTTTCTTGAAAAAATTGAAAAAGTTTTAATCAAATTACGCAAAACAAAAATTTGCGCCAAAAAAAGTGGATTCACGCCAAAAAAAGTGTTTTTGCGCCAAAAAAAAAGTATTGTCCAATTCGATCTCGAGATTTTTGGGTGCTCGACCACGATCTCAGGCGTTAAGAATTAGTTGCTTAAATTAACAATAATGCTCTCTCGTAGTTGAGCGTATGTATGCTTTACAAATATTTTGTTGTTTGGAGAGTTTTGTAGCGAACCACTTCGCGAGTTTTTTCATAGGTTCTCGAAAACTTACCCGGTAAATTTACCCGATACCCGATTCTTATGACAAGACTATCGATTTAAAATGTTTCAAGTCTGCATTACATTAGGGAAACACATTTTTGTTCAGAATTACAAGCCAACACTCAATACTACGGCCGACGACCCTTTGGGGTGGGACTAATTGTAGCTGGTTATGATGTGAGTATTCTTTTAAACAAGCATCCAATCAACAAGGACTTGTATTTCAGGACAATGGAGCCCACATAGTGAAGACTGATCCCTCAGCTGAAGTAGTGGAAATGCTAGCCAGCTCAATTGGAGCTAGATCTCAGTCTGCTCGAACCTATTTGGAAAGACATTTGGATGAATTCGCTAATGGTCATTTATAGTTTCTAACAGAATCCAAAAATCAATAATAACTTCCGAGTTCGATTTCACCGCAACATGTCCTTTTTTAATTTAGTTTTTTTAGTTTCAAGCTCTTATGAGTGAATTTCAGCTAAAAACTTGATAACTTTTGTGGCTTGAGTATAAAATCCCCCACGTAGAGTGCTCGGATGGAGGAGATAACCTCATATTCGTGTTTCTCGACCTTTAAACTCGATCTCCTGTGGTTCGAAAAATTTTTCTCTCAAAATAAAAAAAACACTTGGCTTTTATATAAAATCGGGGTCGACAAACACGATTATGACATTAATTCCTCCATCCGAGCACTCTTCGTGAGGGGGCCTGGAGATGGGCGTATTCTATACTGCAACCACTTTTCTTTTATTTCCAATAAAACATTTAAGCATAAAATATTTTTATCGGATAGAAAGTTTTTGCTTTCATCGAACCGAAAATCTGCGAAGCAGATAGAAAATAGGCCTTTTCAACTTTTTTTAGTATGTCTAATTTTATATGTCTATAATTTCAGCATCGCTAGAAGAGTTGATCAAGCACGCATTGATTGCCCTTCGGGACACTTTGCCGGCTGAGGAAAAGCTAACCCAACAGGTCAGCATTGAAAATTGCTTGTTATTGTAGGGCTGCCAGCGTGGACTCTAGAGGTGTACATTCGGCCTCGGGAGGGATTTTGGATCGGGATTGGGGCTAAAAAACATTCGAGATCTGGATTACGTTAAACAAAATTCGGGATCCCGATCTTAATTTCGGGATTTGCCGATCTGTCGAGTCCATGAGTAATCAGGCAAAATACAGGGTGTCCCAAGGCATTCTACTGATTTCGAACGTTCACAACTGTTTTTCTTAATACTATTTTAAAATTTTGTAAATGCATAAAGACTAAGCTTCCGATAAAAAAAATTTTGCCATGCAAAATCGCAAATACGAGTGGTTTCCCTGCGCCTTAGACCGTACTTTTCCACAGGCTATCTACAATAAACTGCTGGAGGGTTATCAAGCAAAAATAGTGTTTTTTTTTTATTTTATAGAAGAATTTTCACAGAAAAATTTACTAGAAAGTTATCACCGCAAGCTTTCTTTACAGAATATCGAATTCAGTTCACCAAAAAAAAAGTCATAAGCGTATAAAATCGGTGGAATCTTTTGAGACATCCTTTTCGCATAAATTGCTGTAATACAGAGCGAAAAAATAAATAAAGCTGATTAAATAATCGGGAGGATCTGTCAGATCCCAAATCTGTCCAAAAAAAGAGAAAAATAAATTTAAAAAACCGCAAAATCATGCAAAAATGAAAATATTTCTGGTTAAAAATTATTTTGAAAATGTTCATCGGGATTTGGCAATTTTCGGGATCCGGATTTTCAAAATCGATCGGGAGGGATTCGGGACCGAAATCTTCAGAGTCGGGATCCGATCGGGAGGGATCCTGATCCCGTGCACACCTCTACCAAAAACCATTTATTTCCGATTTTCTACTTCTTTTTACTTTATTTTAACTTTTAAAATTAATACTTGCAGAACACTTCCGTGGGCATCGTTGGCAAGGGCCAAGTATTTAAAGTCATGGAGGACGAAGCAGTTCAATCTTATCTCGAAAATTTGACTGCTTGATTTGCTTGTGAAAAAATCCACATCTTTTATTCGTTCTTTTTTTTTCTTACGTTGTTGGTTGTACTCCAATAAACACTTATTCCTTTACTTTTTTATTTAATGAAAAATAAAATTGATTTGGCCACAAAACGACAACATCCACAACAGTAAATTGATCCAACGTATAAAGAAAGAATCCTAGAAAGACGTTGGAAGAAAAAAAAGAAAACGGGTGAAATTTAAATTTTTCGAACCTTGCGAAAGAGTTATATGATACCTGGTAATTTGCCTCAACCTCTAAGTGATCGTCGGTGAAAAAAAGTTCCTTTCAAAATCTAAAAGTATGCTGAGACCAAATTTTTAGGTAGAGACTGATTCTTGTACCGACTTGTCTATGTCACCGAAAGTTTCTTTATTTATTTGATTTTTTTCTTTTCAAGACAAAAACAATTTTAGCAGCAAGAAAAAAGCTTTCGGTGACAAGAATAATTAGCGGTAGTAGCGAATACCCCCCCCCCCCGACAATTTTTTTTTCAAAATCAGGTTTAAACCATTTCTAAGTAATTCTTATGCGCTGAAAACGATAAAAAAGTGTTTTCGGGCATTTTCTGACCTAAAAAGTTGATTTTTGGAAAAAAAATTTTGACTAAAATTCGACTTTTTGCTTTGGGGGACCAAGGTAAACCACCTGAAAACGGTACCTAGAGTCCTAAGAACATAGTTTTGTTAGCTGGGGCTTACCGCATAAAGAAACTCTGGTATGCATGTTTTTTTCATGCATCCAGAGTTACTTTCGAGTGATTTGTGTCTAAGGTATGTGGGTGTGCGCATCTCAACCCCAAGCAACCAAGCCCCCGAAGGGGGCTTGGTAGGTTAGAGATGCAGGCACTCACTTACCTTAGACAAAATTCCGAGCAGGACTCTTGATCAAAAAATGCATACGGAGACTCTTTTTGCCTAGTTCCAGTGACAAAACGAGGTAGAATACCTTGGTCCCCCAAGGCAAAAAGTCGAATTTTGGTCAAATTTTTTTTTTCTAAAAATCAACTTTTTAGGTCAGAGAATGCCCGAAAACACCTTTTTATCGTTTTCAGCGCATAAGAGTTACTTAGAAATAGTTAAAACCTGATTTTGAAAAAAAATTTGTTGGGGTGGGGGGTATTTGCTACTAGGGTCGAATAATTCATTCATTGACAAAAATACAGACTGTCTCGAGATTAGGGTAACATTTAAAAAAATCAGGCAGCATTACAACGTTGCGGGCCGTTTCTGAATTTTCGGATGGCAAGTCCTGGAAATGACCAGAATAAAAGCCATTATAAGACGAAATATAAATTAAAAACGAATATAAAAAGCTGAAATTTCAACAAAAAATATTAAATTTAAACATGTTGCCGTAGTTCCTTTAAAAAGTCCCCTTGCTCTAAAAAAGAGCTTCTAAGAGGAAAAAAAGGTTAATTAATTTTAAGACACCCTGTAAGTCTTTTGGTGACAATAATCAGTCTTTCTGTGGCAAGAATAAGTTTAACTCGAATTTTTTCGAGTTAAGTTTTCTTCGGATCCTATCGTTGTTGTTGTCATTCACAAAAACGATCGGCAAATTTAGAATCCTTGCGATATTTTGGACTAGAGTCACCGAAAACAACTGGCAAAATGCTTCAAAAATCAGGGTAACATCCCCGGACCCTAGGTGGAGCTTGAAGGAGGTGACGTTAAATCGAGGGTTGAATGTAATTGGATTACGGGTGAAAAAAAAACTGTGTTCAAAATTTTTGTTTTTGGAGACCACAAACCAAGTTTATTGCCATTTTTAAATTGACATGTAAAAGAAACCCATCAGAAAAGAGTTCACTAACTTTGTGCAGGACTTTCTTGACAACCTAATAAGTACCTGGATTTTCGAACTCTTTTGCTAGATGTCTTTGGTTGAAATTGTAAAAACAATCGCAGGAATTCTGAGTTTTCAGATCGTTTTTGTGAACAGCAACGAGTTTGCCATAAAGACCCACGCCTCTGTATTTACGTACATCTTTAGGTGTATGTTAAATGGCTCGAATCGAAAACACCGCTTAAATTATGTGTTTACCCCCTCAAAGCTAGTTTCTGATGATATCAACTAGCTAGAATTTTGAAAACTCATTCTTCTTGCGAGGCTCTAAACAGGTGCCAATTGTTTTTGTACCAGCATGTAGCCCCGATGTTCTAGTTTCTGATGATATCAACTAGCTAGACACGATATATAAAAGTGGTACAACAATTCACTTTGAAAAACAGTATTATATTTATAAAAACCTATTTCTCCGCAAAATTTTAATATCACACCAAGCCAGTTGATGGCTCATCAGAAACTAGAATCGCAGATCTACACGCTGGTATAAAAAAATTTGGAATTGTCGAGAGCCTCGCAAGAACAACGATTTTTAATAAATTTGAGGGTGTTAATACATAATTTGAGGAAGTAAACACATAATTCAAGGGGTGTTTTCATCTACAGCCTATGTTAAATCAAGAGACTCGAGTCTTTTCGGTAAAACTGTTGTCATCCACAAATTGATCGGCAACATTTGAATATTTATGGGTTTTTGTGTGGTTCGTTGCATTTCAATGAACACTATGTACTTTAATTTTTTATTGAATGATGATAAACTGAATTTGACGACAAAACAACAACAAACAAAACAATAAATTAATCGAACGCATAAAAAATATCCCAGAAAGATGGTGGAAGAAAAAAGGGAAATGGGTGAAAATTGGTTGCAAAAGGATCTGGACCGAAAATACAAGTCAATAAAAATAAAAATGATTGATTTTCACCCGCCTCCCACTGTAAATATTTCATTGACTCGAAATAGTAGATTTTGTGAATATATTCAGTGGCGACCAGGATGAGCACTTCGCCCATCCGTAATACTCTCTGACTTCTAGTCCGTATAAAGTAATTCGTATACTAATCAGTACGAAAATATGGCAGTACCTCAAGTGTACCTCCTCCCCAAAGAGCATGGGCTCTTCTAAGACTTACAATGATTAGAGAACTCATACTCTTTGGGCATTGGGGTGCACTTGGGGTTTTACGCAAAATTATATAGTATTCAAGCTACAGACCTTTATGGTTCTTGATAGGTTTCCTAATAATAAATCAAGATTTTCAAGTCAAAACAATTTTTAAGACCTGCTTTTTTGGATTTTTCGACTTAAGAAAATTAGGACTATGTTCATCCAAAGTTCTCCTCCAAAACAGTCAGAAAACTATAAATTAAAATTATCGATCAGCAGATTTTTAAAACTGAAAATTTTCACAAAATTCAACTATTTCAAGCCAAAAAAGAAACAAAATCATGGTGAAAAATAGCTAAATATATTTTTGTCTCACAATTTAGCCAATAAGGTGAGCTTGTCCAGTTAGTCTAGTGTTGTAAAGCTGAACCAAGCCTCTGAGAACATAGACCAAACACAACTATGGAAGAAGGAAAAGGGTAAAAGAGATAGTTGTTTTTGTTTTTTGGCTCTATATGACTGAAAGCAAGGCAGTTGTGGGTATTTAAAGTTCGTCCTTCTCGTCTCCAGCACCTCCTTCTGGACCAGCACCTTCTGGGCCACCTGGTGGAGGGGCTTGGCCGGCGTACAATTTGCTGATGATTGGCTGCACTTTGCTCTCCAAGTCCTTCTTCCTCTCCTTCAACTCTTCCACAGTGGCATCTCGGTTGGAGTCCAGCCAGGAGATGGCTGCATCCACTGAAGTCTCTATGGTTGTCTTATCCTCGTCACTCAATTTTCCTCCTAGCTTTTCTTTGTCTCCGATCTGGAAAAATTTAAGGGTTAATATATGGCTATATTTTAGGTGCGTGAACGTTTCAGCACTTTTTTTCAAATGAAAAAAAGTGCTGAACGGCAAAAAGTGATTTTTTGAAAAAAATTGCCTTGGTCCCCCCTGTTGTTTTGAAACCTTGCTTATTGGTGGTTTCAAAACCACAGGGGGACCAAGGCAATTTTTTTCAAAAAAATCACTTTTTGCCGTTCAGCACTTTTTTTCATTTGAAAAAAAGTGCTGAAACGTCCCTTTACCATATTTTAGCTTTTATTTAAGTTCTGCGTATGATTTGAACTTTATTAATGAAACACCAGGAATGGGTATTTTTAGTAAAAAAATCGAAAATTTTAAAAGAAAGGTGGTGCGAAGATGGAAATAGATTTTTTCGAAATCCATACTACCTATCATTCAAGCCATCAAAATTTACCTGGTTCTTCAAACTGTAGGCATAGCTCTCAAGCTCATTTCTGGCTTCAACTCCTTCCTTGACCTGAAAAAAGTTAAAAATTAATATTTATTCATCCTCTACGCCCTTATTGAATCTACCTTTTTGTCGTCATCTGCAAACTTCTCGGCATCGTTGATCATTCTTTCAATGTCTTCAGGTGACAGACGGTTCTGGTCATTGGTAATGGTGATTTTGTTCTTGTTGCCAGTGCCCTTGTCCTCAGCACTGACGTGCAGAATACCGTTGACATCGATCTCAAAGGTTACCTCAATCTGAGGCACTCCTCTGGGTGCTGGTGGGATTCCAGTCAGGTCAAATTTGCCCAGTTGGTGGTTGTCCTTGGTCATGGGGCGCTCACCCTCGAACACTTGGATGGTCACGGTGGGCTGGTTGTCGGCGGCTGTGGAGAAGATTTGAGACTTCTTGGTGGGAATTACGGTGTTTCGGGTAATCAATTTGGTCATCACTCCTCCAACGGTCTAAAAAAATTAGGAGTTGAGTCTTGTGTGAAAAGACTTTCTAGGGAAAAATTAGTTACCTCAATACCCATGGTCAGAGGGTTAACATCGAGCAGAACGATTTCAGTATCTTCTTCTCCGCTGATAACACCTCCTTGGACGGCGGCTCCGTAGGCGACGGCTTCATCAGGGTTGATACCACGAGATGGCTTAAAATAAACATTGGTGAGAAAAGTTAATTTATACTGACTAGTCTAGTAGTTCTATTTCAGTTTTAGCTTTTATTAAATTGCTTAAGTTTCACACTACGATTAAAACTAAACTGACACAGCGAAAATATTTCGCTGTGTCAGTGTCATCCGAAAATCGCAAGGATTTAGATTTTGCCTTTCAGTTTTGTAAATACCGTATTCTTTCTATTAGTTCCACATGTGGGATTATTTTTCAATCGTCCGAAAATCGGAAAAATTTGGAGTCGATCTCGAGATTCTTGGTGAAAATTCAAAATCTAAAGAGCGGAATCAGTAGAGCTCGTGGGCGTTAAGAAAATGCAAAAAACAGCTTTGTTAAATTTTTTTCTCTGAGCTGAGATACAGGTCCTCAAAGTTGGGGGTGTGGGTTTAATAGAGAGTGTGGAACCGATAGAGAGAATACGGTAGTAAAAGTTCGGCGGCTGTTAACCCGATTTTTTAATTTCTGTAAAGGAAAAAATGTAATACTAATTATAGAACCAAGCGTCTTTACTGAAAACCTAGTGGCAAATACAGAAATAGCTAGCAAAACTGGAATCTTTATTAAATTTTGGATTTTCGGGACTTTGCTGAAATGACTGACAAAGCCCAAGCGTCCTAGCTTAAGCATTGTTGTGGCTATACTGTAAGTTTTCGAAAATGAATTGTTTTGGAAATACGACTAATAAGGCAGATCCTTGAAAAAAACTTCATATTCGTTTTATTACTGATGCGAGTCTGACGTCTAAGGAAGTCTGACCCAGCCAATATCATTTTTTTTTAAATTTACCTCTTTGCCGTTGAAGAATTCCTTGAGTAGTTGTTGCACTTTAGGAATACGGGTTGATCCACCGACAAGCACGATCTCGTGCACATCCTCTTTCTTAAGGTCGGCATCCTCCATGACTTTTTGGACTGGTTTCAGAGTTCCTCGGAACAGGTCCATGTTAAGCTCTTCGAATTTGGCACGGGTCAGAGTCTCAGAGAAGTCTTCACCATCCATAATGGATTCAACCTCGACTTTGACTTGATGTTGGACAGAAAGAGCTCGCTTGGCCTTCTCCACCTCACGACGCAGCTTCTGGACGGCACGGTGGTCTTTGCGCAGGTCTTTTCCGGTCTTTTTCTTGTACATCTGAAAGGTACTTATTGTTTGGGAAGTGATCATATGTGATTGCTAAAGAGTAAATTACCTTGATAAAATATTCCATAACGCGCTGGTCAAAGTCTTCACCTCCCAAATGGGTGTCTCCTAAAAAATATGGATGAGAGAGTGGATTTTTGATTCGAGATATATTATTACTAGACTACACTCCTAACGGAATTAACTTATTCGGTGAGCTTTACTAGCTTAAAATTATCCGAAAATTAAGTATTGCGAATTCTATGGTAATTGAAAAAATTGGAAAAGCATAATAAAGAAGACATTCTCGAAATGTGCTATTCAGTTGATAGAAATGCATATAAATGATTACACTTACCATTGGTGGCCAGAACTTCAAATACTCCGTTGTCAATGGTCAGGAGGGACACATCAAAAGTACCACCACCGAGATCGAAGACCAAGATGTTGCGTTCACCTTTAAATACAATCATTAAAAAAAATCAATTTTTCAGTGCGAAATCTAGATTTTTTGTATGATTTTCGAAACTCAGATCAGTTAACTATAACAACTTGGCAAAAGTGCGTTTTGCCAAAAATTCCTTTTAATATTTTTCGGTGGAGATCGGCAATATATTTTTCAAAGTAAGACCACCCACCCTCTTTCTTGTCCAGTCCATAGGCAATAGCGGCGGCGGTTGGCTCGTTGATGATTCGGACCACATTCAGTCCAGAGATGGTTCCTGCATCTTTGGTGGCTTGACGCTGGCATCGTTGAAGTAGGCTGGCTAAAATATGCCAACAATAAGATTGTGAAACCACCGAAAAGCCATAGCATCAAATGCTTACCACAGTGACCACGGCATTCTTGACCTCATAACCAAGATAGGACTCGGCAATTTCCTTCATTTTCAACAAGACCATGGCGGAAATTTCTTCAGGAGCAAAGGACTTCATCTCAGTTCCGACGTTGATGGACACATGAGGCTTGTTGTTTTTGTTGAGCACCTGGAAACAAAGGTTATTGACTTGGATTCAGAGAAACTTTAATGTCAGTGCAACCCACCTTGAAAGGCCACAACTTCATGTCATCTTGGACAACCTTCTCATTGAACTCACGTCCAATTAATCGCTTGGCGTCAAAGACAGTGTTCTCAGGGTTGGTGGTCAGCTGGTTCTTTGCGGAGTCACCGATCAGACGCTCACCACTTTCAGGAGTGAAAGCCACATAAGAGGGAGTACTGAAATGTTTATCATGTTGACTTTATCAGATAACCTTTTTACTTGTACATAGATCGGGAAACTTATAGGAGATATTCAAACAAGAAATTGCTTCTCGGGCAAAAGTTGTCTCATTTCTGGTTGATACGACTATCCCCCTAGTTTTTTTAATAGTATCTGTCTGCCCCAAATATATAAATATACTCAAAAATGTGCTTTTGAATCAATTTCTGCCCTAACTGGTCGATTGTCTATCTTTAAATTGAGCAAATCGCATGTCCGAATCGAAATAAATTTTTCGGGTAACGTAGTGTGTCTGGATTGATGTTATGATTTCTGGGTTTTTAAAACTGGTGTCATTGGGCTGATTAGAAAGCTGGGATTCCAGAATTTATGGTCCACAAAACAAATCACTAAAAATAATCGGAAAACTGAATAATATATGCGCGTGACGGCAGTTTCATAAATGTTTGTGAAACCTAACGGTCAAATTTAAATAGAGGAGGGGGATTGAGAAATGGGTTTGTCAGCATAAAAAAATTATTGAAGGGTTGCAAAAAGGTTAATATAAAATGCAAAAATGGGTTAAATATCGGCGCTTAATCGTTTCGCCAAGAAACTTTCACCAATGAGAGGGGAGGGCTGCAGTATGAGAAATCAGGTTGAGATTATTCAAATTGTGAAAACTGCACAAATATCTGATTTTGATCTGACCGATTTGAAATGTATGCAAGAAAATCCTGATTTCAAAAAAGCAACTTACATTCTGTTTCCTTGGTCATTGGCGATTATTTCCACTCTTCCGTTCTTGTAGACACCAACGCAGGAGTAGGCTACAAGCAAAGAAATTATTGATTTTGCACGAGAGTTGAAAGCATTAACTTTATAATAAAATTTATAACCGAAAATATTAGGGACACGTCACTTTAAAATGTATTATGAAAACCACTTACTTGTTCCCAAATCAATTCCGATGATGGTGCCATATTTCTTGTCTTCTTTTTTGTCTTTGGGTGGTGTCTCTGATTCTGCTTGTCCGGCGTCCGAAGACACTTGAGAACAAAATACAAGGACCAAAAGCCCTAAGGCAAATATCGTTTTCATCTGAAAATTCAGCAATTAGTTTAAAATTAGAAGAGCTAAAAAAGACATAAGGGGAAATAAATTATAATTTATTCTGAAATACATAATGTGACAAAATCAGGACAACTTGGAAGCCTTACCAACTCAAAAGTTATCTTTCGTTGCTAGATAATTTTTTACAGTACTCATACTCAGGCAAATATATTTTATAATCAGATTTTTGAGACAAATAAGTTTTTAAAACGAAAACGCCTAAGCTTGTCGTAAAACACAAACTTCTAGCAAATACTGCTAAAAAGAAGACAATGCCTAAAATTAGCCCAAATTTGTCAAAAAAATAATCCAACTAAGCAAGCAAACTGCAAGCACGCCTCTTAGAAATGGCTTTTGACACAAGAATATTAGAGAAACTGCCAGAAAAAATCCAACACGATTTTTCTAGCAGTCAATCAAATCAAGGGAGTGTCACAGACAGGCGCAGTAGGGGTTGTGGGTTATACACCAGAGTGTTGTTCCACCCCTTTTATATGGACGCACCCATAGAGAGGCTCTATATGCTGTGTCTTTGCTGAACGTGCTCTTCGCCTATTGGCTGGTTTGGGTCGCGTCAGCTCTGTCTCCACTCTTTCTGTGACGTTTCACTCCTCTGCTCTACTGTTTTTGGGTGGATTGGCGCAAATTTGAGCATGGATATTTGCAGAAAAGGATTTTCCTGTAGTATTATTTATGGAAAACCAGTGAAATTATTAATATTTTAATAGTCAACTTATTAAAAGATAGTGTATACAAACAAACAAACAAAATTTCAGGCTTAGGGCATAGTATGGTACTTATTTAGTTGCCCCCCCCCACCCGAAAAGGTCAATTTTTGGATTTTCACTAGTCTGATTTTTGACCCAAAATTAACTTTTATCGTTACATCAAAAACTAAAGTAGAGATAAATATTGAATTCAAATACGTATCAGGATTTCAATTTAAGACACGAAAAACATTATGGGACAACCATAACACTTTTATCTTCACATGGTAAAGAGTTTTGCGAAAAAAGAAGCATGTGGTAATTGACATTATGTTTCAACATTGATCACAAATTGGTGAAGAAATATTTATCTCTACTTGTTTTCGATGTTACAATAAAATTTAATTTTGGGTCGAAAAAATCAAACTAGTGAAAAATGAAAAATTGGACTGGGGGGCAACTAAATAAGTACCCATAGTATTGAGTTGCTTAGTTGAGGCTGTAGGTACGAAAATTTGTCCAAAATTAAGAATATTCAGGTATTTAGACAAAATTTAGTTCCTGCGTAACATACGTCATAAAAGAAGACACCTTTGAATTAATTTAAAATTGAAATTTACGCAACTGTTGCTACAGCCGAAAACCCTTTTTAATCGAAAGAAGCAGAGTAACCTACTTTTGAAGAAAAGAGAGAATGTGTGATTTTCTGTATGGTTGCAAACTTGCAGTGGAAACTGCAAACTGCAAAGAGACTCAAAGGTCAAATTGTTACAGTCTACTTTGTGCAGCAGCAAAAACACTTTGGTGTGTGTGTTTAGGTGTGCAGGGGCCTTCTTGAACACTCTAAATTATACAAGAGTATATTTTTAAACTTTTGAAGTGCTGAAAACAACGTAAAACAATTATAAATTCAATTTTTTTTGACGCTACTAGTTTTTGCCGTACGTAGCCTACCTCGAAGATAATCTCCAACAGACTATAACCCAGGGCTGCCATATGTCCTTTTTAAAAAGATTTTTCTTTTTTTCGGGACCCGAAATCTTTTTTATTTTTGAAGTTTTTAGTCAAAATCTTTTTTCTTCGCTTCACAATGGCAATAAGAACTAGATAAAATGCACTTTTTATTTCAAAAATGGTAAAACGTCTTTTTTTGCCCAAATGTCTGTTTTTAAAATTTTTTTTGAGATGGCAGCCCTGCTATAGCCCCTTTTGTGACCATTTAAATGTATTGGGTTGGTAAGTAAGTCATGGCGGTTTTTGTTCATAAAGATTTCACCCTAATGTCATATATTTTTACCATAGTGTTACACAGTCGATGCTCGATATAACGAACCCTTTAAAAGTTCGTTCCCACCTTAGGGTCCGACACTTTTTTAGCTCCATTTTTAAAGTCATTTTCCAAATGTGATTCGCCAGTCTAATGCAAAATATCGCAAGGATCCCAATTTTACCGGTCGTTTTTTTAAATAAAATAATTTTGTCATGAAGACCCGCAACGCTCGAGATAAAGAACTTTTTTTTTAAATAGGGGTTTGTTATATCGAGCGTTGCGGGTCTTCATGACAAAATATTTTTATTTAAAAAAACGATCGGTAAAATCAGAATTCTTGCGATATTTCGGACTAGACTAGCGAATCACATTTTTGAAAATGACTTTAAAAATGGAACTAAAAAAGTATCGGACCCTAAGGTGGGAACGAACATTTTGGGGTTCGTTATATCGAGCGTCGACTGTATGTCGTTTTGTAGAGGAGAGTCTCCTCTTTCATTGCTATTTTTTAGTTTTTATGATTTCACAATAAAATATCGAAATTCTCTTACCATTTTTAGGCTCAGAGAGCTCATACTCTTTGAAGAGGGGGTGCACTTGGGGTGCTGTCCGGAAATTCCCAAAATATTACAAAATATTGTAGTAATTATCAATCTAGAACCGAATTATGTTAAATTAATATTTAGTGAGATCATTTCCGTGCTACAGTTAGATGATTATAGCGAAGCGGTAATAAACCGGATGTTATAACAATGCAGCGAAAATTTTGCAGCAGTTTTGCTGTTTTCGAAAATTTGAATTTGAAATTCAAACTTGCTGCATTTCAGCGAGTTTACTTATTTTTTCGACTTCTTTATATAACTTCGGAGTGGTCTACAAGAATCTGCAAAAACCCCGTTTTTAAAAAGCAGGAGTTCTTTTATAAAAACGAGTACTTCTAAACTTGTTCACAACTACAAGAGGTTAGTTGACGGCTCATTAGAAACTGGAGATTCAGGGCTACAGGCTGATATAAAATGAATAAACTCACGATTAGAAAAACACTGAGAAATATTCGTTTGTAGGATTAGCCCCAAAAAGAAACTTTTCAGCGCTAAAAAGCTTTTTGACGCCAGAAAAAGCTTTGCTCGTTTTTTTTTGCTTTTTGATAAGGGCAATACTTTGTGCGAGGCGTAATCGTTTCCCCAATGATAGTTTCGCCGATGAGATCATTTCGCCAATGGCATCTTTTTGCAAATGAGATCACTTGAAAATTAACTAGAAAAACGTTAAAGAAAAGCGGCGCAGCCGCCCTTAAAATCGGATAGGGGGGGGGGGATTATTAGAGGAGGGGATTATTGTTCAACCCCCTCGGGGGGTGGGGGATTATTAGAGGGTGGGGGTTTAATAGAGGGTGGAAGATTAATAGAGGTTATACGGTATTAGACGGAATACGGTATCTTTTTCTAACAATCTCAGTGAAAACATTTACTCAAAAGATAGCTGGGACAACAAGCTAAATTTTAAGTGGTAACTTGATTAAACATTAGGGGTATATACGTTTCCACGAAAAAGTTGAATTTGCAAATAAAACTTTTCGTGGAAACGTAAACGCCAAGTTATGACTAGTCGGTGAATTGTTTTGTGGTGATCTTCCGAACCGAGGCACAAATATAGGGCTCTGTAAAAATATTTTTCTACTTCTTTTTTTAAACTGAATTGCAATTTCCATCATCGCAAATTGATTTATTAATAGGCTCTTGATCCGAACTCGCATCAAACTTCTTTTGATTTCCGAACAAATATTTTGATGTTAATGAAAGGTCTAAATTAGAAAGGAATAAGTACTACCCAGGGTGTAAATAGAGGCATATGTTTTCCTGATACCTTTTGGAGGTAGAAAAGGCTGTACCTCATTTCGTAACGCGCCATTTCGTAACAGGTTCATTTGGTAACAAGTTCATTTGTAACAGGTTCACTTGGTAACAGGTTCAGTTAGTAACATTTTTTTCGTAACGCAAGATTTCGTAACAGATTCGTTTCGTAACAATTTTTTTCGTAACACGAGATTTCGTAACAAATTTTTTCGTAACCCGAGATTTCGTAACAAACATTTTCGTAACAGTGATTTCAAGGCTACTACCTAATTCAATTTGGTCTAATTTACAACTTTTTTCAAACAACAGGGGGACCAAGGCAGTTTTTTAGGTTTTTTGAAATTTTTTATTTCGTGTTGTTGTTCGGGAACATTAGTTCTTCATGTACATTAGTAGTTCGGGTAGATTTATCTTTCGAGTGCGTTAATGGTTAGGGTAGATCATCCACCCTACCTATTGACTAAGCTACTCTACCTCGCCTACCCTCGCCCATCCTCGCCTACCCTTGCCCATCCTCGTCTATCCTCTTTTTGACCTTTAAAATCGAAAAAGTGTGACCCACCCGACCCAAATACTATATAGAGATATTAACAATTATTTCAAACAAAGTATTAGAACAAAAATTAGAAAGCACACAATCACTGTCACCCAAGAAAAAAAGCTTGCTGGTCTCACCAGGAATTTTAATGTTAATTCAAAAAAATATTTCGTTCTAAAAAATTTGTTCGAAAAGTGAACTTTCGGGTGGTATTTAATTTTGCTGCCAAAAATTTGAATTATGCTGCCAAAATCTTTAATTTTGCTGCCAAATCAAATCTGCTGCCAAAAATTTGAATTTCGCTGCCAAAATTTGAATTTTGCTGCCAAAAATCTGAGTTTTGCTGCCAAAAATTTGAATTTTGCTGCCAAAAATTTGAAATTTGCTGCCAATTTATCCTTATTCAGTTTTTAGTCGCCGATCTGTATTTTTCCATTTTCGTTCACCCTTTAATCATTTTATTATCTGTTTCAGATGCATATCGAACAAGTCATTCATCCGAAAAAGCGTACTGCGGGGATTATCTACGCCGTGATCCAAAACTTTGAAGGTTCAGATGCAGATGACGAGTTGGAAGATTGGAAAAAGCTCTTTGACAATCTTTGGTCAAGCAATGAATGGAGAATGTAAGTTTTTTGTTATCTGTGTTACTCAGTATTTATTGAAATATGTTAGGGCTAGAAAGCCTATCGTTGGATATAGCACACTGTCGAAAGCTATAAATGCAGCTACAAAGGAAGAAAAATTTTAGTTGTCCTGCTGTGCTAAGAATTCGTCGCCCGACCATTCCAATAAAGTCTTTCGTCTAATTTCCCTTGCACTATCAAATGAGACAAAATGGTGCTAAAAGCAGTTTTTGCTGGCCATCAAAGCTGAAGTATGTATGAACTGGTGTATTGGTGGCAGATGGTGATCAGTCAATAACAGCAGGTATATTTGTGTTTATACTTGAGTTTTACAAATGATGTTTTAGCTGCCAACGAGGTATGAAATAGTACTCAGTGATCAATGTGTCACTGGCATGCCAAAAAAAAAGAATTTAAAGTGCCAAAGTGACTGAGAATGAAAGTTTAAGCTGAGATCGATTTCTTTCAATCGGCTGCTTTTCCATAAGAATTCCGCCAATGTATGTCATATCGTGAAATGATGAGTGATTTTTCAAGCGAAAATTTTCTTTAGCTAGCATTGCATTATCTGCTCATTGGAATCTCGAATTTGTCAGAAACAATGCCTGCGCAGCTCCAACCGTCACAAGCTTAGTGAATTTTCCGTGTTTGAATTTATGCATTTGTTAAGATATGTAGTGATTTGTTGTTGTCGTTACGAACGTCTCTTGCATTGTCATTATTTCTAGTAAAATCAGAAAGAAAACTCGTCTTTACAATTTATTCGTAGGTAGAATCTAAATTCACGCAGTAGTTAAAAATATAGCATTTGGTGCAACTATCTCAAGTAAAATCATAAATGATGGACATGGAACTAAGATCAGGCTGTGGAAATAGGTCGAGAAATTTTGGCAGCAAATTACAAATTTTTGGCAGCAAAATTCAAATTTTTGGCAGCGAAATTCAAATTTTTGGCAGAAAAATGGATTTGGCGCAAAATTCAAATTTTTGGCAGCAAAATTCAAATTTTTGGCAGCAAAATTCAAATTTTTGGCAGCAGATTTGATTTGGCAGCAGAATTAAAGATTTTGGCAGCATAATTCAAATTTTTGGCAGCAGATTTAAATATTAGCCTGAACTTTCAAAGTAAAACTTCAATAAGCTTTAACTCCATTATTTAACTGTCTAAACAGAAATACATAATGAATACGCCACCTCCGTCCAAAGAGCTTTTATAAAAAAATTACTCTGCTGATAAAATTTTTCCAGAAAAAGTTATGACTGGCACAACGGGACCACTTATAAGATTTTCCCATAAAACTTACCATTTTCAAACTTTAAGGGCAAAATGTCAGAATTTTCCACAGCAAACTCCAGATCGGAATGTCAAAGGTCCTCTGTCGTGAACAAAGCAATCCATTGAGCACAAATTTGCCTGATAACCTATTTTTCAAAAAAAAGGTATAACTGGCACAATGGGACCACTCACAAAATTTTCCCATAAACCCACTGATTTTCAACTTTAAAGGGCAAAATCTCAAATTTTTTCACAGCAAACCACAGATCTGTATGCAAAATGTCCTCCGCTGTTTAAAGGGCTTCCAATGAGTACATACTTACCTAATAAAATATTTCTCGAAAAAAAGTTATAACTGGCACAATGGGACCACTCAAAATGGCGACACACACACACAGCCGACCCAAATACTATATAAAGATGACACCATCATGTAGCCCTACAACTATAGTTTCTAATGAGGTATTGTTTATCACAACGTCGCTGCAAAATTTGGTACAAAAAAGTAAAAGTACGAAGCAAATTATTTTTTTATTTGCTTGATACTTTTAATTTTTTGGGCACGCCAAAGATTGCGACATTTCAAACTGGGCCAGTTTGAATTGGGCACGTTCAAATCGGGCCAAAATCAAATCGCACCAATTCAAATTGGGTCGAATTCAAACTGGGTCACATTTTGACTGCGGAAAAAAGACTTTTCGCTCCTGATTGCCATGAATTCCAGATACGCAAAAAGCCATTATGTCGCGACCGAAAATTTAAGTACCTCAAAGGTAGTATTAAAGTCCATAGGGGGTCATACTTCAGTCAGAAAAAGACCCTATTTAACTTGGCCCAATTTGATATTGGACCAATCTGACTGGTCCCAATTTGAATCTGCCTTTCAAAAAATTTACTGCAGTAAACTCATCCGCGCACGTGCTTAGATGGAAAATGAAAGGCACACTTTATTGCCATGACACAAGCAAAATACAGAGACACATAGATTTATCGACATAAGAATGTAAACTCATGCATTATGTGACGAAGACTGGGTTGTTTCGCTTTCCATAGTTATATCTTCGGTTGTCACATAGTTGATCGACTGGGCCAGATCCAAGGTCACATGAAGCTCTAAAAAGCATATGTGTATAAAACAAGAAATTACAATGAGATAAGCAGCACTACAGTCAACGCTCGGTTATCCATCACCCCAGCGTCAGGCCTACGGGGTGGATTACTGAGAATGGAGGTTAACTGGTGTGTCAAATGACAGAGAATAAGCCAAATTTGTCAGAATAAAATATATTTAGGGTTGCCGATTCAGGGCCAGCGGTCAGCTCTGGTGGCATATAACCAGTGGCGTACGCAGGAATTTCTGACGGGGGGGGGGGCACCAGGCCATTTTCAGGCCATTTTACCTACACCGTTTTTCAAATTTTCGAGGCCATTTTACCTACACCGTTTTCGGAAAAATATGACGGGGGGGGGGCACGTGCCCCCACTGTTCCCGCCCCCCCCCCCTGCGTACGCCCCTGCATATAACCGTGATGGTGACTTCTCCCACAAATACTCAAAGCCAAAGTAAAGACTCGGCTGTACCATGTTCAATCACAAATTACCTAATTACAACGAATATTAGCGTGAATGTGATCTCAGGGCAAAGTTCTTGTCATTGATCCACACAATTTATGTTGTACGGATTTAAGTATGGGTGAATCATTTTATACCGCCACGAAACTTTTTTCAATAGAAAAACTATTATCAAGCACTGTACAATAAAAAAACGAGGAACGCGGATCGAGAGCCTCTACACACTGCTCTACTAACCACTCGGCCACTCAAGCACACATTCATAACTCATGCTAACACTTACCTATAGTTAAAATGCATTTGAAAATTTACAAACGCATTTTTACCATCTTAAACTCAACCCGTAGCAGAAAAGGATATTTGAATACCCTCCCGACGACTTTCCCTTTTAAAATTTAAGCGAAAAGTACCCAAATATATTTCCCAGACCCCGGAAAATGCTTAAGACATTTCTTAGTCACAACTTCTGTACGCTGGGCTACCCCGAGCTTAAAGGCTAAGCCTCAACTTGTTGTTCCAAAGGGTAGTTACAGTGATTTTAAAAAGGTAAGATTCTTCGGAGGGGTATTTGCCAGTAGCGCCAGATATTTGTGTAAAATAGTTATTTTTTGTGCTCTATCGCATGGTATATAGACAGGGATGAGAATCGTACTTTTTAAAAAAAATTGTACATTTTTTAAACCCGAAATCTTTTTTAGGCTAATATTGATTTGGTTTGCCAAAAAGCTCGAAAATGCCACCAAAAAGATCTTTTCTGCCACCAAAAACTAAAATTCACATAAATTGACTTTTTACCTATTTTGTTTTTATTTTTTCAGTATAGTGTAGTTCAAGATTTCAGCTTTCTAATGAGCTATCAATTGACCAAATGAGATTTCAAAAATTTGGAGTAAAAAGTCATCAAATGGACCAAATTTTTGGAAAATGTGCTATATTCAAAGAACTTTTTCCTCCAAGTTTTTGAAACACCATTTGGTCAGCTGATGGCTTGTTGGAAAGCTGAGATTCTGAGCTACCCGATACTGGAAAAAAAATTTGCTACTAGCGACTTTGTTTGAATTGTCACGGAAAAAATAAAGTTCACTGTGTGGTGGCTAATTATGTTAAATTAATTTTTCTATTCTCAGTCGGCAACTATCAGTTGAATCTATTGTCAGTTGATTATTGTCAATTGAATCTATTGTCAGTTGACTATTGTCAGTTGAATCTATTGTCAGTTGACTATTGTCAGTTGAATCTATTGTCAGTTGACTATTGTCAGTTGAATCTATTGTCAGTTGATAGTTTACCCACTTCCCTAAACCGGAAAGGGTTAGGTAATCCGGTAGATCTCTCAAGCTTCCTATATTGGCGTCTTGTCAAAAGGTTACATGCGGCACGTTATATTTTGTGTTATTATATATATTTGTAAAATCTTACAACAGTTTTTTGCAATACTGCCTACTAAGAAGGACTTCGACAAAAATCGCCCGAAAAAGCAAAAACCAACCAGGATTTAGCAGCTTTTGACGCCTAGACGACGACTTTTTCTTTTTCTTTTTGCCACTACTTTTGCTTTTCTTCTTCTTTGGCTTGCTAGGCTCGATAGCTTCATCTTGTTGCTGCATTTGAAAGATCTCTTCCACATCTTCAGCCCATTGCTTGACATCCTTGTCTTCCGGACGAATCACCCTGTTCTTCATAACCAATGACCGCATGCTAGGCTCTACCGGAATCATGGTCACTGTGGCCAGTTCGCCCACATCGATGGTCCTGAACATGTATTAGTTAGTTTTTGATTGGCCAGAAGGGCTTCCGAAATAGTAATTCGCATTGTGAATAGAGAACCCTAAGAACAGCTAGAGGGTTACGGCCCACAATTTGGAATTCGACAAAATTTTAAAAAGAGGAGCGTAATTCTTACGCAGCCTATAGGATTGAACTCTTTCCCAACACCAAAACGTTGACAAAATTTTGAGTTTGAAAGCCCTCACTCGAGATCCATACGTCGACCTCCCTAGCCATCAAGAGAGAAAAAATTACTTTGTTTGTGCCTTGCGCTCCTGCCACTTGTCTTCGTTGAAATGATTTGGCTTGGACGAATTGCTCTGTGTCTTATCGACAGCTTCTTTAGGCGGCTTCTTTTCTTCTAAGTATGAGCTCTAGAACGAGCACTCAAAGAAAATAAAGTAAAAAAGACAGAGGACCACATACTGCTTTTTGGAAGATGACCTTCACAACCGGTTTGGCCTGAGCTACTTCTGAGAGAACCACTTTAGGCACTGGCTTGTTTGATGCTGTCGCTCGACTTGCTTCTTCGGAAGCTCTTTCTTAGCAACTGGCTTGACTGCTGGTTTTTGAAATGGCTTGGCTACAGGAACGACGGCTTTAGGATCAACTTTTTTCTGTAAATAGGGCTAAAAAACTTTTTAAGGGGAAAAATTAAACGTGACTTTACCTTGTTGTCACTTGCATTGCTTGACATTGGACGCTAGGGCAGTGGATGCGCGGAATTGTTGGTAGCGACAGCTAATTTCGGTTCCTTCTGCCCCTTCTGCAAATCAACAAACTACGGAAGCTAGAGCGATAGACACCAAAATGTGGAACACCATTCTGAACTAAACATCACAACAGTAATCGAGCACAAATTTTCTATTATTTTTAACAGCCACTGGAGTAAAGTTTAGGTAGAATTCAGAGCCGGAAAAGTAAGCGAAAATTTTTTCTATGTTTCCGACTCCGATCGTTTAGAGAAACTACACACAGCTAAAATTTTACAAGCCGCCATTGGATTTTGGAAAATTTATGAACATTGGCCAATAGTCTTCTATGCGTAAATGCCTACAAATAACTCCCCCACCAAATAAACCCCCCCCCTCCCCTCAAAAAAACCCCTAAAAAAGCGACTTGGGGTACGTTTTTTTTTGTTAAATACTAGAAGACTGACAGAATAATAACCAAGAGTTTCACAGGACGCTGCTAGAAAGAATATTTGCTCGTGTTATGGAAGGGTCATTCTTGCAAAGCCAAGGCAAGAATACACTCAGCATAACATAAGCCGTCTTGTGTACTACTATAGAAACTAGGGACCACAGCCGGTATACAACCAACTCGTTTAAATATCACACGTTACAGTCGAGTCTCGATTTAATGATACCCCCTGGGGACCGACCCTAGGGGTACGTTAATCGAGGGGTACGTTATATCGGGGTAATTTGACGGAGTTTATTATTGGAGGACCGGCCCTAGAGGTACGTTAAATCGAAGGGTACGTAAATTGGGGGTACGTTAAATCGAGGACTCGACTGTTACACACCGACTCGTTACATTGACGACTCGTTACACCGACTCGTTACATTGACGACT